>VZQC01006595.1:691873-726083 GCA_009823505.1 Rhizomys pruinosus
AGGGGTGGGTGGGTCTCTGGCATGGGTGGGTGGGTCTCTGGCAGGGGCGGGTGGGTCTCTGGTGGGGTGGGTGGGTCTCTGGCAGGGGTGGGTGGGGCTCTGGTGGGGTGGGTGGGGCTCTGGCATGGCTGGGTAGAACTCTGGTAGGGGTAGGTGGGGCTCTGGCAGAGGTGGTGGGTCTCTGGCATGGGCGGGTGCGGCTCTGGTGGGGTGGGTAGGGCCCTGGCAGGAGTACCAGACTCTGCTTCCAGCCCATGCTACCAATGCTACCCTGTGACTTGAGTTCCTGGCCTTGGGTGGACCTTTGTTTCGTCACAATGGTCTATCCAGCCCTCTCTGGGTGCCACTGTCTAGGATGGTGTGGTTGTCCCCATGCCCCTAATCTTTCTGAAATGACCACCATGAGTGTGCCAGGTGTTTACAGAAAAGCACTCTCCTTTTGGCTGTGATAAAATGCTGAGGTAGCAACTTAAGAGAGGAGAGGTTTATTTCTGCTCTTGGGTTCAGGGGACCCAGTCCCTCGCAGGGAAAAGCTTGGCAGTGTGCCTCCATGGAGTTGAGTGGGTGAGGCTGTTCACAGAGTCAGCAAGCAGAAAAGTCTAGCAGAACTGGACCGACCAGGCCTGCTCCACGTTGACCAACTCGCCTCCTAAAGGTTCCGCATTGCTCAAAACAAGCACGGACAGCTGGGGCCCCAACGTTCAAACTCGTGATCCTGTGGGAACACTGCATATTCAAAAAGAGACAGCAGAGTGCTGCACACTGCAGGAAGGATGGTGTCTGACTCCAGACCTCAGCACCGCTCAGCTGGGCTCCACCCACCAGGCCTCAGCCCTGCAACGCTGGGCTCCACCCACCAGGCCTCAGCCCTGCAACGCTGGGCTCCACCCACCAGGCCTCAGCCCTGCAACGCTGGGCTCCACCCACCAGGCCTCCAGTTTGGGGATGGGGGTGATGCTGGAGAAGTCAGAGAGACAGCAGAGGCAGTGCCAATCCTGCGTGCTAGTGTGTGAGCATTGTGTGTGTCTGGGGAATATGTGTGCATGGGAGTGTGTGGACACATGGTGAATGTGAGTGCACATGTGTGTGGGAGTGAGTGTGTGCACATATTGGGGAATGTCCGTGCATGTGTGTGCACACATGTGGTGAGTGTGAGTGAGCACGTGGGTATGTGCACAGATATGGGGGTGTCAGTGTGCAGATATGTGCAGGAATGTCACTTGTGAGTGTGTGTACACATGTGAGGGGAGTGAATGTGAGGGTGAGTGTGTGTACACGGGAAGAATGAGAAGGTGCATGTGAATGTGTACACATGTGTGGGGAGTTTGAGTGTGTGCAGTATACATGTAGGGGAAGTGTGATTATGCATGTGAGTATGTGTGTGAGGAGAGAGTACCCACATGAGTGTGTACAGATGTGTGGGAATGTTTGTGTGCACATGTGCATGTGATTGTATATACATGTAGGGCAGTATACATACACACGTGTGAGGAGTTTGAATGTGTGCATGTCAGTGTGCACACATGTAGAGAAGTATGCATGCACATGCACGTGTTTACATGTGTGAATGGGTGTGCATGGGTGTGTACCTGCATGCTCCCATACGTTAGCGCTAGTTGGAATGTCTGAACCGTGGTCCCCGAGGAAGGTCCCCTAGGGTAGAACACGGCACACAGCAGCATGGCTCTGCACCTCTCTGGCATCACTTTTTCACCCCAAAGGGGAGTGAGGGGGCTGTCCCACGTCCCAGAGCCAGGGAGAGTATCATATGAGCTTAGGGTCCAGGTGGAGCTGAGTGCAGGCCAGTGTGACTGTCCTTTGGGTGTCTCTCAGCAAAGACCTAAGCCTCCACCTAGTCCCAGCTAAGCCACAGGAGTCTGGGAAGATCCAACTGCACCCATCTCCCCTTAGTGCCTTGGTGTCCAGGGACAGGGACTCTCGGTAGGTGGGAGGGGCCTCTGGGGTCCTCCAGAGACCACTAGCAAAGCAAGCCCCACCTTGACCTCCCCATCTCTCCCCTGAAAGGGACACTGTGCTGTGAGCCCATGCCCCTGGGCTTTCAGCTGCCTCCTAGAAACCCCATGCAGTGCCCCTGGGGGTTAGAACTGGGAGACTGGATCCTCCATCAGCTCCGGCTTCCCCTCAAAAGGCATGAAGGGCCTGGCCCTCACTCAGCTCCCACAGCCCCTGCCTGGGCCCCGTGGGCTTATCTGTCTGCAGGGTGGACATGTTTCCTGGACTTGCCTCCTGGCTCCCATCCAATCGGCTGGTGACTCACAGCCACAAGCAGAGCTCTTGGCAGTCTCGAGGCATGGAGGCATGTGCTGTCTGCTTTATTCTGGGGGCCCTCAGAGGAGACCCCACTGTGACAGTGTGATGGGGGGCCACCCACTCACCAATTATCTCTTTGTGGATGCCTGAGATTCCACCATGAAGACTTCATTCTTTCAGAGGACATTACTGCCTTATCTCGGAGCTGTTCCTTAAGTACAAGCCCCATGGGACCCACAGCATACCTGAATGCAGATGAGCATGTCAAAACATTTTCCATCCTGGCAGGAGGGATCCCAGTTCTCAAGCTCCAAGTCCACCACACTTTCAGACATTCAACAAATAGGATCCTGTCCTTGCTACATTGTATCCTGTGCCCAAGGCAGAAAGGAACAAGGCCCAACCCTGTCCTGGAGGCCCCTTGCCCAACACCTGGCACTTATGAGGAACTCACTAAGTGTTTGTTGAATGAATAAATGAAAATGCCCATCTAGAAAACAAAGGCCTCTCTGCCTCAATGTATGAGCCTGCATTCTGGAGTGAACTGCTGGGTTTTGCTTTCTGGCGTTGCCACTCAACCAATGGCGTACAGCCAGGCAAGTTCCTGGTTCTCTACCTCAGTCTCCACAGTGGGAGAATGGGCATCTTGACAGCCTGTAGGAGAGTGCACCCCAGGCTGAAGCCTTTCCTTCTGCATGCTAAACGTCATGCAAGTGACTGGTCGACAATGACAACAACCACGACTGCACACATGAAAGGCATTTTGGGGTGTTTGCTGGCCAGCACGGGGTAGGAGTGACAGTTCACCACTCATCCTGTACCCACAGCCGGCAGGGTGTACATGTAGGACAGTGCACATGCTTGGACTGGCCCTGTCCTCCTTGAGTCATGTTTGATCTCTGAGCAGGCGCCGTGTGCCTTGGAGTGCTGGGAACCAAGTGGGGCTGTGGGTCTTGGCAGCCTAGGTTCTTGGAAATACGGTGATTAATCTAGCTGCTGTCGGGCCCCCAGTGGGGCTGTTTTGTCTGCCTGTTGGGGTGCAGACAGAAACTGTCAATACAGAGCCAATCTTTACAGGGAAGAGACTAACGTTCAAGCAGTGAAATAGGGGGTGTGGAGCCGGCTGGAACACCCTGTACTTCCCACACCTACCTGGAGAAGTGTGACTGACATTTGGTAAATACTGTTAATGCTGCCCGAGTGTGGCTTGGAACAGCCAGTCTCTTCCTGGTCCCTGGGGGGCACACTGTGATCTCCCACCCCCATACCTCCACCCATGTGGGAGGGGCCCCAACATTCTCTCCACATTCCCTGGTCCTCTCCCATGGCTTTGCACTACATTTCTGCCTTATTTTTGTTCAACTCTTTTCCTTCCATGAAAAACCACACCCTGGCTCCTTCAAACTACTCTTCAATTTTTTTTTTTTTGTCTTTTTGAGACAGGGTCTCCCTGTAGCCCCAGCTGTCCTGGAACTCACTCTGTAGACCAGGCTGGCCTTGAACTCACAGAAATGCACCTGCCTCTGCCTTCTGAGTGCTGGGACTAAAGTTGTGCACCACCATGCCCAGCTCAGCTATCCAATTTTTCACTCATTCATTCAACAAGCTTTTGCTGAGTGCCTTTGGAGTCATTCAGTGAATGTGCACAGCACTGGGACCTGGGGACCACAAACCTATAGTGGGGGGGGGCATGAGAAGCAGAAAAGAATTCAGCAATCACAAGTGCGTGAAGGAGGGAGAGGCTGTGTGGAACACAGAACACAGAGTCATCAGGTGGCTTTAGGGTTGAAAATGGATGCTGGAGCTGGGGGCATGTAACTGTCCCCAGGAGCAGAGCTGGGCAAACAGGCCAAGTGGCCTACTGACCTGGGCCCTAGCAATGGCTTTCTTTTTTTTTTTTTTTAATTTTTTATTTTATTTTATTTATTTCGGTATGTGTATGAATGTACTGTCTGCATGCAGGTTTGTGCACCCGTGTCGTGCAATGCCGCGGAGGTCAGAAGAGGGTCTTGGATTCCCCTGGAACTGGAGTTCTCCTGTAATTGGAGTTTCAGACAGCTCTCGGCCACCATGTGGGTGCTGGGGATCGAACCCGGGTCCTCTGTAAGAGCGGTCGGCGCTCTTAACCGCTAGGCCATCTCTCCAGCCCCTGGCTTTCAAATGGAGCTGGCTTTTAGAAAGAAATGGGCTGTGGCTTTAAAATGTAAAACTGGTGATTTTTATGTTTTTAAAAACCACTGTGGGGTTGGAGACACGGCTCAGCAGTTAAGAGCACTGGTTGCTCTTGCAGAGGACTTAGGTTCTATTCCCAGCACCCACATGGTGAGTGACAATCATCCATAACTCCAGCTCCAGGGGATCTGCCACTCTCTTTTGGCTTCTGTGGGCATTGCAGGCATGTGGTACACTTACATGTATGTGGAGGAAAAGCATTCACACATAGAATAGAATTTACATTTTTATTTATTGTTTTTGCTTATTATTTTATGTGTAGGAGTGTATCGTCTGCATGCATGCAAGTGCACCTATGTCATGCAATGGCTGTGGAGGCCAGAAGAGGGCGTCAGATCCCCTGGAACTCGAGTTATGGACGATTGCTACTCGCCACATGGGTGCTGGGAATAGAACCCGAGTTCTCTACAAGAGCAGCCAGTGCTCTTAACTGCTCAGCCGTCTCTCCAGCCCCAGGATAAAATAATTTTTTTAATTAAAAAAAAGCCTCTTTGCCGACATGTAATTGTTTTTCCGTGCTAGGGATGGAAATCATTGTCTTTGGCAGGCTAGACAAGCATTCTACCACCATCCAACACCCCCAGTCCTCAGAAGTATAATTTATATATAATAAAACACAATGATTTATACATATAATAAAATTCGATGCTTTCCGATCTGCAATCCAACCATTTTGACAAGAGGATGCAGTTGTCAGTTACTCAAGATGCAGAAACTTCCATTCCTGCCAAAGTCCCTCACGTTCTTCTAGAAGCTTCCCACCCAGTCTGTCACTGAGCAGCTCTCAAACTCATAGATCTACCCCGTCTACATGGTACCCTGCTACAGTGCCACTAAGATAATTTCATCCTGTGCCTCAGAGTAATGCTACTGAGTGACACTCCCTGGGATGGTAATTCATGGTTGGGTTGTCCTTTTTCCAGATGATGGATGCTTATCTTGGGAGAAGGCTGCTTCCACCACAAAGCTGCCTTTCTTCCTCCTAGAAAAATACAGATTAGCCGGGCGTGGTGGCGCACGCCTTTAATCCTAGCAACCAGGAGGCAGAGGCAGGTGGATCTTTGTGAGTTCAAGGCCAGCCTGGTCTACAGAGTGAGTTCTAGGATAGCTGGGGCTACAGGGAGACCCTGTCTCAAAAAGACAAAAAAAAAAAAAAATACAGGGAGATTAGAGACAGTTACAGTTCAGAACTGAAACATCCTTCAGAAGCTTATGTCCTGAAGGGGAGGGACTTTGGGGGGTGCTGACTGGATCATGAGAATGGATTCCATGAGTGGACCGGCCCCTTGACGGCTCCACAGTCTCATGGGTTTGGGTGGCAGAGTCTGTTATAAAAGTGCTCCCTCCTGGGCTGGAGAGATGGCCTAGCGGTTAAGAGCGCCAACTGCTCTTACAGAGGACCCGGGTTCGATCCCCAGCACCCACATGGCGACCGAGAACTGTCTGAAACTCCAGTTCCGGGAGAACTCCAGTTCCAGGGGAATCCGACACCCTCTTCTGACCTCCACGGCATTGCACGACATGGGTGCACACACCTGCATGCAGACAGTACATTCATACACATACAGAAATAAATAAAATTTAAAAAAAAAGTGCTCCCTCCCACTTCCTGGCTCTGTAAGGTGAGTTTTGCTGGGCTCCACTATTCTGCCATTCTGGGCACTCTCCTCACAGGCCCCGGAGCAGTTGGGTCAGGTAACTATGGGTCAAGACCATTGAAACCATGAACCCAAACAAGCTTTTCCTCCTCCTGGGCAGGGCAGCATGGAGGTGCCCACCCTTGAGAGAATGGTATCAGAGAAGGGAGAAAAGAGAAGGAAGAGGAAGAGGAAGAGGAAGAGGGAGGGAGGACAGGGGCACTGCTGGGCCTGCTGGGGGAGAGAAGACAGGTGGCGTGGGCACTCGGGATGCGCCAGAATAGCCGAGAGCGTTGCACTGTCCAGTGGTACACGTAGACCGCAAGAGAAAATCTAGAGCCACGTGCTCTGAAGTCTTGCTGGTGAGACCCTGTGTTCCCAGGGTGGGGGTCCATAGGTCCAGACAGGATCAGGACAGGGAAGCCGCAGAGAAGTGCTGGCAGGCCACCATCAGCAATGGGATGTGAGAGCACACCGCAGCCCAGGAGGGGCCGAGACCAGCACAGCAGTGTCTGCCGAGTCAGACGCCGGAGCTCAGAAACCAATGAGTAGGGACACCCAGGACCACAAAGGTAGGCAGAGGTCCTGTGTGGACAAGTGCCCCCCCATCCCCTATGCACTTGCTGTCCCCGGAAGATATGGGGGTCCTCAAAGCCAGACCATCTCCCAGGAGACTCCCATCAGTGGAGTTGTACTAACTGATAAAATCGAGTTTGTTCATTTGCCTTCCCACAGTCGGCCCAGCAAGGGGACACAGAGCAAGCTGGGGGTCATTCAGAGAGAATGACCAGTTTGCTCCCAGGACGGCCATCTGCGTTTTGTAAACATCCCCTGATGATGTAACTGTGTAGGCAAGGTTGAGAAAATTAGAAGGTGGAGAAAACTTGAGAAGTGGAGCCTGGGTGAGTCATCCACAGCCCGTCTGGGGTGAGGCAGGGGCCTGATGCTAATGTCAGTCAGCAGACCACACTCTGGGGACAAGAGGGTGGAATCATGGGGCTTGGTGATACCCCGATGTAGTGGGTTGGGTGGGTGACAGCATGGAGAGTTCCAAGTGTCTGGCATAAACTGAGAGGATGGGGGTCTCTCTGGAATATTGGGACACTTGCTAAGCTGGGACTGAAAGGCAGGGTGAGGATCAACACAGCCCAGGCTCTGGTGAACAGAGCAGTCTTTTGGGGTACTTAGCTCAGCACTAGACCACTAGACCAGCTCCCATTTGCTGACATATGTTGGGCTCTGGTATTGTGTTTTGCATCTATTACCTCACTGAAAGTCCACAGTGATCCATGAAGTACGTGGCAGATGAATCCCATTTTACTCAAGGAGAAGCAGAGGCACAAAGAGAATATTGAACTTTCCCCAATTGTGCATCTAGTAACTGGCTTAGCTTCGATTTGAAATCAGGGCTTGGCCTGGGAGCTCACACGCAGAATGAAAGGGCTTCCCAAGGGAGCAAGTGTTCAAAGGAGTGAGATGCTCTAAGTCGTTAGAGGTAACTTCAGAACTCAATTGGTCACCAGAGATGGGAGTCCAGTCCAAAGTCCCTTACATAGAACAGGAACGTCGCTGGTGAAGTAACTGAAAAGTCTAGACTAGATCTTCATCGCTGGCTGGCTTCAGCCCACGCCCTGCTCTGTCCCTGGCTCTTTCTTTCCAGCGTTGCTCTTTCTCCAGTATCCCCCTTTTTAGTTGTGACAATAACACCCCCAAGTACTCGCTCCAAGCTCAGAGCCGACCCATTTACCAGTTTTCCATGCTTGTGATGTGAGGTCGTGTAGAGTTATGGACTCTGATTGGTGTAGCACAGGTCACTCCCCTCCCTACCAGCCAATCACAGATACCCATTATAAAGGGTCCAGGAAGGTGCAGCTTGACCACAGAATAAGGGTTAGACTCTGGGATCCCATCTTGCAGGGTTCTTGTTGGCTCAACATACAGCAGACCTTTTCCCAGTGCATCAGGGTCCTCCATTGTTCTACTTCTCGGCCCCACAGGACACCCAAGACACGGCCTCCATCATCAGAGGCTACGTTTCCTGTCGCCATGATTCTTGCTGTAGCTTCTGTCAAGGGCCTTCCCTCCAGGCTCCATTCCGCTCCCTTCAGGTCCCGTCTCCTTTTTCCTTCCAGCTCCCCCTTGCCCTGTTGCTCCCAGGATTCTAGTTCCTGATGGAGTGACATCAAGATCCCTTTACAACAGAACTATCTCGGAACACCCTAGACCTAGGGGCCTCCATGTCCTGTGGTCAGCGTGAAGGGGTGTCCTATTCACACAAGAAGGAAACGCTCTTCCTCTTTCTTTTCTTTCTTTCTTTCTTTCTTTCTTTCTTTCTTTCTTTCTTTCTTTCTTTCTTTCTTTCTTTCTACTATTGGGCTTTTTAGAAACATAACACTGACCGTTTGTTCAGTTTTTACCCATGTATAGTATGATCCAGGGCCATCGCTGCTGGGATATAAACATTTGTGCGACTCTCAAAGTCGCAGGCTGCTTTGCCGCTATAGTAGTTGTCTTTTCTAAAAGTTTGTATAATTCCTTTAATCCTAGCACTCGGGAGCAGAGGCAGGCAGATCTCTGTGAGTTCAAGGCCAGCCTGGTCTACATAGTGAGTTCCAGGCCAGCTGGGGCTATACGGAGACACTGTCTCAAAAAGACAAAAAAATAAAAATAAAAATAAAATAAAGTTTGTATGACTCAATGGCACAGACCCTGTTCTCTGCACCACACTGTGCAGCTGTCAGTCCTTCCTTCTTTTCCATTGTCACAGACCCACATGTGGGTCACTGTGATTTGTTTAACTGTCCTGATATCAGTGGGTGAAGGTTGAGCTGTTCCTCACTTTTAGCTATTAGAGACCGCTAGGGGAATTTTCACTTACATTTTTGTGAAAGTCAGTGAGGCGGCTTGGGGAGATGCAGGGAAAGTCACCAGTTGCTCCAAGTTGTCACCAGACCTCGACGTGCACAAAATGAACCAATGTAAAAAATAATTTACAAATGTTGTGAGGGGCTAGAGAGACAGCTCAGGGATTAAGAGCACTGACTGCTCTTGCAGAGGACCTGGGTTTGGTTCCCAGCACTCACACTACAGCTAACAATTTCCTGAAAGTCCAATTTTAGGGGATGTGATCTCTTCCCTGGCTTCCATGGGCAAGGCACAACACAGGTGCACTTACATAAAAGCAGGCAAAACAGCCATACAAATAAATAAATAAATAAATAAATAAATAAATAAATAAATAATTTAAATGTTGTGAAACAGATCTTTGGGTATCTACCAGTAAGAATAGCCAAACATGGGGGGTGGAAAGATGCCTTAATGGTTAAGAGCACTGACAGCTCTTACAAAGGGCCCACCCACACATGGTTCCCAGAGCCCACATGGAGGCTAACAAACACCCGTTAACTCCAGTTCCAGGCGACCCAACACCCTCTTCTGACTTCCTCAGGCATTGCATGACACAAGTGCACTTACATACATGTAGGTAAGACAGTCATATGCACCAAATAAAAATAAATAAAATATTGAAACGAAAGAATGGCCAAACATTTCCTGATGGTACACTTTACTGAATAGCCACCCAACCATTTTCTTTTCTTTTCTTTTTTTTTGTCTTTTCGAGACAGGGTCTCCCTGTAGCCCCAGCTGTCCTGAAACTCACTCTGTAGATCAGGCTGGCCTTGAACTCACAAAGATCTGCCTGCCTCTGCCTCCAGAGCGCTAGGATCAAAGGTGTGCACCACCACGCCCGGCCTCCAACCATCTTCTAAAGTCAGACCGTTGTGAACTCTTCCAACCACTGGTGAGAACTGCATTCCAATGATGTTTGGTGTATTCAGTCTTTTTAAATTTTAGTTATTAATTCAAAGAGGAGAGTGGTGTTTCTGTAGATGACATTGATCTTGAACTTTTCATTCTCCTACCTCTACCTCCAAGGCTAAGATTCCAGGTGTGTTCCACCAGGCCTGACTTAAGAGGTGATCAGTAGGTAGTTTCTCTCAGTATGGCTTATTTTATTTCTTAATAGCCATTCAAAGAGCAACGTTTTTTATTTCGATGAAGTCCAATTTATCCATTTTAGTCTTCTGGAAAATGCTTTCGGTAATGGAACAAAGATATCTTTACTGAACCAAAACTCACAGAGTTTTTCTTCTAGAATGTTTGCGTTTTTGTTTTATCTGTAAAGATGTGATCCGTTTGTATGCCTGGTACAAGTGCTGGCTTCCGGGGCGGCTGTAGTCTTCCCTTGCAGATGCTGTCAGCTCTGTTTGTCACAGTTGCCTTCAACCAGGGGACCTTCCTGTTTTCTCTGTTCTTGTCTTAGTTTGCTTCTCTGTTGCTGTGATAAAACATGGACCAAAAGTAACTTTTTACTTTACAGGCCATGGTCCATCATGAGTGAAGCCAGGGCAGGAATTCCAGGCAGGAACCTGGAGGCAGGAAGTGAAGCAGAGAACATGGAGGATGGCTGCTTCCTGGCTCATTTCCCCTGGCCTGCTCAGCTAGCTTTCTTTTTTTTTTTTTTTATTTATTTTTTTAATTTTTATTTATTTATTTATTTTTATATGTATGAATGTATTGTCTGCATGCAGATCTGTGCACCCGTGTCGTGCGATGCCGCGGAGGTCAGAAGAGGGTCTCGGATTCCCCTGGAACTGGAGTTCTCCTGGAACCGGAGTCACAGACGGTTCTCAGCCGCCATGTGGGTGCTGGGGATCGAACCCGGGTCCTCTGCAAGAGCGGTCGGCGCTCTTAACCGCTAGGCCATCCCTCCAGCCCCCTCAGCTAGCTTTCTTATACAGCACAGGGCCAACACCCCAGGGAAGGTACAGAGCATATTGGGCTAGATCCTTCTTTATCATTTAGCGATCAAAGAAATGCCCCAGAAGCTTGCCCACGGGCCCAGGGGATAGAAGCAGCTCTTCAATTGAGATTCTCTCTTCCCAGGTGTGTCAAGGTGACAAGCAAAATTAACCACCACAGTTCATCACATACTTTTGAATTATACCCTGGATGTCGTATAGACTGAGACCGGGGTTATCTTCTTGAGAATGTGATTTTTCTCTGAGCTAGCAGATGGCCTGGCCAAACCCATACTTCAAGTTCTGGCTGCCCCGTGGGTGATGGCTGGATTCCCCATCTAGTGCTCTGAGCCTCTGCTATATTGGATTGTTTGCCCAGTGTCCACACATACTGGGCTTTCTGAGGCTTGTCTGGGTGGTTGGGGTCCCAGTCCTCTGAGACCTCCACTGATTTGATATGAATCAGCCTTTTGAGACACATCAAGAAAAGCTTCTGAGAAGTGAGGCACTTGGGACCCCAAGCCCTGCAAGTACCCCTTGAGGGTAAAGGCCACAAGAAGAGTTCCTTGCTTACCTGCTTGGCTCTGTGTGTTGGGGGTGGGTGCCAGCCAAGTATCTCTGTGCCACACACTGGAGAGGGAGTCACAAGGCTTGGCCGAGGACCCCCAGCTTCTGGCCCAACTCAGGTTCTCCTTTTATAGGGGGTCCACACTCACCCCTGCCCAGATTCCAGCAGTCTGGCTCAGAATACCTGCTCTCCTTCTGTCCAAGCCCATGGAACGAAGGCTAGAAGTGGGGAGTCCAAGAAAAGGGTGCGTCCATCTCTCCTGTGTCTCTGAGACTTCCTATGGATCCCAAGTTGTAGTAATCAGAAAGTAACAAGCCATTAGGATGGCTCGGCGGGTGGAGTCCTTTGCCGTCAAGCCTACTGACCTGAGTTGGATCACCATATCCCACAGGGTGGAAGGGAAGAGCTGACTCCTCCAAGTTGTCCTCCGACCTCTGCCTGCAGCCTGTGGTATCCACAAGTCAACACACATACACAATTTTTTTTTAAATTAAGGAATTAAGAAGCTGCACTTATTAGGTATCTACTGCTGCCAGGCTTTATGCAAAGCCTGTCTCATGTTCATTGTCCCCTTGACAATAGCTCTGTGTACCAGGGGCTTAAATGATACCCATTTCACAGAGTAGTAAACCAAGGCTGCCCCATGGAGGAATGCTGCTTACTGGCTTGCTCCCCTGGCCCATGCCCAGCCTGCTTCTTATACTGTACATAACAACCTGCCTGCGGGTGGCACCACCATAGTGGGCTGGGTCCTCCCACATCACTCAACAATCAAGACAGTACTCCACATACGTGGCCACAGGCCAGTGCAATGGAGCCAATTCCCCAGTTGAGGCTCCCTCAACCCAGGTATGTCAAGTTGACACTAAAGCTATCCAGCACATTCAGGGTCACAGGGCTAGTAAGAGACCCACTGAGAGGGAAATCCATCTCTGAAATCTCGACCAGTCATGAACCAGCTCCCAATGCCACACTGGGTCCCCTTAACTTCCCACCCTGGGGCTGGAGACATGGCTCAGAGGTTAAGAGCTCCGACTGCTCTTGCAGAGGACTTGGGTTGGATTCCCAGCACCCACGTGATGGCTAAAAAACATCTTTAACTCCAGTTCCAGGGAATACACCCTTTTTTGACCTCAGCAGCATTGCACGGCATGGGTGCACATACCTACATGCAGACAGTACACTCATACACATTAAATAAAAAAATTTAAAAATTTTTTAAATATTTTATTTACCTTTATTTTATGTGTATGAGTGTATTGCCTGCATGTGTGTAAGTACACCCATGTTGTACAGTGCCCACTGAGTCAGAAGAAGGTGCCGTATTCCCCTGGAACTGGAGTTATGGATGGTTTTTAGCTGCCATGTGGGTGCTGGGAGTTGAACCCAGGCCCTCTGCAAGGGGACCACTGAGCCATCTCTCCAGCCCAAACAAAATATTTTAAAATAAACCCATCCACCCTTCTAATACTGCCTCTCTTTCTCAAGATGGCCAGAGGACCCAGCCTTCCCAGCCCCTGGTCCCCAAAGAAGAGATGCAGACTACCCTGGGGCCCTTGGGCTAAGCAGGCGGACAGCAGGAAATTAACTCAAAAGAAGAGAGACATTTCTGTGGACAGAGCTCAGAGGCAGGCTGTTCCATGCTCCTCATTAAGTCACAAAGGGAAGAGCCAACTGTGCAAGGCATGCAGGCTTCCCTCCTGCACCAGGCCGACTCCTGAAACATCTTTATCCACTTACTGAGGGATTCGGGAAATTCTCTCCCAAGCCACTTTTATTAGAGATGTTGAAGTGGAGCTCACAGCCCCTCAATCAGGAACAGATGAGAACAGTTCACACTGAGTAGTTTAAGAAGGATGTTCTCTTAGGCTTAGTTATCCCCATGGTGATCAGATACTACTGGGAAATGAAGTTCAGGAAAGTTCTAGAAACTAGAGTGATCCACACAGGTCTTTCCTGGCTTGAGGCAGAGCTAAGGGGCTGCTGGGTCTTACAGGGGTTGGGGCCAGGCCCACCAAGTTGCCCCACCTCTTATCTTCTTGGCCAGGGATCTGATCTTGAAGCCCATAAAGGCTCCATCAAATCTCTATCCAAGTCAGAGATGCGGCTCCAAGGTGCTGAGGGGGAAGAGTGGTAGCAGGGGTGCAGAAGACTTGTGCAGAAGCCAATTCAGCAGAACCCCCACCACACACTCACACACACTCACACACACACACACACACACACACACACACACACACACTCACACGCACACATCTTTGTCCTCACACTGGCAGAAGGGGAGAAGGGAAAGGGAACAGGGACAAGCCCCAGGGTAGACCACTCGGATGACCCTCTGACCAGCTGCAGAGCACAGCAAGGACTCAGATAAGCAGAGTCCACAGTCCATACCTGGCAGCCCAGCAGCGCTTATTGAGCTTCTATGGTATACCAGGCAGAGAAGCAGGCAGTATGACTGGTATCAGAGGCCTGCCTTGCCTGACTGTTGGGTTTCCTTCCACAGGTTTGAGCAGTGGCTGTCAACATCACAGCTTTCCCATCAAGAGACAAAAGGGAAATCAGGAGAAACTGGACATTTTGGAGTTTCCAAGTGGCCAGGACTTTTCTTTTGTGTAATTTTGGAGATTACCCCCAATACATCACTCATGCCTTCTGTACCACATTTGCTCAAAACACCTGCTGGATACTTTGGCCTAGCCGTGGTCCATCATCTGGTAGGTATTTGTTGATCACTGACTAGGGTCCAGGGCCTGGATGGATATGCACTGGGGGTGGAGCAGTGGGCTTGGGGAGCTCTGGTTTACAGGAACAAAACAGCTTTAGGTAGCCAGAGGAAGGTTGCTTAGAACAACCACAGCATACTTTGTATGCAAATGAAGGTTTGTGTTTGCACCAATCACAGTACACCGATATACAAATAAAAGTTCATGCTTGTACCAACTATGGCACACCTTTAAATGTAAAAAAAAAAACAGTTTGTCCAGCCGGGCATGGTGGAGCACGCTTTTAATCCTAGCACTTGGGAGGCAGAGGCAGGTGGATCTTTGTGAGTTTAAGGCCAGCCTAGTCTACAAAGCGAGTTCCAGGACAGCTGGGGCTACAGGGAGACCCTGTCTCAAAAAGACCAAAAAAAAAAAAAAAACAAAACAAAACAAAAACCAGTTTGTGTCTGTACCTGTTAGAGAATTGCTTCTTGAGCAATGGTCACAGCGGTCTTTCTGCTAGGCCAACTCAGGAGATATGCCCCCTCTGACCTGGATGGAAATGGTGACCGGATCTTCTACAGTGACAGTAAAAAGTCTACTAAACTGTGTAAATGGTTCTGCCCGAGGCCCTGCCTTCAGGAGCTGGAGCAGTCAGTCTGTGGAGTATTCTAGACCTTCAGTGCTGGGCTAAGGGGTAGTCTACTAGCTTTTTGACGACACTTTACAAAAGGTCCTGGGGCAGCAAAGGAGAGTCCAGCAGCGGCCAGTTGTGGAGTCAGACATCCCCTCCCACCTGCTCCTTTATAGGAAAACAGACTTAAGGGGGGGGCAGTGAGTTTACAATTGAAGTTAAAGAATATGCTGGTTGTGGTGACCACACCTTTAATCCCAGCACTCGGGAGGCAGAGGCAGGCAGATCTCTATGACTTCAAGGCCAGCCTGGTCTACAAATCAAGTTCCAGGCCAGCTGGGGCTACAGGGAGACCCTCTTTCAAATAACAAAACAAAACAAAAAAAGAAAATACATTAACACTAACAGTGATTTTAAATGTGCTTAACATCTGCCCCAGGGACCAGGTTCCCTTCATTTGTCTCAGAGTCCAGGCTCTGATTGGCATGCCTGGTTCCAGAGCAAACCCCAGCATGTTCCACAGCCCGAGCTTAGAGAGAGGTGGGCTTCCCTAAGAAACTTGGCTTGAGGTTACTGGAAGAGAATGTGGGTAGCTTGTGGTCAGACTCAGTGAGGTGAGGATTTGCTGCACTCTGACTCTGCCCAGGACTAGCTGGTTCTACTGCATCTGCCGTGGCCTTGTCATCTGTTTCATCATCCTGTTAGGGAAATGGCTCCATCAAACCACCATGTCCATCTATGGCTGAGACCATGGTACCAACAGCCACTCCTTCCTGGGCATCCACTGTGTGCTTGGCAGAGCCATCAAGGGCAGGTTCCCCGAATCTTGCTGGCAGTGCCCCTGAGGGGACACAGTGCTAGGTCAGACGTGAGGTCCCATTTTACATTGGAGGAAGCTGATGATCAGAGAAATAAAAGACTTCAAAAGTCATAGCTGCCCAGCAATGGAGCTGTCTCAGCTCAGGCTCAACTCAGTTCTCTGTGGTGCCTACCATCTACCTCTAGCGTGCTGGAGTCCCCACGGCCACCCACTCTGCCTCACTGAAATCCACACTACCCAGTGGAGACCACAGGGGAAAAACCTCCGCTCCCCTGGAGTCCACATTACCCACTCTGCCCCCGTGGAGTCCCAACTACCCACCTCTGCTGGTGCAGCGCCACCTTGCTGTCTGATAAGAGGGGAGGGGAGGGCAGGGTTGCCAACTGAGAGCATCAAATTCTTCCACAGTGGCAAGAGATCTCTTGGACCTCTGCCCCCGGCTGTGCAAGTTCACAGTCTTCACTGCAGCCTCACAGTGCACAGGGAGAAGCCCCAGGCGGGACATGTTCTGCAGGACACATCTCTAGTTCCTGGGTTGAAGGGCAGCCAAGGTCATCAGGCAGCAGAGGTGGTGCAAAGCATGCATTTGTGGTGCATCCTTGAGATTCCCAGAACTGAGCTGGGTGATGCAGGTACTGGGAATCCTGATGTCATGGTCCTGGTGGGCGGAGGAGGGGGTACTGGGGGTGTGTGAAGCTACCAGGGATGTTAGTGTCTCCAGTGTCCCTGGCAAATACTTGTAAGCTCAGCTGGTAGATCTACGGGCGACATCCATGTGCACAGGGAGACTTGAGACAGGCTGACGTGTGGGAATCATGGGGTGGGAAGTCACAGCCCCTCTTCAAAGGGACCAGTCCCATCTGATTTTTCCAAGAGAACTTAGAAATCTGGAATTGTAGGGGTGCAGCTCCAGCTTTGAGACATAGACCTTGAAGTGAGACCACCAAGACTGGATTTTGTGACCTTACCTTGCTTTTACCATTGAGGGGACTGCATTAGTTATTTTCCTCATTGCTGTAATAAAACACTTCAACGGGTTAGGGGATGCAGCTCAGTTGGTAGAGAGCTTGCTTATCATGCATGAAATCCATGGTGGCACATGCCTGTAATCCCAGCACTCATGAAGTAGAGGCAGGAGGGTTGGAAAGTCGGGGTCACCCTTGGCTGTACAGCCAGTGTGGGGTCAACCTAGAATATATAAGCTATGAGAAAATGTTGCTGTGATAAAACACCGGGACCATGGGAATTTATTTATAGAAAGCAGAGTTTATTTGAGGTTACAGTTCCAGAGGGAGTCCGTAATAGCCGGGAAGGCATTGATGGCAGAGGTGACTGAAGCAGAAAGCCGTGGGATCACATCTTCAAGCAGGTGCAGGAAGTGGAGACTGGAGATTTGTCAAGTCTTAAGAACTTTCAAAGCCCGCCCCTAGTGCCGTGCTTCCTCTCCACAAAGCCACACCTCCTAGAATTTCCCAAAGCAGCGCCACCAACTGGGGACAAAACGTCCAAATACTTGGAGTCGTTGGGGGACATTTTTTATTCAAGCCACCACAATATGAGACCCTGTCTCAAAAAAAAAAAAATCAAACAAAACACAAAACACAATACCTGACAAGCAGCACCTTAAGGGAGGCAGCAGGCACATCATGTCTACAGTCAAGAGTCAGAGAGAGATGAGTGCTGGCGCCGCTCGTCTCTGGTTCCCTCTCTCCTTTTCATACAGAACAGACCTCAGCCCATGGGATGATGCCACCCACATTGAGAGTGGGTTTTCCCACCTCCATTAACCTAATCTAGAGACTTAGAGCATGTGGAATGAGATAGGAGAGGGCAATGGGGGGTGAATACGATCAAAATACATTATGTAGATGGATGGCATTGTAAAAGAATAAAAATTTAAATGTATTAAAACACAAATGTTATAGCAATAAATGAACACATTTAGAATAAAAGTAAATAAGTGAATGCTATCTTTATTTTAACTGCTCTAAGTAATCCTAGGAAGAACATCCTTTTTTTTTTTTTGAGACAGGGTCTCCCTGTAGCCCCAGCTGTCCTAAAACTCACTATGTAGACCAGGCTGGCCTTGAACTCACAGAGATCTGCCTGCCTCTGCCTCCCGAGTGCTGGGACTAAAGGTGTGTGTGTGCCACCACCTCCGGCCATTTTTTTTTAATTTTATTTATGTGTCTGTGTGTATGTGCACGTGTGTATAGGTGACCCAGAGGCCAGAAGAGGACATCAGGTTCCCTGGAGCTGGAGTTACAGGAAGTTGTGATCTACCCAGTGTGGGTGCTAGGAACCGAACCTGGGTCCTCTGCAAGAGCAGCAAATGCTCTTAGCTGCTGAGCCATCTCTCCAGCCCCCGAGCAGAACAATCTTATAGACAAATCTTTCCCAGACTTTCAATTATTTCCCAGAACAAACCCCTCCTTCATCAGCAAGTCTTAGATATGTCATGTCCATAGTGACACCACTGCCCCTTACACAGCCCTCTCTGGCTCTCTCTCCGCAGCTCTAATGGCATCCCGTGTGACAAGCTGCTGAGGAGGAAGGCAGGGATGCTGTAGTGACCAGTTCCCCAGGAAGCCAGGTTGAGCGAGGACCGTGCTCAGTACTCACTGGCCTAGAGCAGTAGGGGCAGACAGGGCAGGGCAACTGGTCAAGTCCAGGGCATCAGAGGGGACCTGCTAGCTGAGGCACTGCAAAGGGTGTGTCCACTCCTGAGAAGGCAGGACCCATTGTCGGAAAGTTCTCCAGGGAAGCAGAGGCCACCCTCCCATGATGCACATGCATGGGCCCCAGTGCAGGTGCCGTTCAGTAGAGTGCCCACTCTCTCTTCCATTGAGACCAGCTGTTACCATCTGCTGACACAGGCCATAACCTCAGACCACGTTACCAGTACCTGCTACCCATGCCAACCTCACGGCCTCCTTCCCAGCCTGTCACTTGGTTCCACTTCTGCCTCCGCCAGTCATATATCCAACCCCAACGGAAGCAAACACCGTGGCAGCCTTATATATCCAACCCCAATGGAAACAAACACCATGGCAGCCTTATATATCCAACCCCAACAGAAGCAAACACCGTGGCACTTCTGATTCCTTCCACCCACTGCCCACTGCATGTTGAGTGATTCCTAGAACCTGACCCTGGTGGACAGGGCTCAGAGCACTGCCTTCCCCTGTCTCTGTGAGCTGACCCCACCAGCCTCTTCCCCACTACCTGCACTGACCCTTCTGGATCTTTTCCTGGTGTCAGAACTGACCTCAGGGCTCTTGCCTCAGCCATTACCCTTGTTTTTTTGTTTTTTTTTAATTAATTGGTTGATTTAATTTTACCTTGATCTTTTTTTATTTTATTTTATTTTATTTTATTATTTTTATTTATTTCGGTATGTGTATGAATGTACTGTCTGCATGCAGGTGTGTGCACCCGTGTCGTGCAATGCCGCGGAGGTCAGAAGAGGGTGTCGGATTCCCCTGGAACTGGAGTTCTCCTGGAATTGGAGTTTCAGACGGTTCTCGGCCGCCATGTGGGTGCTGGGGATCGAACCCGGGTCCTCTGTAAGAGCGGTCGGCGCTCTTAGCCGCTAGGCCATCTCTCCAGCCCCTACCTTGATCTTTTTTTAATTTTATTTATTTTGTATGTGTATGAATGTACTGTCTGCATGTAGGTCTGTGCACCTGTGTTGTCATGCAATGCCTCGGAGGTCAGAAGAGGGCGTCGGATTCCCCTGGAACTGGAGTTAAAGACGGTTCTCAGCTGCCATGTGGGTGCTGGGGATCGAACCCAGGTCCTCTGCAAAAGCAGTTGGCACTCTTAACCGCTAGGCCATCTCTCCAGCCCTACCCTTGGTTTTATGCTCTGCCCTAGTCTGGTTCCTGAGATATCAGATATCAGTTCAACACTGCCCCCACCTCACCACCTCCCACCTCACCTCTCACCATTGTACCCTCCCTGATTCTTTTTTTTTTTTTTAAAGCACTTGTTGCTCTTTTTTTATTTTATTTTATTTATTTTTGTATGTGTATGAGTGTACTGTCTGCATGTAGGTTTGTGCACCCGTGTCGTGCAATGCTGCGGAGGTCAGAAGAGGGTCTCGGATTCCCCTGGAACTTGAGTTAAAGATGGTTCTCAGCCACCATGTGGGTGCTGGGGATCGAACCCGGGTCCTCTGCAAGAGCGGTCGATGCTCTTAACCGCTAGGCTATCTCTCCAGCCCCCACCCTCCCTGATTTCTTCGCCGTCCCCTGCATGATTTGCAAACTTTCTGTTCATTTCCCCACCTGCTCCTTCTTGTGGAGTGAAAGGCAAGCAGGCGACTCAGCCATCTCTCATCTCACCACCCCAGTGTCTTAGAGTCATGCCTGATATATAGAGCTTCAGATTCTGACTTGAGGGATGAGGGCCCAGACATCTGTGACACCCATTTTCCCTTCTGGCCTTCCTTACTCAGTTCCTAAAGGTTTTTTAGCACTTAAGATGCAAAATCTGAGCCTCAGTCCACAGTGGGTATCGCCTGACTAAGAGCCTGTTATAGAGAAAAGAATCCCAGCCAAGTCTACCCCAACTGCACCTCCACTTATCACCCTGCAGCCCAGTTTGTCATATTAACACCCCACTTCGAGGCAGCAGCCTGCATGTACATCAGCCTTCATCTAGCTGCCAATGACTTAGAAACACAGCCTTGATAGCATAAGAAAGGAGAGAGATGCGTTGGCTCACCTCACTGAGAACACTGGGAGAATAGCATCAGGCATGGCTGTAGCCAGGCTCTCAAGTGCTAGACTTGGTTCTCCATAAATTTCATAATCCCTAGCTTACATCTCAAACAAGCTTTTCTCCACTGAGCAGAACAGTCTACCAAGCCCACATCTAGCCTCACTGCTAACGAACCAGGTATGGGCCCACTTGCCAGCAATCCTATTCGTTGTTTGGAGCAGCTGCCTACTCCTTGGATAAGCACTGTGTCCAGAGGGTGGGCACCATGCAGGCGGAGGCACGAGAGGGGACATGATAGTTGGCAGCTCTGGTGGAAACTTGTGGGACAGGATGTAGGGAAGACATGGCCCTCGCTCCCTTGCCAGAATGTTAGCCTTTCATCAAATTGCAAAGGAAACAAGTGCCCAGGGAAATCCATATCCCGGAAGCTCTCTGGCTGATTCTACATCTCATACTTCTAGGAAGTCCCTAATGTTCCCTCACTAAGACACGCTCTGTGGCCACTCCACAACTCACTCTCTTATTGGAGAATGTCTCTGAGAAGGAGTAAAACCCATTGTGTCTCAGTTACTTTCCTCATTATGGAGACAGAATACCTGACCAAAGCAGCTTACAGGAGAAAGTATTTATTTGGGCTCACAGTTCCAGGGTACAGCCCATCCCGGCAGGGAAGGCATGGTGGCAGAGCTCTAGGCATCTGGTCACACTGTATCCACAGTCGGGAAGCAGACAGAGAAGGATGCTAATCCACAGATCACCATCTCCTCTTTATCCAGGCCAGGATGCCAGCCTAAGAAACTGGCAATATTGCACATAGTACCTGTACCCTCTCCCAGGTTCTTCTGGAGAACTCACTGAGGTATTCTTCCTTTGACTGACCTGTGCCTGAGCTGCTATTCTCATGAATACAGTCTTTGGGGACATAAAAAGGGAGTCTCACCATACATCCCATAGATACAGCTGTCGTGGGAAGGGAAAAGAGCTATATGGTCAAATAAGTACAGACAAACCCCAGATTAAACAAAATCAATCTGGTTTCTCCCATGTAGAACTTCTCAGGCCTTGACTAGACTAAACAAATTTCGAGTCTTTCCCAGAAGGAGAGTTTGGTAGAATTTCGCAAAACACTTTTCCCAATAAGTTCTTTCTGGTGTGTTAGCCAGTCGACCTTGTGTCCCCGCAGGAGAGTGGAAAGACAATAGGATTTGGGGACAGAACTCCGGTGTTGGGAGCTCAGCTCTGCCACCTGCTGTGGTGTGTCCTTTCTGTGTAGAAGTATTTTGAGTCTCAATTTCTAAATCTGTAAAATGGAACGATTGCCATCATTGACTTTCCTGCATTTTTTTTTCTACCTTTGTGAGAGAAGTTGTTGGGCAGAAGGCCTGGCAGGGTGAGGAGTGCTCAGGTGACAACTCTCATATCTGAGCCATGAGAAGAGATGAAATGCCTTGGTGGTTCCCAAGGGCACGCCACCTTCAAGGGGCCAGCAGCACAGGACTCTGACCACCTTGGAGACTCGATGGCCCACTCCAGCCATCACGCAGGTATCTTGGTGTCTCCCCCCTCCTCTTCTCCCTTCTCTTCTTCCTCTTTCTTCTTTTGAGACAGGATCTCACTCTACCCCAGGCTGGCCTCAAGCTCCAAGCAATCCTCCTATCTCAGCCTCCAGAGTGCTGGGATTACAGGAGTGCTCTGCCACCCCCAGCTTTTGCTCCAAGCATCTTAAGATGGATGCCTTTGGGTTAGGCTGTATCTCAGTTGGTAGAGCACCTGCCTAGGATGCTCATAGCCCTGGGGTCCACCCCCAGCATTGTATAGATGGGTGTGCGGGTACATACCTGTAATCCCAGAACTTGGGAGGTGGAGGCAGAAGGATCAGGAGTTGAACGTCATCCTTGGCTATGTAAGTTTGAAGCCAGCTTAGAATGCATGAGGCCTTTTCTTAAAAAAAAAAAATGGGGCTGGAGAGATGGCCTAGCGGTTAAGAGCGACGACCGCTCTTGCAGAGGACCCGGGTTCGATCCCCAGCACCCACATGGCGGCTGAGAACCGTCTGTGACTCCGGTTCCAGGAGAACTCCAGTTCCAGGGGAATCCGAGACCGTCTTCTGACCTCCGCGGCATCGCACGACACGGGTGCGCAGACCTGCATGCAGACAATACATTCATACACATAAAAAATAAATAAATAAATAAAAATTAAAAAAAAAAAAGCTGGGATTATCAGGAGGGGTGATGGTCAGGGTCAAAGGTCAGCAGGTTGTGGGGGCTGTGTAGAGGTGAAGGGCAGGTGGCATGTGAGCCAACCCCAGAACCCTTTTGGGAAATCCCTCTATCCAGTGTCCATGCCATTCAATTGCTGCAGGATCATCAAACTGTCAAGTTCAGAACATGTTATGTTACCACAACTTTAAATGCCACAAGCTTTATACATTCTAGTCTATGGCTATAGACTACACAAAAAATAATTTTGTACACAGGTGGCTGGATTTGGGGTCACTGAGACTTGGTATTGTGCTAGGCGTGGATAGCAGCTTGGCTGGGAGGCTGACTGTTGGGGACCTGAGTCCAAACCTGCCCATTTGGTGTCCAGCTCTCCACAGCCCACAACCTTCAGGTAAAGCTGGGGACAGGCCACTCAGGAGCTGTTCTTCACCTGCAGACACCAGGGTGTTCAGACGCCTGTGTGAGAGACAGGCACTCATGCTTGTCTAGAAAAGGCCTTTAGAGGCAGGGCTGCCACAGGCCAACACAGGGCCAAGTGATGCTCTGTCACTGATGGGCAAAGAGATTGCTAATAAAGGGGATGTTTGAGTCTTTTTATTAAAGTAATTATTCCAGCCAGGTGTGGCGGTGCAAACCTTTAATCCTAGCACTTGGGAGGCAGAGGCAGGCAGATCTCTGTGAGTTCCAGGCCAGCTGGGGCTACAGGGAGACCCTGTCTCGAAAAGACCAAAACAAAATAATAATAAAGTAATTATTCCATAGGTGTTTAGCAAGCACCTACTATGTGCGGGCCCTGCTGATGATCCCTGGGAATGAGGCCCATGCACCTGGCCCCCTCTAACTGATGCGTAGACCCATTGGGAGAACTAACTTGAATTGATTGGTTACCTTTTATTTTTAATTTTTTTATTTATTATTTTTTTTTATGTGTATGAGTATACTGTCTGCATGTAGGTTGGTGCACCTGTGCAATGCTACGGAGGTCAGAAGAGGGCGTCAGTTTCCCCTGGAACTGGAGTTAAAGACGGTTCTTAGCCGCCATGTGGGTACTGGGAATTGAACCGGGGTCCTCTGCAAGAGCAGCTGGCGCTCTTAACTGCTGAGCCATCTCTCCAGCCCCTGGATTGGTTACCTTTAATTCCTCCTCCTAAACCAAATGCAAATTCCTCATAATATAAAACACAATGGAAAGAAACCCAAACTCCCAAACAGAAAGGGACTGTTTTCAAAGTATGTACACAACCTCGCTGCCCAGGGACAGCCACTGTGAACTTCCTCAGGTATTTTATTTCTTTTTAAAACAAATGTGTTTTCTGAACATGAAATAAGACGGACTACTCATTTATCTTACATTTCCACAAAAGGCACCATGAATATTTTCCCATGTCATGAAATAGTCCTCAAAAATGTTTTCTGGAAGAGATATGATTCAAAACAGCTGTGTTCTGAGTTATCCTATGAATAAACAGGCTTTAAAAATACCAGTCTCCTGCTGCAGATGGTCAGTGATTTAGAGAGTTAGGGTGTGATAAACAAGAACTGAACATCCTTGGCTAATAGCTTTGTCCACACCAGGGGCTTCAGGTAAGTCTTGGGAAGTGGAATTTTGCTAGGCCAAAGGAAATGTCATTTTATTTATTTATTTTTTTTTATGTGTATGAATGTACCGTCTGCATGTAGGTCTGTGCACCCATGTCGTGCAATGCCTCGGAGTCAGAAGAGGGTGTCGGATTCCCCTGGAACTGGAATTAAAAACGGTTCTCAGCCACCATGTGGGTGCTGGGGATCGAACCTGGGTCCTCTGCAAGAGCAGTCAGTGCTCTTAACACTAGGCCATCTCTCCAGCCCAAAATGTGTTCCAGAACAGCTGGGGCTACAGGGAGACCCTGTCTCGAAAAGACAAAAAAAAAAAGTATTAAAAAGTATTATGATTTTATTTCTCTCTCACTTCCCTCCCTCCTTCCCTCCCTTCTTCCCTTCCTCCCTTCTTTTCTCTCTCTCTCTTTCTTTCTTTCTTTCTTTCTTTCTTTCTTTCTTTCTTTCTTTCTTTCTTTCTTTCTTTCTTTCTTCTTTCTTCCTTCCTTCCTTCCTTCCTTCCTTCCTTCCTTTCTTTCTTTCTTTCATTCTTTCTTTCTTTCTTTCTTTCGTCTTTTTGAGATAAGGTCTCTGTGTAACCCCGGCTGTCCTGGAACTCACTATGTAGACCGTGCTGGCCTTGAACTCACTGAGCTCCGCCTGCCTCTGCCTCCCAAGTGTGCCATCACACCCAGCTTATGATGTTATTTCAGAGAGAGAGAGAGAGAGAGAGAGAGAGAGAGAGAGAGAGAGAGAGAGCGAGAACCCTGGGAGGCTGTTGATGTAAGCATAAAATTTCAAGAGGCACCAAAATTTCAGTTATCAAGATAAATAGTATCTAAAGTAATAATTTCTTGTTGTGGTGGATCAAGGCCAGGGCCCTGTGCTGGGCATGTGCTCTACTACTGAACTATATACTATATGGAATACTTAAAACTGATTAAAGTTAGGGACTAGAGAGATGGTTCAGTGGTTTAGATCGCTTATTGTTCCTGCAGAGGACCCAGGTTCAGTCCCAGTACTCACATTGGGCAGCTCACAACCACTTATAACTTCAGCTCCAGGGGATCTGGCACCCTCTTCTGGCCTCCTTGGGTATCTGCATGCATGTGGTGCATTTACAGACAATCATGGTCACAGCTCACAGGCACATTTGCAGGCACACACACACACACAAATAAAAGTACTTTAAATCTTTTGGGGGGAAATGAAGTTTAGTGCTGGGGATGGAGCTCAAGGTAGCAGAGCATTGCTACGGCGAGAGGGGGTCTCTCACTTGCTACATAACCAAGGCTGGACTCAAACTTCTGATCCTCCTGCCTGTACCTCCTGAGTGCTGGGATTACTCTGTATGTGTGTGTGTGTGTGTGTGTGTGTGTGTCTGTGTGTGTGTGTCTGTGTGTGTGTGTCTTCCCAGTTCATACGATGCTGGTGATGGATCCCAGGGCTTCCTACATGCATGGCAAGCACTCTGCCAACTGAGCCAGCATTCAGGGCTTCCTACATACATGGCAAGCGCTCTGCCAACTGAACTAGCACTCAGGGCTTCCTACATACATGGCAAGCACTCTGCCAACTGAGCTAGCACTCAGGGCTTCCTACAAGCATGGCAAGCACTCTGCCAACTGAGCTAGCACTCAGGGCTTCCTACATACATGGCAAGCACTCTGCCAACTGAGCCAGCACTCAGGCGCATTTGCGCGCTTCTTGAACTTGCTTCCAGGGGAGTGCGGCTAAGGTGACTGAGTATAGAGTCCCTATCCTAGCAGAGGCTGTCACTTAGAAGGGAGAACCCAAGAGACAACCTGGGTCCCCTAGTAACTGGTTTTTGAGCAAGCTCTCAGCCTCTCGGCTTTTTTCTATTATAAATCAGGGATCAGAATCCTTCCCTGTGCGTGGGATGGGGGAAATAACTCTTCATCTACTTCTGCAGGATAACTGAGATCGATGACAGCTCATTGGACTGAAATGACCAGAAGAGAGGCTCCAGGACATTCCCGACACAGGGGACACCGGCATGTGAGTGAAGGTAGAGGGTCAGTTATAAGGACCCAGGTGCTGCACACTGTGTCTGCACACAGAAGCATCAGACTGCACTCCCTAAATGACATGTCAATTAAAATTAAAGTATTTATGCTAGGTTGGGGATATAGCTCACTGGTAAAGTACTTGCCTAGCCATGGACAAGGCTCTGGGTTCAATTCCCAGGACCAAGAGGGAAATCATATGTAAAGTATTTATGCTAAAAAAAAAGTTTGGTGTATTTAACAAGAAATACTTTAAAAAGAAAAAAGAAAATCTTCCTTGCAGGGTCACTGTGGAGTGAGACAAGGTAATCCGTATGTGCGGGATTGCTACACGGTGCCTGGGTCTTGGCGGCTGAGGACTCGGGAGGGAGCAGGCCCCTCTGCTGCTCACCGTGTGAAGCTTAGCCATTGGTCACAATGCAAAAGATAAAAAGAATCAGGACACATTTACTCATCAACTCCTCAATAGTTCTGCATGACACAGGAGCTAAGACTGCAGACCCACAGACCCAGTGAGGACTGCTCCCCCCTTTTTTTTGTCTTTTTGAGACAGAGTCCCTCTGTAGCCCCTGCTGGCCTAGAACTCACTCTGTAGACCAGGCTGGATTTGAACTCACAGAGATCTGCCTCTGCCTCCCACGTACTTGGATTAAAGGCATGTGCCGCCATGCCTGGCTAGCCCATCCACTGTTCCCCTCAGGGATAGTGTGCAGCACTGTGATTGGACAGAAAGGGTGTGTGATAGACTGAGGGGCCCAGCAGAGTCTCTGAGCTCAGATGCTTCCAGATCTCTGTGTGACGCTCTTTCCTTCCAGGCATTCAGCACAAGATCATCTATCTCATTCATCGCTGTCATTTGCTCTGCAAGTATGCAGGCACTGGGATTACGCCAACAAGATTTAATCTTTTCCCTTGGGGAGTGTATGGTAGGGGCAGCAAGCGGCAAATTCACCCTATAACCCTAAGCAGTAATTGTGACAGAGATGGGTCTTGTAGGATGCGTAGGAGTTTTCTGGGTTGCTGAGGCAGCAAGAAAATTCTGCGGTGGCTCCTGAGGGGAGGAGTGTCCAGGTTCCAGCAGACCTTCCTGCACCTTTGGAAGAGACCCCACTGAGGGGTGCCCTGTGCACTTGGCCCTCACTGTTAGCCCATGGATGGAAGTGCTGAGTGACTAAGGGACTTGTGGGCAATTAATTCAAGGAAGGCCAAACTTCAGAGTTCTGGGAAAAGCTGAGAAGCAACGGCATTTGTTTCTGTTTCCTTTGACAAACTCTCGTCATTGGTGCATCTTCCTTCCTGACGTCTCTCCAGAAGGCTGTCCCTGACATTTGGAAATGGGTATGCCTGGAAACAATAGCCTCGGAACCACATCCTGTCAACTCGGAACCAGTGTGACTCTGTTGGGGTGACATCCTTGTCCTCACCCCCACCTCCTGACAACACTTTCATTGCACAAGGGCCAGAGGGTCCTGTCTGGTCACTTCCGCACACTGTGGACTACATGGGCAATCCCCCCTGGATCCGAGCAATCAGCAACACCCCCCTCTGGAAGACGTCACCTTGGGACCGCTCCTCCCGGTTCCTTAGACCATCTTCCCTGTTCCCCTCACTATCCCCCTGACCCCCCAACACACACTCCCTAAGCCTCTCAGTCTGGAAGTTACTGCGCTATAAACACTTCAATGAAGAGATTGGCCTTTAAAAAATCCTTTGAAGAAAGATTGCAACGTGACTAATTGCCCCCCTAATTTATGGCTCTGTAAATCTGCATTTTCCTACAAAAACGTTTTTTTCTTCAAATGGGGCCTCCCTCACATTGGGGGTGGAGACAAAGATTGTCTCAGATGCTGGCTTAGACCCCTGCTTAGAAGTGGCGCAGACTCTTTGCCTCTTCCTAGAGCCATTAAGTTATTTTAATGTCACTACAATTATACACCGGCAGGAGGGGAGGGGGAAAAAGGGAAAGGGGCGTGTCGTGTCGAGGAGGGTGGGGTAAGGGAGGGAACTGGGTCTGTGCGGTGGCAGCCCCTCTAGGCTCTAATCTCTTTGTACCTGGACCTACCCTCTACTGCCCTCCCTGCTTGCTCCCTCCTGCCCAGGCCAGGAGACAGGCATGGTCAGATTTATGAGGCTGGCCCCTGTGGAAAGGATTGGGGGATAAATCTCAGCTTATGTAGGAGTGTGATCTACATTCATTGTACTTAATGTGATCTTTAGCGTGGCCAGCAGGGGCCCATAAATCCCGCCCCCCCTGCTGTACCGGCTGTATGGCTCTGTCCGAGGCAGGACCTGGGCTGCCTGCTCTGCTGGGGGAGCTAGCGAGAGTCCCTGGGTTTCTGAGTTCACTTTTCTAGAGCTCTTGAACCCCAAAGGGATCATGTCCCCTTCCTAAGCCCGTCGAAGCCCAGTATCCCCACAGATCCTCCTCTTTGGGATAGTAATGGCTCTAGCCTCTGGCTAGGTGACTTCTGAGATCCCAGCTGGATCTGAAAGGGGAAAGAGTATGTAATTAGCATGACCCAGACACAAAAGAGAGCAGAAAGGAGAGGCAAGCAGAATGTTGTAGCAGATGTCCACACATGTTCTATGGACAGTCTGACCTTGGGACCAGCTTTTCAGTGAAGTGGTCTTCTGTGCTTTGTGAAGCAACCCACCCCATCCTTGCCACATCTGTGTAGATGCAGGGGCTTCAGAGGCCATGGCTTGCTCCATGGCTGCAGGAAACTAAAGAGCAGGCTGGCCTCCGGACTTGGTGTAGCCTGCAGCCTCTGCTCACGGGGCTGTGCTGTTGTGGTATGTATAGGTGGGCCATGTGTTCTCCCAAGAGCACTCGTGCATGTGGGAGCTCATAGCTGCGTATGTGTGGACCTGCACACACGTATGTGTCCACAGGTGTGTACCTGCTGAGGTTCCTGGCAGAGTCTGGAGACCCTCAAGATCAACACATGTGTTTTAACCCTTCTGTCTTTTTTTCTCCTCGAATATGGAAGCTGCTCTGCAGTGTGTGTGTTTGCCTCTGTCTCTGGTATGTGGGAGGGGAGTTCAGAGAACCGTTCTCCTGAGAATGAGCTCAGCGACGTTCAGAGCCAGCTGTGAAGCTTGCCTGGTGTCACATGTGTGCAATCCTCACACAATGGAGGCCGGGGCAAAAGACATGCCAATTCAGCTAAGACCGTTTTTTTCTCTGGGTTTGAGATGACTGTTCCAACCCATATATTACAACTGCCTGCACCATGTTACACCCCAAGAAACACATCTGTGCACACATCAGTTTGCAACATGTCATATACACATGAGATACAAGCATGTGAAGCCCTGGCCACACAGGTCTGATTCATCATCAGAAGGGCCTCTGGTAGGGGAGGGACTTACATGTTTTTCTTGGGTGAATTTCTGGAAATGGTGTCAAGCATGCAATCAAGGTCAGCTGCTGAGTGTTGCGTAATAAATACCAGGGAACTGGTAATAACTGCCTCTCCATGGATTTCTTGGGAGGGTGACATTTCTGTGTATCATTATCTGATTAGAGCCCTAGTCCATATGTGTTGCAGAAAGCTAGAAAAACAAGGGAGTGGAGCTGGGGATAGAGCTTCGTGCTTTGCATGAAGCCCTGAGGTCAGTCTTCCAGCATCACATAGACCAGGAGTGGTAGCATACACCTGCAATCCCAGTACTCAGGAGGATCAGGAGTTCAGTCATCCTTGGCTACATAGAGAGTTTAAGGACAGTTTAGGACATATGAAGCCTTGTCTCAAAGCTTAAAAAATGAGTTATTTATTTTTATTTTATGAGTATTTTGCCTGCATGTATGTAAGTGCACCATGTGCATGCAATACCCAAGAAGGCCAGAAGAGGGCATCAGATCCTCTCAAATGGGAATTATGGATGGTTGTTAGAGGCCATGTGAATGCTGGGAGCTAAACCCAGGTGCTCTTAACTACTGAGCCATCTCTTCAACTTCAACAAATTAAAATAAAAATTTTAAGAAATAAAAAAAGGAGCCGGGCGTGGTGGCACACACCTTTAATCCTAGCACTTGGGAAGCAGAGGCAGGTGGATCTCTGCAAGTTCCAGGCCAGCTTGGTCTACATAGCAAGTTCCAGGACAGCTGGGGCTACAGGGAGACCCTGCCTCAAAAAGACCCCCCCAAATATAAATAAATAAATAAATAAATAAATAAATAAATAAATAAATAGGAAGGAAGGAAAGCAAGCAAGAAAGAAACAAAGTAAGAAAATGTTATGGTGGTACATGCCTGGAATCCCAGCACTTGAAGGGTGAGGCGTGTGGGTGGAGAGTTCAAAGCTAGCCCCGGCTACATGTTGAAAGCCTGTTTAAAAAAAAATGTGTTCAAGGCCAGCCTGGTCTACAGAGTGAGTTCCAGGACAGCCAGCTGGGACTACAGGGAGACCCTGTCTCGAAAAGAAAAAAAAAAAAAAAAAAAAGCAAAAACAAAAAGAGGAACCTGAGAGACGTCTCAACAGGTATTCCAGTTTTATTTCTGTTGCTGAGATAAAACACCCTGACGAAAAGCACCTTAGGGGAGAAAGGGCTTATTGGGCTTTAGACTCCAGGTTGTAATAATCCACTGCTGAAGGAACGTTGAGGCAGGAGCTTGAAGCAGATGTCACATCACAGTCAGGAGCAGAGAGAGGTGAACTCATGCGTGCTTGTGCTCAGCTCAGTCTCCCCGCTCTTGGACAGTCCAGAGCCCCAACCACGGTGGGCTGGGTCTTCCCACCCCATCTAAGGCAGTCAAGGCAGTGTCCACAGGCCAACCTGACCATCCCTCATTGAGATGCTCTTCCCTGGCCATTCTAAGTGATGTCAAGTTGACAGTTAAACTGACCATGACAAGCTGGTCAAGGCTCTTGCCACAGAGCCTTATGACCTGAGTTCAGTCCCATGGGGTAGAAGGAGAGAACTGAATCCCACAAGTTGTCTTCTGACACCTCACAAGTGCTGTAGAACTCACACACACAATATTAATTAATGAATGTAAATTTAAAAACATTTTGTATATTATTGTAATTTTATGTGTATGACTGTATTGCCTAAATGTAGGTAGGTGCACCCATGTTGCACAATGCCCGGAGAGGTCAGAAGAGGGAATCAGATCCCCTAGAACTGGAATTATGAATGGTTGTTAGCTGTAAAGTGGGTGTTGGGAATCAAACCTGGGTCTTCTACAAGAGCAGCCAGTGCTGCTCTTAAATGCTGAGGCATCTCTCCAGCCCCATAGTATAATTTTTTTTTTCAAGAAAAAAGGAAAAGAAAAAAAATCACAAATTATTTGGAACACTTCTGTTGAGAGATCCAATGTTCATGTTTCTTAGTATACTGAGTCAGACATGTCTGTGTCTGTGTATACATTTTTTTAATATTATTTTTATGTTATGAGTGTATTGCCTGCATGCATGTAAGTGCACCCCTGTTGTGCAATGCCTGAAAAGGACAGAAGAGGGTGTTGGATCCCCTGGAACTGGAGTTATAGATGGTTATTAGCTGCCATGTGGGTGCTAGGAACTAAACCCGGGTCCTCTGCAAGAGCAGTCAGTGTTCTTAACTGCTGAGCCATCTCTTCAGCCCCTTGTATATATTTCTTTAAAACTAGAATCATCCAGTGGAAACCGTTTTGCCAGCTATTGTCCTTAGTGTCTTGGAATCCTTCCTGCCTGATGTTCTAGGCTCTCTTCCCCACTGATGTCAGAGACACCTCGTGTCTTGGCAGGAGCCAAGGAGCTTCCTGTCCGAGCAAAGATTCCAGCTGATTTCTACTTCTGAACAGCCCTTGGGGTTCAGCTTCGTCTCTGGCCATGATGAACTCCTTAGATTAAATTCCTAGAAGTGGAATTGCCACCTCAGGGGTTGGGCCACTTGAAGAGATTTCCCATAATGCTTACAGACTTCTTTTCTAGACATCAGAATCTGCTCACATTGGTCAAGGGCACAAAAGCCCAGCTTTTGTGGGAAGGGTTTTGTCAATAAAGGAGGAGTTGAGGAGTGGCCCCCTTGAAAGTGAGGGACTAAGGTCAATGACAGGAGGCAATCGAAGTTCTGTCACCTTTAGTCCTCTGCAGAGGACAGACCTGGCTGCCAGCTACGTGGTGCTCGGTCTCTAACACCATGGTGTAGTCCCAGTGCACAGGTAGGAGCTGAGTCAACAGTATTGAGCAAACAAATATTTGCTGAAGGGACCAGTGTTTGTTGAATGTCCAGTAGTTTGCTGGTTGAACAAATGTTTGTTGAAAGAACGCTATTGTTCTTGGAAACACTGCGCTGACTCACAGGCTATTTTCCTTTCTCAGAGGTTCTTGGACAAAGAACCTAAGCTCAGATGTCCCCTCGGCAGAGTCATTCGGGGGTTGACCAGCAGCCCCTGAAGGCAGTGCAGCACCAGTCGTCTCTACCCCTCTAGGGCGCAGCATGGTCTTCTCTCTGTGTTGCAGGATAAATGATTTACTATAGGTCACTCCTCTACGATCCAGTCCTCAATGTGACACAGTGACGAACAGGCCACTCTGGCTTTTTCTTTAAAGCAGATTTTTCCTTCAAGGAAGCACCTTTCCATACACTGACTCTTGTTCAGTGGACCCTGAGGGTTCTGCGGGATGTAGCCTAAGAATGCTTTGGATTCTCCTCATCCAAAGTCTGGACTAACCAAAAGGCATCACATGTGGGCTCTATGGTGCTCAGCTCTAAGGATTCCCTCCCAAGCACAGTTCATCCAGCCAAGAAACAGTAAAGTGGAGCTGGGCTGATGGCTCAGTTGTTAAAGTGCAGGCCTGGGAAGCATGAGGTCAGGAGTTCAATCCCCCAGAACCCATATTAGAAAAAAAGCCACGCATAATGACACACTGCTCCCCTGGCGTGGGGTGGAAATGGGTGTTTCTGGGGGCTCACTGGACAGCTGCCCCGGCCTACTTGCTGACTTCCAGACAAAGGAGAGACCTTGTCTCAAAAGCAGAGTGGGAGGCGACTGAAAGCTGGTATCTGCATGCATGTGTGCACCTGTGCACAAAACATGCACACGTGAACATGCACACACATATACAGAGAAAAAGAAAAAAAGGAACAGTAAAGCACCTTTTGGATCCCAAGGGAGAGCCACGGGCTGCACTGGACCTCCGGGACTGTACGGGGAGCCCGGGGTGGAGTGCTCTAATCTGCCACTCTGAAATCTGAGAGACTCCAAGCCACTTGCTTCTTCTCTCTTGAATCTGCAAGACAGAGCTGGAATGGCCGTGACACTGTCTCTGCTCCTGATGCAGTGTGGGGGTCTACTCAGCTCCCTCTGAAGTCTGTTACCATGTCTGAAGTCCTTCTGGTTTGAGGAGTTTAGATCAGGGCCGACCTTGACTTGGAAGTAGAACGGGGTGAGTTACTGCAACAGGTCAGTCATGCGGCTGTGTTACCAGGGCCGTGCCCACATGGTGTGACTGTGCTCACTGTTCCGTGAGCCTATGGTGTGACGCTCACAGTCCCTTGTGCCCATGGTGTGACTGTGCTCACTGTCCCATGTGCCCATGGTGTGACTGTGCTCACAGTCCCATGTACCCATGGTATGAGTGTGCTCACAGTCCCATGTGCCCATGGTATGAGTGTGCTCACAGTCCCTTGTGCCCATGGTGTGACTGTGCTCACAGTCCCTTGTGCCCATGGTGTGACTGTGCTCACAGTCCCTTGTGCCCACGGTGTGACTGTGCTCACAGTCCCTTGTGTCCATGGGGTGACTGTGCTCACTGTCCCATGTGCCCATGGTGTGACTGTGCTCACTGTCCCATGTGCCCATGGTGTGACTGTGCTCACAGTCCCTTGTGTCCATGGTGTGACTGTGCTCACAGTCCCTGTGCCCATGGTGTGACTGTGCTCACAGTCCCTGTGCCCATGGTGTAACTGTGCTCACAGTCCCTTGTGCCCATGGTGTAACTGTGCTCACAGTCCCTTGTGTCCATGGTGTGACTGTGCTCACAGTCCCTGTGCCCATGGTGT
>VZQC01006595.1:729266-805445 GCA_009823505.1 Rhizomys pruinosus
TCACAGTCCCTTGTGTCCATGGTGTGACTGTGCTCACTGTCCTTTGTGCCCATGTTGTGACTGTGCTCACAGTCCCTGTGCCCATGGTGTGACTGTGCTCACAGTCCCTTGTAACCATGGTGTGACTGTGCTCACAGTCCCTGTGCCCATGGTGTGACTGTGCTCACAGTCTCTGTTCCCATGGTGTAACTGTGTTCACAGTCCCTGTTCCCATGGTGTAACTGTGCTCACTGTCCCCTGTGCCCATGGTGTGACTGTGCTCACAGTCCCTTGTGCCCATGGTGTGGCTATGCTCATAGTCCCTTGTGTCCATGGTGTGACTGTGCTCACTGTCCCATGTGCCCATGGTGTGACTGTGCTCACAGTCCCATGTGCCCATGGTGTGACTGTGCTCACAGTCCCTTGTGCCCATGGTGTGACTGTGCTCACTGTCCCATGTGCCCATGGTGTGACTGTGCTCACAGTCCCTTGTGTCCATGGTGTGACTGTGCTCACAGTCCCATGTGCCCATGGTGTGACTGTGCTCACAGTCCCTGTGCCCATGGTGTAACTGTGCTCACAGTCCCTTGTGCCCATGGTGTGACTGTGCTCACTGTCCCTTGTGCCCATGTTGTGACTGTGCTCACAGTCCCTGTGCCCATGGTGTGACTGTGCTCACAGTCCCTTGTAACCATGGTGTGGCTGTGCTCACAATCCCATGTGCCCATGGTGTGACTGTGCTCACAGTCTCATGTGCCCATGGTGTGACTGTGCTCACAGTCTCATGTGCCCATGGTGTGACTGTGCTCACAGTCCCATGTGCCCATGGTGTGACTGTGCTCACACTGCCTTGTGCCCATGGTGTGACTGTGCTCACAGTCCCTTGTGTCCATGGTGTGACTGTGCTCACTGTCCTTGTGCCCATGGTGTGACTGTGCTCACAGTCCCTTGTGCCCATGGTGTGACTGTGCTCACAGTCCCATGTGCCCATGGTGTGACTGTGCTCACAGTTCCTTGTGCCCATGGTGTGACCTGTCTTGTAGGGGAGCCTCGGGAGTGGATGGGGACTGATGCCACCTCCTAGTGCAGCTGGCTCTGCTCTCACAGAGCCAGCAGATATAGGAGAGGCTTCCAGAGCCAGTCAGCAGGATGGTGTCAGACATCAGCTTAACAAAATTCTTTTGTGGCTTTAATCATGAAAGTTGATTTGAGCTCATATGTGTGCATGCGTGTGTGTGTGCGTGCGTGCGTGCGTGTGTGTGCATGTGTGAGCATGGTGTACAGGACAGATGTAACCTTTCTTTCTCAATTTCTGGTCTGTTACTTAACCTAGAGCTTACTGATTCAACTAGGCTGGCTGGCCAGTAAACACTAGGGACCCTCCTATTTCTGCCTCTCTAGTGCTGAGATTACAGGCACACACTGCCATACCTGGATTAATGTGACTGCCAGGGATTGACCTGAGGTTCTCATGACTGCATGGGAGGCACTTTACTGAATGAAAAATCTCCCCAGCACCTGTTTTTAAAACTCCCTCTAAGGCTGAAGAGATGGCACAGTCCCATGATAGGCACACGGGCCTGGGAGCAGAGTCATACCATGGGCACACGGGCCTGGGAGCACAGTTACACCACGGGCACACAGACCTGGGAGCACAGTCACTCAATGGGCACAAGGGACTGGAAGCACAGTCATACCATGGGCACACGGGCCTGGGAGTACAGTTACACCACGGGCACACAGACTTGGGAGCACAGTCACTCAATGGGCACAAGGGACTGGAAGCACAGTCATACCATGGGCACACGGGCCTGGGAGTACAGTTACACCACGGGCACACAGACTTGGGAGCACAGTCACTCAATGGGCACAAGGGACTGGAAGCACAGTCATACCATGGGCACACGGGCCTGGGAGTACAGTTACACCATGGGCACACAGACCTGGGAGTACAGTCACGCAATGGGCACAAGGGACTGGAAGCACAGTCATACCACGGACACATGGGACTGTGAGCACGGTCACACCGTGGGGACAAGGGACTGTGAGTAAACACACCATGGGCACATGGGCTGCCAGGTTTAAGTGTTGCCACGGTGGCTGGTCCAGTGTCTTGTCCTCTGGAAGGAGCCCTGTGCCCTCCTAGGGTGAACCTGAGACTGAGGCGGAGGCCTGTGGAGGTGGAAGCAGGAGACTACGACCCTCTTTCACCTCTTCTCTCTCTACTGCTTCTGGCTGGGAACTCTGGTGGGGTTCTGGTGGGGGCGAGGGTTGGATGCTGGTGGGCCCTTTCTGGGTTCAAGGCCCCACCCTGGCTTCAGCTCCAGCTAACAGCGAGTCTGTGTCAGTGTCGGCCTGGTTCTGTGTCCTGCTGCCCCCTCTGTCCCTTCCCCTGGCCACCTTGCTCTTCTCCAGGCTCCCCTTGTCCTCTATGTCCCCCCCTTCTGCTCTTGACCTCTGCCGGGTCCTCTTGCTGAGTTTCTCTCTTTCCTCCTTTGTTTCCTTTCTCTAATACCTGCCCGCGCCCCCTCGGCTTCCTTCCTTCCTCTCAACTTTCTCCCGTCTGTCTGTCTGTCTGTCTGCCTCATTCCACCGTCCCTTTCTCCTTACCCATCCAGCCCAGGTCCCCAACCCTTCCTCGCCAGCCCTGTCTGTCCCCGTCACCCTCTTTGTCTCCCTTGGCTTTCCGGGAAGGCAGCAGTGATTTACGAGCTGCGGACAGGGCCAGCTGCGGGTGCTGGAGGACCGGATTACAGTTTCCCGGAGGAAGCTGCCTGCTCGGGATGGCAGGGTGACAGCGTTTACACAGAGCAGCCCGGGGCTCCGAGCGCCTGTCAGCCGGAGACGGATGGAGTGCCGGAGAAGGCCCGTTACTTCATTCACACCTCTTTGGGCAAACAATAAAACACTTACACACGGTCTTGACACGGGCAGTGGCCTCCTCTACAACATTCCCAGACTGGCCCAGGGGCCAGAGGCTAGGCAGCAGAGGCAGGTGGTCTCAGGAGCCCACCAGACCCCAAGCAAAGCCCAAGGCCCCCAACCTGGCTCTGGCCTGGGCTCTGTGGCTGTGTCTAGGTCAGCTGCTTCTTTCTGAGACTCAGTTTCCTCACCTGGGAAGTAAGTTGTGATGCTGAGCACAGGAGACAGGAAGGGAGCACGTATAAACTGTAGCGTGTTATTCCTGTTTTCTTTTCTTTTTTTAAAATATTTTTTATTTATTTTCACATGTGTATGAATGTATTGTCTGCATGTGGGTCTATGCACCCGTGTCGTGCGATGCCACGGAGGTCAGAAGAGGGTGTCAGATTCCCCTGGAACTGGAGTTAAAGATGGTTTTCAGCCACCATGTGGGTGCTGGGGATCGAACCCGGATCCTCTGCAAGAGCAGTCAGTGCTCTTAACCGCTAGGCTATCTCTCCAGCCCCGATGTTCCTGTTTTCATCCTAAGCGGATGCTGGGAAACACCCAGGACACTAACCCCGGTCTTTCAAAGAAGACTTCAAGGCCTAGGCCTGATCCAAGGTGGCCATGGGCTGAGCAGGAGGTAGGGTTAGTGAAGGTGTCCAGTTGTCACCCACTTCCTGGGAACTTCTTTTCTTGGGCACTCAATTCTAGACTCGCCATCGGCATGGGAGGACAGTGAGCCAACAGCTTCCCATATAGCACCCCACCCTCCCTGTGGGGGCATTTGGAGCACCAGCCAGGGTGGAGGAAGGGTTAGAGACTTCAAGGGGGTGGCTCCCTGCTGCCTTGTTCTAAAGACTATGGCTGCACTGGGAACGTCAGGAAGTACTGGTGACGTGTGGGAGTGAATGGCGAAGGACCCTCAGTCACCGGAGCCCTCCCGTGCCAGCACAGGCTGCGTTCTTTCTGCCAGTTGTTTCAACGATCCCACAGCAAGCCTGTGGGGTGATTAGCATGAGCCACAGTTTGAGGCTTAGAGAGGTCAGGCAGCAGACCCAGGATCACATGGCTGGTATGTGCTGGAACTCTGATATATTCCCCAGGCCTGGAAGTGGAGGCATTGGCTGGGCTCTGGGGCCCAGGGACTGAGATCCAGGGGCCTTCCCACTTCCCAGTGTGGACTTTGGATTTTCCAGCTCTCATGGGGTCGCTTTGGGAGAATGATAGAGACGGTCTCCAGGGTGGTGGGAAGATTAACCAAGACAGGTAACACCTGGTGCGCACTGCACATGTCCACTAACAAACACAAGGTCAGGGACAAAGCACAAAGGGTCCATCCACACACCCGGGGCCCCCTGGGTCCAGCCCTCTATGGTCCTAGGTGCCCTGGTGACATTGGTCCTTTCAAGATGCGAGACAGGAGGCTGAGGCTGTAATGTGAGACTTAAGGGGACAATGTTTCTTTCCTACCCAGACTCTGAGGTCTGGTCCCCAGACTGACACATAGAGATACACACAGATACACAGGTATACACAGACACACACAAACACATATACATGGAGATACACATCTAGACACCCATACATGGACATACCACACAGAACTCTACCAGCCCATTGGGTTCAAAGAGAACAACAGAACCCAGCACACCCAGCCAGGCACTGGGTCCAGAGCCGAGGTCTGGGCTGTGGCCCGCTCCGTCACCAAGTGAGATGGGATGGAAGTGGCCTGCCTTTAAGGGTGCTGTGAAGGTTAAAGGAGAGGCTACAGACAGGTGGTCATTAATCCAGTGTACATTAATTGAACTTCTACTGTGTACATAGCTGGGAATTTGGGGAGGGTGTCATGACCTGTTACAAGGGCTTATATCGGAGTGGGGGGTCTTCAGGTTGAGGAGGTAGAAAGGGTAAACCAGGTGTGGTGCAAGGCTGGGATGCCTGCAGCTGGCGGTCAAGGAGGACCTCTGCCTGCCTGCCCTCCTGCTAGGGCTGGGGTACAAGCTTCCTTCCATCTTCATACCCGTGTGCAGTGCCCTGACCAGGCTTGTGAAAGGACACCTCAAGGAAAAGAACGCCCTTGCCATGTCTGCCAGGAACCTAGGCCCCTGGTCACTCAGCCCAGCCTGAGCTGGCTTCAGTGTCCCCTCACGTTAGCCCAGCCTGCCATCCTGAGGTACCGCCAGAGTGCCTGGTAACTCCTCAGGAGGAGGCCAAGGGACAGGGCATTCTCTACCTTTGGTATGTCCTAGGACAGAGGTATCAAGAGTCATAGCCCATGAGCACAACAAGGATCTGGCCTCCAGGACACTGGGCAAGGCGGTCTGAAGGCGTAGGGGTGTTAGAACCCATGCGTGTGCCTGGGCTCCAGCGGGGGCAGCCGACACTTGACGTACCCACATCCCGAGGGCCCTTGTGGGAGTTGGCTGAGTTATACAAAGGGTCCTCTCTCCTGACACTCCCCATCTGAACGGTGCCCACTGAGGAGGCCAGGGCAACAGAAAGGACAGAAGGCGTCCAGGCTAGACTTATGCAAGTGGAGCAGAGCTGGGGGTGGTGGGCTGTGCACTGTCCCATCCCCTGAGCCCAGGGCTGAGCTGGAGCTGCCAAGTTGGGGGGACGCAAACAGACATTCAAACTTCCCAGCGGGCTCAGGCTCAGGCCCTTCTTGGAGGAGATAGCTGGGGTGTGTGTGGAACCTGGCCTGAAAGTCCTACGTGTGGTGTGTGCCACAGGCACTCCCGTGAAGAGTTGCAGAGTTCCAGAGCTCTATGGGGACAGCAGGGGCTGGTCTAAGTAGTCCCCAGGGGGTCGCCGACCCCTGGAGCTTCACGCCACATACAGGGATTCCAAGGTGGGGCTGGAGAGATGGCTCAACACTTAAGAGTGTATTCTACTCTTGTAGAACTCAGTTTTGTTCCCAGCACCTATGCTGGGCAGTTCACAACCACCTGTAACTCCAGCTCCTGGAGTTCTGACACATTCTCCTGGCCTCCACAGGTGCACCATGTGGCACCTACTCACATAGATACAATAAAGCACGAAAAAGGACAGATGCAGGGCTGGGGAGATGGCTCAGCAATTAAGAGCACTGACTGCTCTTGCAGAGGACCTGGGTTCGATTCCCAGCACCCATATGGCAGACAAGACCCATCCTTAATTCAAATTCTAGGGGAATGTGATGCCTTCTTCTGACCTCCATGACATTGCACAGCACAGGTGCACTCAAGAACATTCTGGCAATACCCTCATACACATAAAAATACTAAAATATTTTTTAAAAGGACAAAATATTTTTTTCTTGATTTGCATTTTTCCATTTTAATTTTATATTACTCTAAAAGATGCATACATACCCTCCAAAAATCTAAGGTCTGAAAATAAATAGTAGGTTAATTCTTGAACCTGTTTAGGGATTCACAATATAAGAGCACAGTTTAAAAAGCCATGTCCCTGCCCCCTCATCCCAGATGGGAAAAAGAGCAGGCCAGTGCCCCACCCACCCACCTTGGTCCCCAGCAGCTCTGGGTCCTGAGCCCCCCACAGTGTTCTGCCAGATCATTCTCCCCAAGCGCTTGCTTTCCCAGCATCCCTCACTCCTGGGCCCACTTACCCCACCCCCCACCCACCCACAGCTCAGCCACTCTCCCCTCGCCATTCAACGGATCTTTATGACCATGGACTCTGCTTTCTTGACTATTCTGAACACAAGCTGAGACGGAGGTAGTGGGGTGGGGATAAGAAGTGTCGGGAAGTGGGAGCCAGGCGCCTTGCTCTCCAGTGTCCCTTGGTTCCTCATCTCTGGTTCTGGCAGGCAGGGAGGATGTGCTCAGACAGCGCATTGGGAAGGGAAAGCTAAGTATCTTTTGGGTGTGGTCTGCAGTGGGGGCCCTCTGGAAAGGGGATACTCAAAAGAGGCCTTGAGGAGATTTCCAGCCGTCTCAGGCCACCCCTGACCACTTGTCACCTGCTGGGCACCGCTTCACACTTGCTTGTGGCATTTTGGTCCACTGGAGACACCGATATCTCCTTCAAGGGGATCCTGGACTATCCCTCTCTGTGGCCGTCTCACTACTCCTCACTTCCTGTGTCAAGATTAGTAGCTCCAGGGTCCCCAGTCTGAAGATCACAGCTGCCACAAAGTCTCGACCTCGCCGATCACATCATCTCTCCCTTTCTCTGGGGACACCACAAAGTGAAGAGAAAAACAATGGTCAAGGGCTGTGCTGGGCAGCTTTCGCTGTCAACCTGATACATGGGGGGAGAGGAGACCTTCATCGAGGCACTGCCCCCATTGGACTGGCCTCTGGCCATGTCTGTGGGGCACTTTCTTGATTGTGGAGTGATGTGGGAGGGCCCAGCCCTCTGTGGGCAGTGCCACCCCTGGGCAGGTGGTCCTGGATCATATAAGAAAGCAGACTGGGGGCTAGAGAGATGATGGCTCTGCACTTAAGAGCACTGGCTGCTCTTGTAGAGGACCTAGATTAGATTCCTAGCACCCACATGGCAGCTAACAACCTTCCTTAACTCCAGTTCCAGGGGATCAGATGCCCTCATCTAACCCCCAAGGGCATTGCAGATTACAGGTACACTTACATACATGCAGACAATACACTCAGACACATAGAATAAAAATGAAAAAAAAATTTTTTAGAAAAAAAAAAGAAAGCAGGTTGAGGACGGACCAGGGAGCAAGCCAGTGAACAGTGTTCCTCTGAGGTCTGTGCTTCAGCTCCTGCCTCCAGGCTCCTGCCCTGAGCTCCTGCCCTGGCTCCCCTCTAATGTGAGCTGCAAGCTGTAAGGTAAAATAAACCCTTTCCTCGCCAAGTTGGTTTTGGTCAGTGTTTTGTCACAGCAACAGAAAGTGACTACGACAAGGGTTTTCTTAGGGGTGCAGGGACCATGATTGTGAGCACCCTATTTGTGGTGCTCTGTGAGTTCAGTAGGGGTAGGGAGGGGGGGATGGGACAAGCGCAGACCTCAGGCGGGGGGAGCCCTTGGGTGAGGGGCACAGGTTGATGAAGTAGAGTGGGCATGAGGGACACAGTCCAGGAGCCAGCGGTGGTCACGAGTCTGTAGACCTGATGTCTGATGGAGGTCAGAGGGGGAGGAGGAAGCAAAGTGTCTGGGTGATCCTTCACTGAGATGGATGGATTCAGTAACAGCCTAGACAGGGCCGCCCACCCTGTGGGCTCTGCATGGTGACAACTCCCATCCAGACTTGATGGGAGGCTGCTGGCCACAGCTGCCCCCTTGGCCTTGCTGGGGGGTAGGGTATTTCTCAAAGTTGGGGGTACAGAGGGTTATCCTCTTCTCTCTCTCTCTCTCTCTCTCTCTCTCTCTTTCTCTACACACACACACACACACACACACACACACACACACACACACGAAGAGAAGTATACTTCCTTTTTCCATGGTATCTCAAGGGGACATCGGTCCTGACAGATCCTCTGTATTGTCGATGTCCCCTGGGAAGTCCTTCCTGGGCATTCTTCTTTACCTCCCTCCCCATTCACCACGCCAAGGTTCTGGCGTCCATCGGTCCGTCCCACATACCCAGTACTTCCCCAGGTTTACTGCAACTGAAGCCCATTCTTCCTTTGCTGACTGTGGTTCTTTTTTTTTTCTAATTTTTTTTTCATTTTTATTCTATGTGTCTGAGTGTATTGCCTGCATGTATGTAAGTGCACGTGTAGTCTGCAATGCCCTTGCGGGTCAGATGAGGGCATCTGATCCCGTGGAACTGGAGTTAAGGATGGTTGTTAGCTGCCACGTCTGTGCTAGGAATCTGAGCAGCAGTCTCTTCCTCTACTTTTCATAGGAGATGGACGATCTGTGAGCCTGAAGGCAGGTTTGGACCCCAGATCTGTTACCCTGCTTCACTGAGCCTCACTTTCTGCATCTGGCAGCTGGGACTTGTGGTGTTTGTGAAGAACAGGTGCAGGTGGGGTGATGCTGAGAAGGGGTGTAGCCAGGGCAGGGATCCGAGGCATATCAAGTGGGTGCTAGTGATCTCCCTCCACACACAAGAAAATACAGAATGCCAGGCCCTGGGCAGAGGCTCCGAAGCGTGGGGCTCTGTGTTGGGACATGTGATCACAAGGGAAGGAGAGAAAACTGGGCTCTGGCGTGAGCTCCAAAATCCAATTAATTCAACACCCCGTTTCCTACATTTCCACCCCATCAGTGTTTGTGTCCACTGAGAACCTGCTCTATCTGGCTTTCTGCTGTGTTCGTGCCTGCTTAGAAGAGTCTGCAGTTGTTCTGGTCATGAGTCTGCATGTCTGCTACATTGGTGGGCAGGGGGGGGGTCTCCTCTTCCCATCTATTTGTAACTCTTGAAGATAATGCTCTTAGTCTTTTAAAGTTTAAGATCTAGACATTAAAATGTAACTTCAGTTAATTACATTTAAAGTGCATTGTTATTGGAGAGATATTTTTTAAGGTTTGTTTGTTTGTTTCAGGACAACTGAAAGAATAAAACATCCCAAACCCAAAGCAGGAGCCGCTGTCACCAGGGAGGGCTCCAGCTGTCCTGGTGTTTCCATGGAGGACAGAGGCCAGCCTGTCTCCAAGAGACTCCACTAGGGGTCCTGAAGACACTGTAAAGAATCGGGACTGGGGCTGAAGGGAAGGGCCACTGTCATCTCCAAGTTGTTCCCTGGCCCTATTTGGGGAGAAAAAGCTGGAGCTGGGGGTGAAAACTAGCTCTAGGCCATGGAGAGAGTGGGTGGTGGGCAAGGAAGACAAAATATTGCAAAATGAAGCCCCAGATCATCCATTCACCCATCTAACCACCTCTTCCACCCATCATCCATCCATCTACCCCTCTGACTAGCCATCCATCTCATCTATCCATCCATCCACCTAACCATCTCATGCACCTTATAATCCGTCCATCCATCCCTCTATTTATTCATCCAACCATCTCATGTATCCATCCATTCATTCATCCCTTGACCTAACCACCTAGCCATCCATCTAATCATCAATCCATTTCATCCATCTATATCATCCACCCACCCATCCATCCATCCATCCATCATCCGTTCAGTATACTCATGACATCCATCTGTCCATTCTTCTTCCATCCCTTCCTTTCCCATTTCCTCCATCCCTTCCTAAACTTCCATGATGTTATCCACTCATCCATCCAATACATCTGTCCATCCATCCATCCATCCTTTTTTTTTTTTTTTGGTCTTTTTGAGACAAGGTCTCCCTGTATCTCTGGCTGGCCTGGAACTCACTCTGTAGACCAGTCTGGCCTTGAACTCACAGAGATCCGCCTGCCTTTGCCTCCGAAGTGCTAGGATTAAAGGCGTGTGCCGCCACGCCCGGCTCCATCCATCCTTCTTATTACATCTATCCCACTCCAAGTTTCTTCTCTTCCTCCCTTATCTTCCTTGATCTTATCCATCCACCCATCCATTCACTCACCATCCATGTCCTTCCTCCATCCATCCACCCATCCATTCACTCACCATCCATGTCCTTCCTCCATCCATCCACCCATTCATTCACTCACCATCCATGTCCTTCCTCCATCCATCCATCTCTCTCTCCTTCATCTCCTTCATCCCTCCATTCACTTGTGCATCCAGAACTCCATTCACCCACCCGTCTTTTCACCCACGAAACCTATTCACTTGCTTAGTTATCTGTAATTTTCTTCATCTTTTCTTTTAAAATTTATTTATTTATTTTATGCTGGGTGTAGGGGTGCACACTTACAATCCCAGCACTCCGGAGGCAGAGGCAGGTGGATCTCCAGGAAGGAGTTCAAAGCCAGCCTGGTCTACAAAGTGAGTTCCAGGACAGCTGAGGCTACACGAAGACGCTGTCTTAAAAAAAAAAAAAAGGATGGCTGGATGGACAGATGTAAAAAAACCAAAAAAACCCCATTTATTTATTTTATGTGTACGAGTATTTTGCCTGCATGTATGCAAATACACCTGTGTTGTGCAATGCCTGTGGAGGTCAGAAGAGGGCATCAGATCCCCTGGAACTGGAGTTAAAGATCACTGTTGGCCACCATGTGGGTGGTGAGAACCAAACCCAGCTCCGCTGCAAGAGTTGCCTGTGCTGCTCTTAACTGCTGGGTCATCACTCCAGCCTTACCTATCTTTTCCTATAACTAAAACCATCAATCCATCCACTCCCCAGCTCCCATTTGTCTATCTATCACTTACCCATCCGTCTACCCATTCCTCTACCCACCCACTCCCGTGATCCCCTATCAACTCATCCGCCCAGATGCTGCCTCTTGATTTACCCACTGCCCATCCATCCATTAGTCACTCATCTCTTTGCTACCATCCATCCATCCATCATTTACATGCCTCTCCAGGCACCTGGGCATCCAGCTATACAATGAAGCCGCTTTTTTTTTCAGGGAGAAAAAAAAAAAGCAGCAGTACTATCCCTGAGGTAGCAAAGGACAGGGCACTTGAGGGTTTCCATGGGGTAGAAGATGATGCGGACAAGGTAGCAAGGAGAGCTGGCCAAGGAGTGGCTGCTCAGAGGGTGCTGTTCCCCACAGAGATCCCAGATGAAGCCACTAGAGGGTGGAGGCCACGGAGAGAGCAGAAATACCAGGAGCACAGTCCCTGGACAGCCCTGCCATTGCCCCAGGAGACCCGGCAGGCTCGGCGGGAGCAAGAGCTGGCGCCGGACGTCCAGTTAGATGTGGAACTGCAGACCTGGGTCTGGGCCGGGCCTTGCTTCTCAATCGTGTGGCCTCTGGGACTCTGATTCCCCCTGGCATGGTGGTTCCAGTCTGCAGCTCCCAGGCTGCTAAAAGGAGACAGTGGAAGGATGGCTGCAAGGAGTCCAGGAGAGGTGCCTAGGTGAGGTGCCCGGCAAAGTTACTGAAAGCTGAAGAGCTCCTGGGTGCCATAGCAGCCAGTGCTGGGAGGGGCAGAAATCTGTGCAGCTGCTGAGTGGGCACCGCATGTGGGATGGCAGGGCCATGCTCTGGGGCCCAACTCTGGGATCAACTCTTATGACAGCAAGATGTAGGTGGCAGTGACATTCAGACAGGACAGTCCCAGCTTACCCCCTCACCAGTGGCGAAGGGACGTTTCCAAACAGGATGCTTCCCGGAAGGTTCTATCTGTCCCTGGCCCCACAATGCACTGGAGCTCTGTTCACAGGAGCATCACTGTGGAAATGGAGATGCTCTAGGAAAGCCTTGGGTCCAACAGGGGGAGCTGCCCCAAGTGACAGAATAAGCTACTAACCTCATGGCTAAATGAGGTGTCTAAGAATGCATGGGAAGGAGCCCTCCACCATGCCTGTCCTCAGTAGTCCTGGAAAAGAACTCAAAGCTGTAGGAAACTACCTGCCACGAGTGAGTGCTTATTCATCTACAAGTTCTCCAGAGCCCACTGAGTGGTGGCCTTGTGACTCCCCTCAGCTCCTTGACCTGCCAGAGACTCATCCGGCCTCTCCCCTGGAAACTAGCAGGCTTCGGGGAAAGCCTGGGCCTGGCAGCTGTCCCTGATGTCCTCTCTCAGAGATATGGGTTGGGCCAAGATTGGAGATGCCTGCAGATGTGTGCAGAATGGAGCTGGATCAGAGCATCCCTGGTCGGCAGTGACTGGTTCTTTCCATCTGCTCATGCTTCGGCCAACGCTTGCTGAGCCAGGTTCTGGCTTCACTGAGTGTGGGGGCCTTGCTGAGTCCAAGGCTGGGGAGTAAGAGGTGGGTGGGGGCGGGAGGGTCATCCCAGACAGACCCACAGACAGGCAGACTGAGCCAAGGCAGCCCCCAAGCCTAGTCATCAGTTCAACTTTTCACATTTGAACCCAAGACAGTGGATGTCAGAGTCAGGCCCCTGCTCAGACTCCCACACCCTCCCTCCCTTCTGCAGGCCCCGCACCAGCCCCCATCTCCGCCTGGAGTTTATGGATGGCTCCCAACCTCGCCCTGCACTGTGGGATCCTCGCTTCCTGTGTTTATCTTGGACGGGGATGGACTCTTGCCTCTTACCCACCAGGGCGGCTGTAAGGACCGCCCCACGCATGCAACTTCCAGCGCGTGTCCAAGTGCACTTGCACGCACTCGCATGGCATGCACCCTCAGTACCATTTCATCGTGTTCCCATACCACGTGGCACCCCATTTTGCTGGGGAGAGGAACGAAGCTCAGCGGATCTGCTGAGGGGGTGTTGGGGCGGCTGGAACTCACAGGAGGCTCTTTTCTTTTTTCTTTCTTAATTTCTTTCTTTCTTTCTTTCTTTCTTTCTTTCTTTCTTTCTTTCTTTCTTTCTTTCTTTCTTTCTTTCTCTCTCTCTCTCTCTCTCTCTCTCTCTCTCTTTCTTTCTTTCTTTCTTTCTTTCTTCCTTCTTTTTTTTTTCTTTTCACTATGTAGCCCCAGCTGGTCTGGAACTTGCTATGTAGATGAGACTGGCTTTGAACTCACAGAGATCCACCTGCTTCTGCCTCCCTAGTATTGGGATTAAAGGTGTGTGCCACCACACTTTATTTATTTATTTATTTATTTATTTACTTATTTATTTGGTCTTTTTGAGACAGGGTCTCCCTGTAGCCCCAGCTGTCCTAGAACTCGTTATGTAGACCAGGCTGGCCTTGAACTCACAGAGATCCACCTGCCTCTACCTCCCAAGTGCTGGAACTAAAGGCGTGCGCCACCGCACTTGGCCGACTTGTTTTTTTCTTTTTTTTTCTACAAGAGTGGAGGGTAGATTGTTTTTTTCTTAATACTTGTGTTAAAAAAAATACTTGTGATTTTTGTTTTTATTTTCCTTGTTGCAAAAATAAAAAGTATAAGAGAAATAAAAGATCAGCATGAGTGGGCACAGTGGCGAACTCCTGTCACCACAGCAGTCTGGGGTAGAGGCTGGGGTCAGGAGTTAAAGGTCATCCTCTGCTACAGAGAGGGCTTGAGGCCAGCCTGGGCTCCAAGACACTTTGACTCAAAACAGAAAAGGAAGATCACCTGTAATTCATAACCATTATTGGCAGTTTTGAATGAGCCCTGTCAGGCTTCCCTTCTGCATATTCACATAAATATAAAATGAGTTAAAAACTGCAATTCAGGCGGGCGTGGTGGTGCACACCTTTAATCCTAGCACTTGGGAAGCAGAGGCAGGCGGATCTTTGTGAGTTCAAGGCCAGCCTGGTCTACAGAGTGAGTTCCAGGACAGCTGGGGCTACAGGGAGACCCTGTCTCAAAAAGACCAAAACAAACAAACAAACAAACACCCTGCAATTCAGCCAAGCGTGGTGGTGTACGCCTTTAATCCTAACACTGGGGCTACAGGGAGACCCTGTCTCAAAAAGACCAACAAACAAAACAAAACAAAAAAACCTGCAATTCAATTCCTTTCCTTTTTAGCATAGAAAAACTCAACATATAAAAAAAACGGGGGAAAGAACACAAAGAACCCCTACCATCTGCTTGAGCCCCTCTTCTCTCATACCCAGCCACATAGACGTTGCAGTAACTCTACCCCTATGAGTCCCATAAGCCCCCATGGGGGGTCCAAGCAACTCTATCTCCTTAAGGGTCTGGCTTCCTCCTCCCTGAACTCCATCAGCTAGTTTGAAGCACCCTCTATGTCTCCTGAGCCCAGGCAGGGGCCATGCACAAGGCTTCAGCAGGAGTCCAGTGAACAGCTGGGTAGAAGCCGCTGCCTTGGCTCTGCCAAGGCCTCAGGGTGTGTCACTCAAGAGGACACATCTCAGCCAATAGACACATAGGGGCCTTACGTGCTTGTTCTGTGGCTGAACTCCAGCTTCCTGCCCCAAGTGCACAGTCTACTGCCCACCCACCAGCCTTGTTCCTGTAGCACAAGAGAGCTTAGTCCCTTGGGCTCAGAAACACTGCTGGCCAGCAGCCACTCTGCATTCCCTCCTCTTCCCAACCTGCTCAGGACACAGCAGATGAGCCCCCAGCCCGACGGTCAAACTCACTGACACAGCCTGGTGTCAGGGTTATATAGCTCAGACACAGACTCATCTCTCTCAGCCTCTGTCTGCTCCTTTGCAGGAGAAGGGACGACCCTTGCACTTGCCTGGTGGGCCTACTGTGAAGGTCAGATTGGATCACCTAGGATAATACTTTTGCTGTCATAGGAATGGATTCCTGAACATCCAGCAGAGAGCTGGCACCTTACCCAGCTTACAAGGACTTTGTGGAATCATTAAATAATTCATAAAGCATAATTATTCTAATTGTTTAAATGACTCACTTGAATCAACATAATATAAATGCTTATTTTGCTTTTTTTTTTTTGAGACAGGGTCTCCCTGCAGCCTCAGCTGTCCTAGAACTCATTAAGTAGACCAGACTGGCCTTGAACTCCCAGAGATCCGCCTGCCTCTGCCTCCCAAGTGCTGGAATTAAAGGTGTGTGCCATCACGCCCAGCTTATTTTTGTCTTTAAAAGAGTAAAACAGGGCTGGAGAGATGGCCTAGCGGTTAAGAGCACCAACCGCTCTTACAGAGGACCGGGGTTCAATCCCCAGCACCCACATGGCGGCCGAGAACCGTCTGAAACTCCAATTCCAGGAGAACTCCAGTTCCAGGGGAATCCGACACCCTCTTCTGACCTCCGTGGCATTGCACGACACGGGTGCACAAACTTGCATGCAGACAGTACATTCATACACATACGGAAATAAATAAAATTAATAAAAAAAAAAGAGTAAAACAAAGTCCAGAAAGGACCAGGTGGTAGCTATACTCAGCAGCTGCTCTGGGGTGACACTTCATCAGAAGCCTGAAGGATGGGATGATTTGGGGATGCTCAGAGAGAAGAGCAGTCCAAAGAGCATAGCCAGTGCAAAGGCCTGGGGGTACAGCAAGAGCCTACAGACTTCCAGGAGCAGGGGGGGCAGAAAGGCAGCCTAAGTAGCCAAGGCAGAGCCGGAGAGCCTGGCTGGAGGCAGTGGGGCCGGCGTTGTCGCCCAGCTGACTTTAGGCCTGCAGTATCCCTCCTACAGGCTCAAGGATCCACTCAGACCTCCCTGTTTTGTTTCGGCTCATCTAAAGCTTAGCACTCAGGGCACCTGGAGCCCTAGACCAATGGGTGGGCAGGATCCTGCTCTCAGTGGCCCCAGCCTTGGCCTGGACCAGAGCAGCAGCCGGCCCAGGAGCAGTGGCCTTGGGAGGCCAGCCTCCTCTCCTTCGTCTTCAAACATCCACTTTTACTGTGGCTCTTGTTTTCTGAGCCAGTGGAGCTGGAGTGGGGACAGTGAATGGAAGCTCGGGAATGCTCGCCTATAAACCTGTTGCTCACAGGAAGGGTCCAGGCTCCCGAGTGTCCTCCCATCCTCCTGTCCAGATGAGGTCTCCTTGAGGCTCCTTGTCAGAGACACACTAAGAAAGTAAGGAACCAGGACTGGCATGGACTGGCATGGGCTGGAAGAAGCCTGGGGAATCCAACCCAGCATAGGAAGGCTGAGGACTCACTTGCAGCCACCAAAGGACCAGAACCCAGACCCTGGTCCTTGACTAGCTGCTAGGTATAGGAAGGGGGACCCATGATTGCTGCAAGAAGCATGCAGTTTGGGGGTGGCTCCGGGCCAGAGTCAAGAGCTCTGGACCAGCTGGGCGGCCTTGGACAAGGCCGGATGGCTTAGGCCTTCGGTCTCCTACAAAGTATTCTGCCTGTGACCTTGGCAGTTAATTCTTGAGAAAATGTATATGCCCCCCACCGCCAGCCCCCCCCCACACCAGGGGTTCTGGGAGCTGTCAAGCTTGCACGAGGCTGTCCCCTCCTATTCCCAGCCAGCCAAGCACTGAGCTGTCATCTTACTGTCTAGCTCTGAGTGTGACTGAGGGTGGCACTGGATCACGGGCCCCTCAGCACAGGTTCACATTCATGGGGCATCTCCCTCCATGCCTCCACTGACAGGCAGCCTTGGGCAGGCTGGACGAGGCTCCCCTGCCGAGCTGTGTGCAGAAGGGCTCTGAGCTTATAAAGGGCTGAAGGTTGATGTCCTCAGTGGTGACACAGAACCTCAAATAACCCAGTAGTCACCCACTTCCGTGGTGATCCCTGCCAGCTCTGGGCTGACTTGGGCTCTAGGCCTTTGTCTTCTCTCCCTTCAGTTTTCTATACTGAATATGTATAGCTTTTCCTGTTTTTAAAATTCATGTTCAGTTATGTTATATAATAACCAAACACACTACGGGAGAGGCGTGATGGTCTTCCCTTCATGTTCCCTGCAGCCCTGCTCTGCAGAGGAGCACAAGCTGGCTTTTCTCCGGCTTGGGTTCAGTGAACCCACAAGAAGAAGCGTGAAAAGACACACTGGCGGCTTGGGGAAGGGGTTGAGGACAGGCTCGCAGCCTTCACAGGCCTGGGGGTACTCAACCCTGGGGCTGCAGTGGCCTGTGACTTGCATGGGCCTGCGACTTGCATGGGCTTGGAACCTGTGCTTGCAACCACCTCCAAACCTCAGCTTGCTCATCTGTAAAATGGGGGTCCCTGAAAAGCCTCTACAGGTGAGGACTTGCAAATGTCAGGCTACTGCTGAGTGCACTCTGTCACAAGGGTTTGCTTTTCGTTTTGTTTCCTGCACACTCATGGGATCATACAGATGTTTCTTTCTGCAGCAAGTGCTCTTTGTGAGCCCAGGTCACTGGAACTCCTTGTCACAGCTTTGGAGTTCTGGTGTGATCAAAGGCAAGACCTGTCCACTCTCATAACAACTAAGTCACTTTTAGGAAAGCCTGCAAGAGAGGCTGCAAGTGGGTAAGAGCACTTGTTGTAGAAGCAAGAGGGCATGTTCAAATCCCCAGCACCCATGTAAAAAGCTGGGCCTGGGTCACATGTGAGACTGTGACCCCATCACTGTGTGGAGTGGAGGCAGGAGGATTGCTGGCTGTGAGATGGAGACCATCTCCCAGGAATAAGGCCGATAGCGATAGAGAAGGACAACGGGAATCATCTTCTCATCTCCATGCCTGTACATGCTTACGTTTACATACAGCTCATAGTCACATATACACGCAAGAAAAGGAAGGAAGGAAGGAAGGAAGGAAGGAAGGAAGGAAGGAAGGAAGGAAGGAAGGAAGGAAGCTTAGGAAAGAAGATCCTAAGAGCTGGGTTTTATGTCAGAGGCCTGTGATCCCAGCTGCTTCAGAGGCTTAGGCAGGATCATAAGTTCAAAGCCAGCCTTGCCAAGTTGGTGAGATCCTGTCTCAAAATGAAAAACGAAAGGGCCAGGGTGTCACTAGGTGGTGGAGCCCTTGGCCTAGAAGGTGCAAAGCCCTGGGCTCAATCCCCAGGACAAGAGGAAGGAAGGTAGGCAGGCAGGCAGGTGGGGAGACCAGCCCTGGGGTGGCCCTCTTAGGTCTCCTAATACTACTATTGAAAGGAGGGAGCTGGACAGGTAGACAAGAGATGAGGTAGAGGGGTTGAGAAGGCTTGTAGGGCCTGGAGGATGTCTGGAACTGAAGAGCCAAGTGACAGAAAAGGAAGACCCTGAGAACCAGACTGTATGTGACCTTGCCTTGTCCTCGGTAGGGAGCTACAGAAGGTTCTAGAAAAGGGGATGTCACTCATCCATGAGACCCTGAGGACAGCTTTCAGCTCCAGGCCTCATCTGCCTGAGGATGCTGGAATAGACTTGTGAGGGGCGGGTGAGGCTCTCAGGCTGGAATTCAGGATCAGGTCCTGCTTTCTCTCAAGGGCAATCCCAGAGGTCAGTCCCTGCTTTAATCCCCACTTCACAGAACCCAAACCCTTTCCTTTCCTTTTAACCTACCACTTTCCAGGGAAATCAGATTTAGCAAACTTGTTTTCTCAGCCGAGGGGAAAGAGTGCTATGCAAACAGTGCAGATAGCCACGCGAGATAAGGCTGCGGGCTGCGCGGGCGGTCTGGCCTGGATTGGAGAGGGGCTTCTGTCCCAGGCTGCATGAGACAGCCTCCCAAATGTCAGGCCCGAGGAATTAGCTAACCCACAGATGGGGAAAGAGGCCCAGAAAGGAAGGGGACCTGCCCAAGGGCACACAGCAGAAGGAGGTGGCCTGGTCCAGGTCTGCATGGCTGCCCCACCCTGTGGCGGTGCTGCTGGAAGCCAAGAAGGACCTGAGGATCTGGGTTATGGGGGTCTTGCAGGTCTGTAAGGTTGTCTGTTCCCCAACTGGTGCAGAGCCTGGTAGGGAACAGAGAGTGGGGGAGGCCCACCTAACCTTTGTCAGGGAGACAATGAAACAGCAGAGACCCAAGTGACAGTTTTAACCCCTTAACCACCTCACCGCAGACCCCATGGCAGATGTGCACCTGGAAGCTCAGGGTGACCCCACTGCAAAGGAGGTCCCTGTGGCCACATGGAGAGGTGGGGAAGGTGGCCCTAGAGCCACCTCAGAAGGGCTGGAAGTACCTGGCCTCCCAGTTGGGGTGGGGCAGGGCTCTGGGAAGGGGAAAGGCATCAGAACCTGGTCTGGGTGTGGACACTGATGTGACCCCACTGTCCTGCAGGCTGGTGAGGACTGGGGAACATCAGGATCTCCTGACCACATCCTTCACTACATAGCAGGCCTGACTCAGGATCTGCAGCTGGATCTCCATTTACAGTGAACCAGCCTCCTTGCCCAGAGGGTGGATGATGCAGTAGCCATGCTTCTCACAAACAGACGGAGTCAGAGAAGGAAATGGAAGCTTCTAGACTGGCATGAAAATGACCTCACGCCTGACCATCCTTCCCTCCGGGAACAGCCAACGATACTGGGGTTTCTGCCTCGCAACAGTACAAATCTGAGATTCTCTGAGCTGCCTGGACGCCCAAGGGAAGCTACAGCCACCATGCAGGTACAGGGACAGGGCCCCCTTGCCAGCACCTCTTCCAAACAGAGTGCGGGACATTGTATCCCTGATGACCACTGGGAACAGCACACGCCCACAGGGAGGCCCAGCTATACTCACCACCCACCTCTCTGGGAAGCAAGATGACAAAGTTACTCCAGACAACGGCTGATGATGTGACAAGTTCACATGTGACATTTGGACTTATTAATCTTGGACAGTGAGCCACACAGAGGGCTGCAGTCTCAGAGCTACCTGCTTCCTCTCCTTCCCTTCCAGTCCCTCACACAACTTCTCCAAACCTGTCTTCTCACCTGGAAAATGGGTGCCTTGAGACAACTACCCTCAGGCCTGTTTCTCTCTGAGGCTTGACACTGAGCAAGCTCAGAGACTAGACTGGGTGGCTTCCCGTCCCACGGACCTTTCCCCAGTTCCCGATGGACATCACATTCCAAGCCAGGGCCAGCAGCAGCTCCTGGTGGACCGTGCTACCTGATGGCTGTGTTCATATTCTGGTTTCTCTGATGACCAGCCACCCTGGGAAAATCCTGTGGTCTCTCGGTGCTTCCATTTCCTCATGTGGAGAATGGGAACCAGGACAACAGCCCACGCACAGGTTTTTGTTGTGTGTGACTTAGCTGAAACTCAGCCCAGAACTCATTTGGTGCTTAATAACGGCTCTTCATGGTCTTGCTCGAAGTCCAGAGAACATGGAGAATGAAAATGTTTTTCCTCCATGGAGGGAGGCCCATCAATTCTCTTTATTAGATCATAAGTGCTTTTAACAAGGCCCAGCAGCAGAAGGCAGGCAGCCAGCCAGGAGGGCTGAGAAGCCCAGTCCAGTCCCCCTGCCCTGGACATCAAAAACAACAACTGAAGGCCGCACATCAAAGGCCAGCAGCAAGCCCAAACATCGCTCTGCACTCTTATCTTAATTAAAGCAAGTCATAGGCAGAGGTTGGATGACACAAGCTGAAAAACCGAGGTCTGGTTTTATTAGCTTTTACTGACACCCACAGAGATGTTTGTGACTTGCCCAAGGTCACCCAGAACCCTGGGGCCAGAATCAGGGTCTAAACACAAGCCTCAAACGCTGCAGTGAGGGAGGGGGCTCCTTCCACACCCCTCCCCCATGCCTCCTGAGCTGTGGGCTCCTGGGCTGCAGTTTCAGGGGATTATTCCTTCACACAGACGTGGATTCTGATCTGTGGAGTTCCTGTCTTCCAGCACTGTTCTGGATTCTGGGGGACATAGGGACTTGGGAAGCATTGTCAACAAAGGGATGTAAGGAACTAGTCCATCCTTTCCATCCCTTTTCTCTGGATACAGCTTTGGTGGCAGGTTGAACCACAGACTGCAGTTGAAGTATGAGTAAAGTCCCTTCTAGGCTTCCTTCCTCTGGGGATGCCCACTGTGGCAGCCATGACAGGAGGACAGCTCAAGCTGCTTCTTGGAAAGGTGCTCAAGAGCATCCCAGGCTCTGGTCATATGAATGTGCCCCCATGGGAGGAGTTCCCCAGTACCCCAAGTATCTCATTGGCTTATTGTCCCCAAGCCACTCCATTTGGGGTGAGGAGCATTGTTCTGTGAGAGACAGAGAGCACCTCATCGGGGCCCTCATCAGAGGCCAACATAACATATACAGTGACGGCGAGACCCCCACAATGAGACCATCCACACAAAGAGAGGCAGGAAGGACAAGCCTGCTCCTTCAAGAGCTGAGTAAACACTGGACAAGCAGGGCGCCTTCCAACTCCTGTGGTTTTTGAGGTTGGAGGAATCTTGTTCGATGCCAGCCTGGGAGGGAGGTACCCTAAGCTCTCACCTTGAGCTCTGTGTGACCTTGGAGAGTCACTGTCCTTCATTGGTCTCCATACACTGAGTGAGAGGATGGGCCCACTGTAATGGAAGGTTCTGATGGTGTTCAGCTGGTGGGGACTCTATAACCCAAAGACACAAAGGGGCTCTTCCAGTTGCCTCCATGGGCTCACAGAAGGGGCGGTCAGCGCACAGCACACATGTACAGGTCACAGGACCAGCTAGAAGGGGCAGTCAGCACATAGCACACATGTACAGGTCGCGGGACCAGCTAGAAGAGGCAGTCAGCACACAGCACACATTACAGGTCACGGGACCAGCTAGAAGAGGCAGTCAGCACACAGCACACATGTATAGGTCAGGACCAGCGAGAAGAGTCAGTTTTCTATTCACACCTCATATGGGCTCTAGGGGTGAAGCTTAGGCCACCAGGTTTGCTCTGCAAGGGCCTTTGCCTGCTGAGTCATCTTACTGCTTCCAGAGCTCTTCACAAAAGCAAAACTACAGGCTGGAGTGATGGCTCAGGGGCTAAGAGCAATAGCTGCGGGCGGGCGTGGTGGCGCACGCCTTTAATCCTAGCACTTGGGAGGCAGAGGCAGGCAGATCTTTGTGAGTTCAAGGCCAGCCTGGTCTACAGAGAGAGTTCCAGGACAGCTGGGGCAACAGGGAGACCCTGTCTCGAAAAGACCAAAAAAAAAAAAAAGCACTAGCTGCTCTTGCAGAGGCTGGGGGTGGGGCATGTCCTAGAGTGGAAGCTACAAGGTGCCTATGACCAGCAGGGGTGGGGTGTAGCTCACCCTGGAATGGTGAGGAGGGAGATCTGAGACCTATCCAGGGTCAAGAAGAGACAACTGAACATGTCACCCAGTCAAGATATTGTGACCATCTCTGATCTACTATATTGTCCTCACTTAAGACTCAATACAGTTATCTGAGACTCATTCATTCACTCACTTGTGTATGTTCACATGTGTGTATGTGTGTGTGTGTGTGTGTGTGTGTGATCCACGTAAATATCTGTAAAGGTGGGAGTAGAAGCCAGAGGTTGATGTCGAGTGTCTTCCTTCATTGCTTTCCGATTTATTGATGTATTTATTTATTTATTTATTTATTTATTTATTTATTTTTAAGTGTATGAAACTTCTGCCTGCGTGTGAGTCCACCAGAAGAGGTCATCGGATCCCTGTTGTCAGCCATCATGTGGGTGCTAAGAACCAAACTCAGGTCCTCTGCAAGACCAGCCAGTGCTCTTAACCACTGAGCCATCTCTCCAGCCCCTCTCTATGTATACCTTATTCTTTGAGAGAGGATCTCTCACTGAACCTGGAGCTCTCTGATTTGCCTACACTATCTGGCCAGTGAGCTCCAGGGGTCCATCTGTCTCCAGTTCTGCATTGCTGGGGGTCTGAACTCAGGTCTTTAGGCTTTCACAGCAGGTACTCTACTGACAAGCCCTAGTCACACAGACCGGGCACCTACTGTATGCCAGACACCACTGAAGACCCTGGTAGAACAGTGTGCACACATCTCGTTTCCACTTTACAAATGGGGTGATGGGGGCTGGAGAGATGGCTCAGTGGTAAAGAGCACTGGCTGCTTTCACAGAGGACCAGGGTTTGATTCTCACCACCCACCTAGTGGCTGACAACTGCCGTAAAGCCAGTTCTAGGGGATCCGACACCCTCTTCTGACCTCTGCAGACACTGTCTGACCCAAGTGCACCTACCCACATGCAGGTAATGTACTCATACCCATAAATAAAACAGACAAATGGGGTGATGGAGACTTGTGAATATCCAAGTGCTAACACACCCACCAGGCTGGTCTCATGCTTGTCTGCTTGGAAGCAGAACATTAAAATCCCCTCGAGGACCCTAAAGCCAGGCCTCGCACCAGCACCTCACTTGGCTGGTGAATGGCCCGAGCCTGCACTTCCCGTGATGGGTACATGGCCACCCCCAGGAAGAGGAAGTGCTGGGTTTGTGGACCCGACAGCCAGTAGTGAAGCTGGAAAGCCATGAGAGTGAGGGGGAGGGAGAGGATCTAAGGGAGGATGGAACAGAACGGCCCAGCCTGAACCTGTCGCCACGGCAACCGCAGGACTGTCTGGAGCCCCCAGCCTGGCAGGCCTTGGCCCCACAGAGCCAGCAAGAAGGCTGAGGGGGCGGTCCTGGCGGGGCATAAATCAGGAAGTTCTATGCCCCTGACTCCCAGCAGACGATTTATGGGGCTCTCAGAGCCCAAGGGATTCACCAGGGATCTACAAGGGGGTCTCCCTGTTCCCACCGCCTCTGGGGCTCCTGCCTAGACTTGAGTACGGGGATGAGATAGTCAGGAAGAGGTGTCTGTGTGACTGAGATCCTCTCCCAGAGTGCCGCTGGTGACCCCGCCTCCACTGAGCCTCCACCCCTCGTTGCTCAGCAGAGCCCACACTGAGGATTTTTTTTTTTTTTTGGAGTCAGGGTCTCCCTGTAGCCCCAGCTGGCCTGGAACTCACTCTATAGACCAGGTTGGCCTTGCACTCAGAGATCCACCTGCCTCTGCCTCCGGAGTGGAGTGCTAGGCTTAAAGGCTTGCGGCACCACGCCAGGCTTAAAGATGGTTCTTAGCCGCCATGTGCGTGCTGGGAATCGAACCCAGTCCTCTGCAAGAGCAGTCGGTGCTCTTAACTGCTGAGCCATCTCTCCAGCCCCAGGATGGCTGTTCTTTTTTTTTTTTATTATTAATTTTATTTATTTCTGTATGTGTATGAATGTACTGTCTGCATGCAAGTCTGTGCACCCGTGTCGTGCAACGCCACGGAGGTCAGAAGAGGGTCTCGGATTCCCCCGGAACTGGAGTTCTCCTGGAATTGGAGCTTCAGATGGTTCTCAGCCGCCATGTGGGTGCTGGGGATCGAACCCAGGTCCTCTGTAAGAGCGGTCAGCGCTCTTAACCGCTAGGCCATCTCTCCAGCCCCAGGATGGCTGTTCTTAACCAAGTGAAGGAGCCCTGGGGCTTTCCATCCTATTCTGTTTGCTCCTTTATAAAAATCCTGGTCACAACTCACTAAGCTAATGTCATGACTTGTGATAGGCAGTTTGATAAACACTGAGCCAGGGAAATTGAGGCCCACTGAACCCTCCCTCCCCTCACACTCAAATGGGACAGACTTTGTAGGTAGATGTCATTTCTTTCCCTCCGCACCCTTGCTTGCTGGCTCTCCTCGCCTCCACGTCTCCTAGGGGAAAACCAGCCTCCTTAGAAAGAAATAAGCTGTCCTTCTGTGGAGTCGTCCAAGCCAAAGTTGAATGGCTACCTGCTGGGGTGCTTCAGGATCTCACCATCCATTAGGGGGAAGGGGCAGACTGTTGCCTAGGGGGCATCAGGTGGGAGGCAGTGAACCATGGTAGGGGGTGAGGCTGCCTACCAGCTGGCCTCACCACAGAGAACTGAGAGCTTCAAATCTGCTCAGACAAACAAGGAAGCAAGAATTCACCAGCAAGGCCAGTGTGCCTGACGGGAAACTCAAGCAAGCTGGGGCAAGGGCCCCTCGCCCCTACCTCATTGGCACCAGACCCACAGAAGGCTTGTGCTTCAATGGCTCATCAGGCCTTGACCCTCCCACCCCCATGAACTGGGTTCTGAAGTCCCACACTCATTCCCTTCCCCTTCCCTCCTTCCAGCCCCCTCTGTGCTACTTGGGATCCAATTCCTTTTCTCAGCTGGCGCTGAGATGCTGAGAAGAGAGCTAGGGGCAGAGCTGTCACTTAGCGCAGAGGCCATGTCCCGTCATCACAAAGATCTGGACCCTAGAGTTCCTGCTCTGCTCTTCCCCCAGAGAACGACCTCAGCAAAGACCAGAGCTCTCCAGCCAGGCCGATGCAATCAGGCTGTTCCATTTCCCTTGAGACCCCTGCAAAGATGGTAAGTTAAGAGAGAAGGGTTGATACCCCCCTCATGTTTGTCAAAAACAAGAAATAAAACAAGTCACTGTTCTTCTCTGCTATGTACAGAAAAGCTTGGGACAGCCCCAAGCAGTAGGAGAAAAAGTAATAACTGTCATTCCGTGCCTAACATGGCCCTAAATCATATGAAAAAACGGAATCTTGAAACATGTTTCGGGATGTGTTAATATCACACTAATATTTTGAAATTTAGGCTTGGAGAGATGGCTCAGTTGTTAAGAGCACTGGATGCTTTTACAGAGGACCTGGGTTCAGTTCCCAGCTCCCACATGGAAGCCATTTGTAACTTCACTTTTACAGGATCCAGTGCCATGTTCGGCCCCTACAAGCACTGTACACACAGGTGCACTAACATACATGCAAATAAAACACTCATCCATGTAAAATAAAAATAAATAATAGAGTAATTAAAAACTTTGACTTTAGAAGCTCTGGAGCTGCTCACACTTAAAAGGACTGAAAGGGAAAAGGAATATGCTGGCTCAGCCTACTACTGCACAGACTACCGCACAGACTGCCGCACAGACTACCGCGTAGACTGCTGCAGACTGCCGCACAGACTGCCGCACAGACTGCCGCACAGACTGCCGCACAGACTACCGCACAGACAAAGGGACAAGGAATATGCTGGCTCAGCCTACTACTGCACAGACTACCGCACAGACTACCGCAGAGACTGCCGCACGGACTGCCGCACGGACTGCCGCACGGACTGCCGCACAGACTACATACAGCACAGACTGCCGCACGGACTGCCGCACGGACTGCCGCACGGACTGCCGCACGGACTGCCGCACGGACTGCCGCACGGACTGCCGCACAGACTGCCGCACAGACTACTACATACAGCACGGACTGCCGCACGGACTGCCGCACGGACTGCCGCACGGACTGCCGCACGGACTACAGCACAGACTACATACAGCACAGACTACATACAGCACAGACTACAGCACAGACTACAGCACGGACTACCGCACGGACTACAGCACGGACTACTGCACAGACTTGCTGGCCCTCCCATCACTCTTCCTTCCAGAGTCTGCTGCTTCCCAGTCTGCTTTGATGAACTTGCAAATTAAAGATATGTAAAGATACACCAGGGGTTGGGGGGATGGCCCAGCAGGTAAAGTCCTGCCTCCCAAGCACAAGGACCTGAGTTCAAGCTGCCTCACCAGAACCCACATAAAAATACCAGAAGTGGTGGCACCACCTGTAATCCCAGCACTGGGGAGGCATAGACAGACAGATCCCCAATGCTCACTGGCCAGCCGGCCTAGTTTAATAAGAAACTCTGTCTCAAGGGAGGTATTCCCGAAGATGACACCAGAGATTGTTTCCAGTTTCCACGTGCAGGTGCACACCAAATATACCTGCACACACAAGCATTAAAACATGCCATACAAACGCATGCACACATACATATTAAAATGAATTTAAAGGGGCTGGAGAGATGGATGGCTCAGCAGTTAAGTGCACTGGCTTCTTGTACAAGACCCAGGTGGGAATCCCAGCACCCACATGACCACTAACAACCATCTGTAATTCCAGTTCCAGGAGATCTGACACCCTCTTCTGTCATCTGTGGGCATTGCATGACAAAGGTGCATTTACATCCATGCAAGCAATACACTCATACACATAAAATTTAAAAATTAAAAAGAATTCTTTTTGAGACAGAGTTTTCCTGTAGCCCCAGCTGGCCTGGAACTTGCAATGTAGACCAGGTTGGCCTTGATCTCACAGAGCTCTGTCTGCCACTGCCTCCAGAGTGCTGGGATTAAAGATGTGTGCCCCACATCTGACTTAATTTTTTTTTTAATTTTTAAAAGTTAAAAATACATCAGTCTTGGGACTGGAGAGACAGCCTAGCGGTTAAGAGCACCGACGCTCTTGCAGACGACCCGGGTTCGATCCCCAGCACCCACATGGCGGCTAAGAACCGTCTGTAACTCCAATTCCAGGAGAACTCTAGTTCCAGGGGAAACTGAGACCCTCTTCTGACCTCCGCGGCATTGCACGACACGGCTGCACAGACCTGCATACAGACAGTACATTCATACACATACAAAGATAAATAATAAAAAAAAAATACATCAGTCTTACTTTGAATGATCTGCTGATGGCCCAGCTCAGGAGAACCTGTGAGCGTCACCTCTTAGGGACAGAGCAACTGTGTAGCGCACTGCACTGGTTTTGTTAAGTGCACACAATTCTTTTTTGGGGGGGGTCTTTTTCGAGACAGGGTCTCCCCGTAGCCCCAGCTGTCCTGGAACTCACTCTGTAGACCAGGCTGGCCTTGAATTCACAAAGATCTGCCTGCCTCTGCCTCCCAAGTGCTAGGATTAAAGGCATGCGCCACCATGCCCAGCAAGTGCACACAATTCTTATGGTCATTGTACAGCACAGAGAAGTGAGGTCAAGGGCTTGTGAGGGACAGGGATAGGAGCCCAAGTCCCACTGCCTGACCCCTGCACTAGAGTTCTCTGGGTATCAGGGACCAGACTAACTGCTCTGGGCAGCTGAGAACAAGCACCCAGTTCCCATTCCCGCAGCGTCCCTGCGTCAGGCTCAGCTGGCCCAGAGCTCGGTTCCTCCCCATAGTGGTCCTCTCTACCCCTTGGCATCTCTGGGCCTTGCATTGGCTGTGTCTTTCCATCAGCTTTCTGAATTGTGGTTTTTCTCAACCTTCAGGTTTCCATTCACCTGCTGCTCCCTCAGAGAGGTGTGATCTGCTCCTCGGAGGTAAATGGAGGCCATGCCTACATTCCTCCAGCCAGCCCCAGCTGACCACCCGCTGCTGTGTCCCCTCTAGCCTGTGTGATCTGGTAGCATCTCACTAAGGCCCTGGCAGATGCTGTCGAGGCCCTCACCGCTCCTCAGCGTACTGTTCCTGGGTGCTGGGCCCCAGTGCTCTCCACAGCCAATACTTATAGGCTCCCCACTGGAGACTTGCTGGCCCTCTGAGCCCGCTCTGCCTACACACTGTCTAAGCCAACAGGGTGGGAGTCAGGAGCACCCCTCAGATGAGGACAAGCAGGGCTGGTACAAGGGAACATTCTAGAACCAAGCTGCCCACAAGGCTGTTTTCCCATTGCAGTATCTACTGGACACCCACACTGCCTGATTGTGGACTGTGTAGATTTCTAGAGCTGCCACACCCAAACTCCATCAACCAAGAGCCTCTAGACAACAGCCGAGAACACTCTCAGAGCCAGTGGGAAATCAAGATGGCAGCATGGCTGGCCCTCATACAGGTATGGAGATGGCTCAGTGGTTAAGAGCACCGACTGCTCTTGCAGAGGACCCGGGTTCCATCCCCAGCACCCACATGGCAGCTAAGAACCATCTTTGACTCCAGTTCCAGAGGAATCCGACACCCTCTTCTGATCTCTGCAGCATTGCACAACAAGGGTGCACCAACCTACATGCAGACAGTACACTCATACACAAAAAAATCTATCTATCATCTACCATCATCTATACATATCATCTATCATCTATCTATCTATCTACCATCATCTACATATATCATCTATCATCTATCTATCTATCAATCATCTATCTATCATCTATCATCTATCTATTTTCTATCTGTGATTCATTTTTGTAGTGTTGGAGCTAGAACCTAGGGCCGTGTTCATACTAGACAAGCACTGTCCCACAGAGCTACACCATCAGTCCTTGAATTCCTCCTTTCTGGGACACACGATTCAGCTCACGGTGGCTTCTCTGTCTCCAGGCCCTCCTCCCTACGGCCCTTCCGAGTCACCTTCCCAACTACTTCATTCAAATCCTTGCCTCAGAGTCTGTTTTCTGGAAGCTTAGCATATGCCAAAGTCTCTACTGAATGAGCAACTGGTATCTGACAGAAGAAGCTGAGGTTCAGACAGCTGACAGCCTTTGCTCAGAGCCCGAGGCTGATGTGGGTGTCACAGCTGGGAATTAATCCCAAAGTCCCTAAGAAAAGAGAGTGTAAGGACATGTCCATCCCTGGAGTGCCCGCTTTAGCAGGTAGCGAACTCCCTGTCACAGAAGGCTGTAAGCAGAGATGGCTTAGTACTGTGCCAGCAGGAAATCCTCCACACAGCTGGTTGGCTCGAGTGACCTCCAGGACCTGACTAGCCCTAACAGATGAATCTATTCTTTAAAAGTCCAGACCTCAAGGTCAGCAAGAAGTATGACCTTGCCCTGACCTCTGCAGAGGACTGCAGCTGCTTCAAAACCTGCTGTAATTGGAGGGTGCCTCTGGCTTATTAAAGGGACACTCCAGAGAGAAAACCACTTAAATGCTGCCCAGCCTGGCAGGCTATAAATGTCTTTGTTGAAGGGCCCAGCCTGAGCTCTGGGGCCCAGCAATTACAGCTGCCATGGGACCCGCCCAGGTCACCAGCACTGGCCACTTCCCAGGTCTCTTCCCTGACCAGGAGGAGTCTCTCTTAGAGGGAGAAGCTGTAGACTCCAAGGAGCCCCTGGCAACCCGACCAGCCAGGGGGCTTCGTGCCACTCTGGATTGGCGTGTCTGGACAGGGGACAGTCTCATTCCCTTCGAGGTGACAGCCATCCCCAATGGGGGACCATGAAGCTGGGGGAGGTGGTTGCAGTGACCCTCCTGCACAAGTCACACTCCTCCTGTTTCTGGGTGTGACTCCGTCCATGAGCAGAAGAGGAACTGACCAAGGTGATATGTACAGTTTCTTCCTCGCAGGCAGAGGGCTCAGTGGGTAAAGTGCTTGCCCCAGTTACAAAGACCTGAGTTCAGATCCATAGCACCCAAGGAAGACAGACACGGTGGCATGTAATCCCAGTGCTGGGGAGGCAGACAGGAGGGCCCTGGGACTAGCCTGCTTTGTAAACTCCAGGTTCAGTTAGAGGCCTTGTCTCAGAAAGTAGGATGGGAGACCAGACATTCAGTGTCTGGCCTCCATGTGCATGCATGTACACCTGTGCATGTATATGCATACAAATACAGAGCGAGCAACAGACATAGGTAGAGAAACAGAGACACAAAGACAGAGACCCTGATTCAAATCTTACCTTCTATACAAGCTGTGTGACTTCAGGCAAGCTGTTAAACCTCTCAGAGGTTGGGTTCCCCTTTGCCAGGTGGGCTGATAATACACTACCTGCTTCACAGGGCTGTGGCTTCCATGGAGAGTCAACCCATGGGAAGTCTTTAGCACAATGCCCATGGAGGCCCTTAGTGTGGCGCCTGCCGCCTGAGAGGGCTCATAAAAGCCAGGTTTCCCATCTGGGGTGCCCCGCCACTCACCACCCCAGATCCCTTGTGTTAATCACCTTCTGAGCTCAGCTCAAATGACCTCCTCCAGAAAGCCTGTCCCCATCTCTACTCTCAGCATGTGTTTTGAGAGGCCAACTGCATACCTGGCCCCTTGCTGGCCTTCTGGGCAATAGCATGGAGTGGCCCTGGGCTTCCGGAGTTTGGAGGTGAGAAACAAGAGGCAGGTACAGAGGCGGCTTGCTCCTGTCTCACCCCTGGCCGGCACTGTTTGTCTGTAAAGGCTGAAGTCCTTCTCACAGCTCAACTTGACCTGCCTCAGCCCCGACCTCATCATCTGCTATCTACTTCCTTGTTCACTGCCTTGAGACACACCTAACTCACCATTCCTAGGCTAACCAGCAGGTCCCCGACTAGGGACATTTGCACACACCCTTTTGTCTAGTCAGACTCCTCTTCTCTGTGATACTAATGTGCCTGGCTTCTTCACTCTTCAGTTCCCTCCCAAATGCCACACTGTCCCCCAATGGCTCACTGACCACTCTGCTTAAGATGATAGCCGCACTACTGCCACCGCCCCAGCCCCTGACTGCGCTTCCTTTTCCTTCGTTGTCCTTTCATTGTTTGAATTATTTATCATTTAAATTATGTAGTAAAATTTGTCTCCCCACATATCAGTCCCTTTCAAAAGTTTGATGTCTAAGAAGTCAGAAACTTAAATCAAGTTAAATAGTCTCAGACCTTTTTATGCAAATATGTCAATGTGTGCATGTACATGTATGTGCTTGCATGTGGAGGTCACAGAACAACCTTGAGTGTCAGCCTCAGAAATGTCACCCACCTCCTTTGAGATAGAGTCTCTCACTGTTGTGGAGATCAGCAGTCAGGTTGGACTGGCTGACCAGCCCCAGAGCTTGCCTGTCTCTGCCTTCCAGAACTGGGAATGCAAGCATGAGTCAGCACACTTGACTGTTTATTATGGTTATTATTATTATTATTTATGAGTGTTTTGGCTCGTGTATGTAAGTGTACCACATATGTGCAATGCTCATGGAGGTCAGAAGAGGGCATCGTGGGGAACTGCAGATAGTTGTTAGCCACCATGTGAGTGCTGGGAACTGAACCCTGGTCCTCAGCGAGAGCAGCCGGTGCTCCTAACCACTGAGCCTCCTGTCCAGCCCCACTTGTGGCATGGTTATGTGGGGTCTAGGATCTAACCTAGGACTTCCTGCTTGCATGCCGAGCACTTTACCAACTGAACCACCGCATCTAAGAACTTTTAACAGTATGTAACTGCTCCAAAAAAAATTTTTTAGCTAGTTACGGTGGCACATGCCTGTAATCTCAGGAGGTAAAGGCAGGAAGATCAGGAGTTCAAGGTCATCTTCCACTATGTAGTCAGTCTGAAGCTACTTTGAGCAACATGAGATTCTGCCTCAAAAAAAGAAAAAGATTTGTTGAATGAATGCAAAAATTAATGAATGAGTGATTGAATAAATTTATCTCTGTAGTTCCTAAGACGTTCAGCAAAGAGCCCGTAATCTGTGGACTGTAAGCAACCAGGAAGCAGCTGTAACTCTGGAATATCTTTAGTGAGGACAGCCTTGTTCAGTCTGAAATGGAAAGCTGGCTCTACAAAGCAGAGCACTGAGCATCTGCTTTCTGTTGTTAAAGATTCACTAATTTTTGCTTCTAGAAATTTCTACAGCTGTGATCCTATAGTTTTCACTGAACATAATTATTGCCATGTCTCATTAATCAGAGTTTGTTCCTTTTCATTGCTACATAGTACTGCCTCCTGTGGGTAAAGCTTGCTGCATCTTGTCTGCAAATCTTTGGCTGTTTCCAGTTTTTATTAGAAATTAACAGATAGGTACAAGGCTGAGTGTGGATGTAGAGATGGTCTTTCCTCTCTCGTGGGTAAATGCCTGGTGTAGAATGGCTTGCTTGTGTGTGATAGATGTTTAACTGTGTTGGACATTGTCTAAAAATTTCCCAAAGTACTAATTAGTGGCACTTTACACTCAAGCCAGGCATGGATGCACATCAGCACCAGGAAGGGTGAGACTGGAAGGTCATTTGAGATCTGGAGTTTGAGACCAGCAGCAGCAACACAGCAAGACCGTGTCTCATAAAACAACAGCAGGTCAGTGAGATGCTCAGTGAGTAAAGCTCTTGCCAGTCAAACCCAGAATCCAGGTGATATAAAAATAGAAGGAGAGAATAGATTATACCAATTGTCCTCTGACCTCTACATGTGAGCCGTGGTGTGTGGGCCCATGCATATATCATACATACAAATAATAATTTTTATAAAGTGTTGCTTCCCTAAGCACAATAACATTAAAATAAATAAAAACAAGGCGATAGAAGAAAAAGTTGGCAGCAGACTACAAGACATAGGCATAGGAAAAGACTTCCTAAATCAGACAGCAGCTGCACAAGAATTAAGGTCGACAATTGACAAATGGGACCTCATTAAACTCAAAAGCTTCTGTACATCAAAAGAAACAATCAAGGAAGTGAAGAGAAATCCCACAGAGTGGAAGGAAACCTTCACCGCAGAAACATCTGACAAAGCATTGATTTCCAGAATATATAAACTACTCAAAAAACAAAGAAGAAAGAAAACAAATGACCCCCTTAATAGATGGAGCAAAGAGCTGAACAGAAACTTCACAAGTGAGGAATTAGAGATGTCTGAGAAACACCTTAAGAAGTGTTGAACATCACTAATCATTAAGGAAATGCAAATCAAAACCACTTTAAGATATCATCTTACTCCAATAAGACTGGCTAGGATCAAGAAATCAAATGATACCAAATACTGGAGAGGTTGTGGGGAAAGGGGAACACTCATCCACTGCTGGTGGGAATGTAAACTTGTACAGCCACTATGGAAAGCAGTGTGGAGAACCCTAGGAAGACTTGGAATGAACTTGCCACCCAACCCAGCCATACCACTCCTGGGCATGTAACCTCAAGACTCACCCCACCACAGAGATACCTGCACGGCCATGTTTATTTCAGCTCTCTTCACAATAGCAAGGAGCTGGAACCAACCCAAATGTCCCTCAACTGATGAGTGGATAGAGAAAATGTGGTACATCTACACAATGGAGTTCTATTCAGCAGTAAAGAAAGACGACATCATGAGCTTTGCAGGAAAATGGCTGGAGCTAGAGGACATCATGCTGAGTGAAATAACACAGTCCCAGAAAAACAAACAATGAATGGTATCCCTCATCTGTGGATGCTAGTGCCAATTACCTAGTTGTAAGTATTTCCTGTGCATGGCCCCTTGAGCTTTTGTCCAAAGCAGTTGGGAGTGATGCATATTGGAAACAACAACAACAACAACAACAACAGAAAGGACTGCATGGAAGAACTGACTGAAACAGTGAACTTCTGCTCAAAACAGTCAACTTCCTCATGGAGAATATTGAGAAAGACTGAGAAAGATATGAAAAGCATGTTTGGCAGAATGCATGAGCTCTGGTGGGGTGGGGGAATGGGGAGGACATGGGTCTAGATTTGATTAAAAAATAATTAATTAAAAACAATTTGTAACATATTCGCTTTTATGTGCATTAAAGTATTGTCTTTTGACTATAAAATAAATAAATACTAGCAGCAACGAGCCCACTTTCCAACCCCACCATCGGTGTGTGGGAGCCCCGCTCACCGCTTTCTCTCACCATGAGCTGTCCTCATAGTCAGGCTTGGAGATTTCAGACCAACGCTGTTTAATTTGCATTTTCCAGTGACTGGTCATATTGAATAACATGTTGCTTGACTGCCACCCCTTCATGTACATGCTTTGGAGAAATAAATGCTCAAATCTGCTCACTTAAACAAAAGGGTTATATAGTCTCTTATTTATGGCGTTGAGAGCTGTTGGTGTCTTCCGGATATCAGTCCTTTGCAGATGCACAATCTGAAGGGATTCCTTCCTCCCTGTCTTAAGTTTGCATTCTCTATCTTTTAGGTAGTAGAAAATTTGAATGATGAAGCTTAATTTGTTTATTTGTTTTATGAATTGTGCCTTTGGTGGTGTCTAGGGGACACTTGCCTGATGAGAGGCAGATCTGGGATGGATCACTGGGGGTAAACATCTAAAATACTGTGTCCAAGTGTGTGGGAGTTTCTTCCTCGGTCTTTCCTCCCTCTCATGCTCTCTCTTCCCTTCCCTCCTCTCCCCTCCCCTCCTTCCCGTCCCCTCCCTTCCCTTCCCTCCTTCCCTCCCTTCCCTTCCTTCCCTTCCCTTCCCTTCCTTCCCTTCCCTTCTTCCCTTTCCTTCCCTTTCCTTTCCTTCCCTTCCCTTCCTTCCCTTCCCTTCCCTTCCTTCCCTTCCCTTCCTTCCCTTCCCTTCCCTTCTTCCCTTCCCTTCCCTTCCCTTCTTCCCTTTCCTTCCCTTCTTCCCTTCCTTTCTCTTCCCTTCCCTTCCCTTCCCTTCTTCCCTTCCCTTCCCTCCCTTCCTCTTTCTTCTTCTTCTTCTTCTTCTTCTTCTTCTTCTTCTTCTTCTTCTTCTTCTTCTTTTCTCCTCCCTCCTCTCTTCCTCTCCCTTTCTCCTTTGTTCTTTTTCATTTGCTCATTTACATGCAGATATTTAGCCATTCCACACCATTTAATAAAGTCAAGATCCTTTCTTCACTGATTGGCTTCTGCAGATCTGTCAGCATCTGTTTAGTCCTGAGTTTCCTTTTTATTCCTTCAATCTCTTTGTCTATCCTTAATGCAATGTTGATTACTGTGGCTTTAAATGTCTTGAGTCAAAAGGGCTGGAGGCAGGGAGCAAGGAGAATGGGCTTTCTACATAAGCAGGAGGACCTGGATTCAGATCCCCAACACACATACAAAACGCCTGCCAGGCATGGCAGCTCACTCCTACAATCCCTGCCCTGGGGAGGCAGACAGGAGGATCCATGTGCTTGTTGGCCAGCCAGCCTAACAGCATCAGTGGGCTCCAGACCCCCAACACACACACACACACACACACACACACACACACGGAGTCTTGAATTGGGCATTGTTAGGTTCTTTTGCTTAGACTCTTGCTGAGGTACTTCGGCTAATACATTTTGGTTGGATCACACTGACTTCACAGATCATCTTGGGGGGACCTGGCATCTTAACACTGTGTAAGCCATCCACACAGGAAGTTCTCCTCTATTCAGGCTTTCTCTGCTTTCTCTCAGATGTTTTAGAGTCGTCAGCATGTATTTCATACGTACGTCGCTTCTCAGTGTTTCATAGTTTTTTGATGCTGCTGGAATTGTGCATGTGTTTATGTGGGTACATGGGTGTGCACACATGTGTAGATACACATGTTGAGGCCAGAGTCAACTTCAAATGTCGCTCCGCGAGAGCCACCCAGCTTATTTTCTGAAATAGTGTCTCTTACTTGGCCTGGAGCTAAATAGACTAGACCATCTGGCTAGCAAGCCCCAGGATCTGCCCGTGTTTACAATCTGCGTTTTTCACACAGGTTCTGGAGATGCAGGTCGGGGCTTCATGCTTGCCAGGCAGGGGCTTTACCAATCGAGCTATCTCCCCAGCCCTGACGCTGGTAGAAAAATTTCAAATTTCAAATTCTGATTCTTCATTGCTAACACACAGAAATCCTCTTACCTTTGTAAATGGATCTACTATTCCCCAATCTTTCGAAATTCCATGATTAATTTCAGTACTCATTGGTTTCACCTTATGCGAGGCTCTGCATAAGTGTTGTCTACTGAAGTTTCTTCCAGTACAACCTGGAGGCCTCTTATTTATAATTTCCTCTAACTGCACTGGCTGGAACTGCTAGTACCGTTGAAGGGCAGCCATGGACATCTGGTCATCTGACCTATAGTCCTTCACCATTAAGTATGAGGTCAGCTGTGGTCTTGCTGGTGCCCTTTGTCCCACCGAGGAAGTTCCCCTGCACTCTTTTTTTTTTTTTCTTTTTCTCTTTTTGAGACAAGGTCTCCCTGTAGCCCCAACTGTCCTGGAACTCACTCTGTAGACCAGGCTGGCCTTGAACTCACAAAGATCCACCTGCCTCTGCCTCCCAAGTGCTAGGATTAAAGGCATGCACCACCACGCCCAGCCATCCCCTGCAATCTTAGTTGGCTGAGAGTTTTTACAAGGAACAGGTGTTGGAGCTTGACGAACACTTTCTTGGCATCTCTTAAGATGACCACAAATGGCCATGGTAACATGGACCATGATGCTGATCAGTGTTCAACTATTAAACCATCCTTGCCTTCTTGGATTCAGTTTGACTAAATTTTGTTAAAAGTTTTTGCATCTAGCCAGGTCTGGTGCCTCACACCTTTAATCCCAGCACTTGGGAGGCAGAGGTGGGTGGATCTCTGTGAGTTCAAAGCCAGCCTTGTCTACAGAGTAAGTTCGAGGACAGCTGGGGCTACAGGGAGACCAAAAAAAGGGGGGGTGCATCTATGGTCATGAGAGATACTGGCCATAGTTTTCTTTCCTTGTAATTTCGTTGTCTGCTTTCCGTATAAGGACAATCCTAGCTTCATAGCATGAGTCACTCCTCCTCAATGTGTAGAAAGAGTTTGTGTGGAATTGACCTTATTTTCCGTAAAATACTTGGTAGAATTCATGAGTGAAGTCTGGCATTTTGTTTGTGACATGGTTTCCAACTATAATGCAATTTCTTTAATAGATATATGTTTACCTTTATTCCCCCTTCCCTTCCTTCCCTCTCTCCCTTCCCTCCCTCTCTCCTTCTTTTCCTCCCTCCTCCCTCCCTCCCTCCTTCCTTCCCCTTCTTCCCTTTCTTCCTCTCTTCCTTCCTCCTTCCTTCCTTTCTTCCCTGCTCCTTTTTTTTCCTTCTTTATTTCCTTCCAGGGTCTCATAATGCAGCCCTGACTTATCCGGAAGCTTAGAACTCACTAGGTTGATTGGCCCAGCCTTGAACTTAGAGCAGTTCTCCTGCGTCTGCTTCCTGAGTGCTGAGATTACAGACGCATGTCACATGTCACCAATGCTTCTTTTCCCAGTTACCTCTGATACTTGTATCTTCCAAGTAATTTGTCAGTTTCATTTAAGTCAATGAATCTATTGGTACAATGTTCTTTATATTTCTACCATGTGATGCTTTGGTTTGGATCTGTCTAACTTCTCAGATCTCATATTTGGGGGCGGGTGCTCTTTGAGCCATTTAAAATGTACTGTCAGCAATTTCCAAATGTGCAGTGCACTGTTATCCAGTAAAGTCCATGCTTAGCAAAAGATTCCAAACTTACTCCCCAGCCTCCTTGACCTTTGCATGCTTTCCACTCTCTCCCATCGCTTACCCTTCTCTACCGTCTTTTTTCAGCCAGTTTTTTATTGAAGCTCTGTGCATTTCATACAATATTTCCCAGTCAAATCTAGACCCGTTCCCCCTTCCTTGCCCCCCACCCCACCAGAGGTCATGCATTCTGCCATACATGTTTTTCATCTTTTTCTCAGTCTCTTAAAATTTTCAATGCAGAAATTTACTGTTTGGGGGAGAAGTTCACAGTTTCAGTCAGTTCTTTGACTCAGTCTTGTTGTTGTTGTTGTTCCTTCCAATTTGCATCACTCTAAAATATGCATATATGCATGCCACACATATATAAAAATTATGACACTATAGGTTTTAGCATCTTCAGCTTATGATTTTTTTTTCTCCTTTGTTAGGCAGAAAGATGTCATGTTTCCCTTAAGGAAGTATTTGAAGGCACCTCCTTGGCAAGCCCAAATAACCATCAGTCCTGCCCTTGTGCTCCACACTGGGGTCTTCCCTTCCCATGGTCACCAAATGAGGTCCAGTAAATATCATGTCCTATTTTGGTCTTCCTGTACTGGCCTCCATGATACAGCCTGGGTAGTCCAACAATGGTAGTCTATACCCTGAAAAGGCTGAAACCCCAGTAGTTGCTCAGTCTATAAGCTGGATGTCTCAGCAGTCCCCATCTGGCACTGAAGGTTTGGAGGATTCTTGGAGAGACATGAGTCTTCAGTCCATATTGGAAGGTTGATAGGCTATTTCTCATGTCTTTGAAGGATGGCAAAAACAGTGGCAACCACAGGGTAGCTGCACTTGCCAGTAAGAACTGAAGACAGGCAAAACTACAGTTCTTTTTTTGTCTTTTTACTAGGATCTCAAGTTTTATACCTAAAGTACAATCTCTCAGGCTTTACTGATTATTTCTGGTTATACTTTCCTTTTGGGTGTTTAAGGCCACACAGTTAGCTCAGATTAACCAAGATTTTTGTTTTCTCAAGGTCACTTGAGGATCTTGTTTAGGTTTCTACTTCTGCAGTTATGCTTTTATTAATTTCTCTTTCTAGGTGCCTGGGGATAGTTGCTCCTCTCCTCTGTCCTTTGAATTGTTTCAAGTATTCTCTGAAGGGTTGGTTTTTCTGGACATGTATTTTATTATCTTATTTATGTCATGGAAGATTTTTCTTTGTCCTTTAAGTATAATTGACATTTTTGCTGGGTTTAGTGACCTGCATTAACATCCATAGTTGTTTAGCACTGGGAATACTTTGGTCCACGTTCTTCTTGCTTTCATAGTTTGCCCTGAAAAGTCAGCTGTAATTCTGATGGCTTTTTTCCCCTTATATGTAACTTGTTGTTTTTCTCTTGTGGCTTTCAGAATTTTGTCTTTGTTTTGGGCATCTAGTGTTTTAACTATGATATGGTGTGGGAGTTTCTTTTCTGATCTTGTCTGTTTGGAGTTCTGTGTACTTCTTGTATTTGGGTTTATCTTTTTTTAATTTGGGGAAATTTTCATCTATTATTCTGTTGAAGATCTGATCAATACTATTCTCTTGAGATTCTTCTCCTTCCTCTATCTCTATGATGTGGAGGTTTGATCTTTTCTTTTTTTTTAAATTTTATTTATTTTTGTATGTGTATGAATGTACTGTCTGCATGCAGGTTTGTGCACCCATGTCGTGCAATGCCGCGGAGATCAGAAGAGGGTGTCAGATTCCCCCTGGAACTGGAGTTCTCCTGGAATTGGAGTTTCAGACGGTTCTCGGCCGCCATGTGGGTGCTGGGGATCTAACCCGGGTCCTCTGTAAGAGTGGTTGGCGCTCTTAACTGCTAGGCCATCTCCCTAGCCCCAAGGTTTGATCTTTTCATAGTGTCCCACATTTCCTGGTTGTTTCACTCTTGTGTATTTTTAAAATTTTCATAATCTTTATTTGAGCTTTTTAGTTGTTTTGTGTTATCTTCCAGGTCTGATATTCTTTTTTCTGCTTCCTTCATTCTACTTCTGAGGCTTTTTCCCATCCTTTCCTCTTGATTGGATGAGTGTTTGATTTCCTTTTTCATTTCATCTTGTTATTTCTTTAGTATTTCCACTTCCTTTTGGAGCTTCTCAATATCTTCCTGTAGCTCCTTGATTCGATGGTTGGTTTCCTTTTTTATTTCAGCATGGGATCTTTTCAGTGTTTCCACTTCCTTCCGGAGTTTGTAATTCGCAACCTTTAGTTCTTTCCAAAGTTTGTCATTCTCTCCCTCTAGGTCCTTCTTGAGTTTTTCATTCTCTCTCCTTAGTTCTCTGACTTGTTCTTTACATTATTTGATTTCTTTGAATATGTCTACAATTGTTCTTCTAAGATCTGTGTGCTGTTACCTCTAGGGAGATCTCATTGTAGGAATCTTCTATAAGATTGGTAGAGTTTGGCGTGGAATTATTCTGGGCTTTTCCCATGTTGATCTTTTGTTGTCTTTTTGGCATGTGGTTTTTTTGTTTTGTTTTGTTTTTATATTCTGACATGAATCTCAAATGTTTCTTCGCTGTGTTGAAGACTTGCTTTGCTTGCTTCCTTCAGATGCCTTCATTGTTTTCCCCTTGTTTATGGAGTGTTGACTCGTCTAGGTTTCAAGCTTTCAATTTTGTTTATATATTGGGAGTCTAACTCACTTTTCCCTTTCTGTTCTGAAGAGGCTCCAAAAACTGGGTAGATATCAACCCAGTTGGTACCCTGCTAAGCACTGTGCTCACTCTGCTTCCTGCCAGCCAGTTCCTCTAGGTTGTTTGTAGGGTTTGGTGTTGCGGGACTGGAGTTGTCTTAGGTTCGCTGTTTTATTTATTGCCTTACACCCTGGAATTGATACTGTGGTCCCACTTGGACACTCCCTCCGCAATTGCAGTTGGAGGGATCACTCTGTTCTTCAGGTGGTCCTGCAAAATCCCCCACACTGAGCTCTGTGCACTTGTCTACCGTCTCTTTTTACCCAATTCTCTGCTTCTATGAGATTATTTTCTGATGTTTCCTATGTAGAAAGAACACATATGATTTGTATTTCTGTGTCCTCTGCATTGGCACAAATGACATTTTATTCATTGTTGAATGATTCCACATCTTGGTCACAATAATAAATTATGGGTGGAAGTAATTAGTGTGGAAATATAATCAAATTCCTTTATATGTATTCCCAAAAATAAGGTTTCTGAATCATCATATGGCAGATCTCTTGGTACATATTTTAAGAACTATCACATTCTTTCCATAAAATCCCCTGCCCCCTATCTTTTTTGAGACAGAGTCTCCCTTTAGCCCTAGCTAGCCTGGAGCTCACTAGGTAGACTAGGCTGGCCTTGAACTCACAGAGATCCACCTGCCTCTGCCTCCCAAGTGCTGGGATTAAAGGCGTGCACCATCACACCTGGCTGTTTCCATAATCTCTATACAAATTAACATTCCCTTCAGAAGTTTTCAAAGTTCCCTTTTCTCCACATCCTTGACAGCACTTGTTAGTGTTCATCTTTTTAAAAAATTTAACTATATTTTATTTGTTTATTTTCATGTGTGCCTGTGTGTGCACATCACGACATGAATGCAAGGGTCTGAGGACAGCCTGTGGAATTGATTCTCTCTCCACCATGTGGGTCCTGATGAACTCAGATCACCAGGCTTGGTGGTAGGCTGCTTATCAATGGAGCTATTTCACAGGCTCACGTTCATCTTTTTGATAGTAGCTCTTCTGACAGGAATAAGTAGTCAATCAACTTCTTTTAAAAAGTTACATTGTAGTTTTTCGAGACAGGCTCTTGTTATGTAGCCTAGGCTGGCTTCAAACTCATGATCCTCCTGCCTCAGCATTGCTAGTGTTGGGAATACAGGTATGTGGCACCATGCTTGATGAAACAGTGATCTTTTAAAGAGAATTATATAATAAGAATATTATATTTTAAATCTCAGAGCTCTGTGCAGCATTCTTCACTGTTCTGTGTGATTCCATATCCACCTAATATTTTCTCAGACAATGGACACCCTTAGGATGTCTTGCTGAGTGAGTGAATTGTTTTGTCTTTTATATGTCTGAAAAAAACTTTTGTTTCACCTTTATTTTCCAATTATTTTTCTTTCTCTGTATAGAATTGTAGATCAATTGTTTTGTTTTCCTGGAGAGTTAAAGCCACTGCTCCAGCATCTGTTCACACACAATGTTTCCACTGAGGAATCTGCCTCCATCCTCATCTCTGTTCCTTTGGATAACATGTTTTTTCTCTCTCTCGCTATTTTTTTTTTTTTGAGAGAGGGTCTCTCTATAGCCCCAGGTGGCCTGGAACTCACTCTGTAGACTAGGCTGGCCTTAAACTCACAGAGATCCACCTGCCTCTGCCTCCAAAGTGCTAGGATTAAAGGCATGTGCCACCATGCCCAGCTTAGAGATGGTTCTTAGCCACCATGTGGGTGCTGGGAATTGAACCCAGGTCCTCTGCAAGAGGAGTCGGTGCTCTTAACCACTGAGCCATTTCTCTAGCCCCATCTAGCTATTTGTAAGATTTGTCTCTTTCATTCCTTCCTTTTTTAAGTCTTATTTGTAGGCAGGCATGCCCTTAATCCCAGCACTCCGGAGGCAGAGGCAGGCGGATCTTTGTGAGTTCAAAGCCAGCCTGGTCTACAGAGTGAGTTCCAGGACAGCTGGGGCTATAGGGAGACCCTGTCTCGAAAAGACATAATAATAATAATAATAATAATAATAATAAAGAGAATCAACCTCTGTAAATTGTCCTCTAACCTCCGCTCATCCACTGTGGTACATGTGTGCACACACATTAAATAAATAATAAATAAACAAGTAAATCAATTTAATTAAAAAAAAAGAATGTGTCTAGGACAATAGTTACATTGTCCCAACACCTCTTATGGAATTTGTCCTCTTATGGAATTTGTGGGTGCAAATTCTAGATTGACACCCTTGATCTTTTTTTTTTTTTTTTTTTTGGTCTTTTTGAAACAGGGTCTCCCTGTAGTCCCAGCTGTCCTGGAACTTGCTATGTAGACCAGGCTGGCCTTGAACTCACAGAGATCTGCCTGCCTCTGACTCCCAAGTGCTAGGATTAAAGGCGTGTGCCACCACGCCCGGCCGACCCCTTGATCTTTGATAAGCATTTATTGAGTGGGCCCTGTGCTAAGCCCTGGAGACACAAGAAGAAAGGAGTTGAATAAAGGGTACAGGTCAAGGTTTAAAAACACTGAAGCTAGGAAAGATGGAGGACAGGCTGCCTACACTGGTGGATTGGCTATCACTGGAGGGGTGCAAGCAGAAAGCACAGACTGAGGTATGTGGAGATTTGTGTTACAGCTGCCTGGTGTCTGGGCTCGGGGACTGGGCAGGAGTAGGCCCTCTGGCCTAGTGGCAGAGTTGACCCTCTTCTAGGAGGATACCGTGTATACCTAAGCCTGGTCAGTGTGGACAACTCACGCCAAGGTCTTCTGAGGGACTGGAGGAGGGCCCAAGTCTGCTGCAAGTCACCTTGTCTCTCTCTTCACGACACTGAGAACACGGCTGCTGGGGAGGAAGAAGAGCTGAAGGGTCTTCAGAGACTCAGCCTTGAAAACAGCATTGAACTAACTGCTGGATCCGGCCACACATGAAGCCAATCTCTCCTCGGCCTTTGGAGCGAACTAGACCAGTCAGATTTCCCTTACTTTGGAGGCTTAAAAAAATTCCTTGTAGCCAAAAGACACGGTGAAGATGTGGATACTGTCAGGGCTTGTTTGGTGAGGTCTGTTGGGATGAAGGGAGGGTCTAGATGACCTTCAAATGCCCTTCCGATGAAAGCAGCTCTGAGTGGGGCTTTGAGGAGTGTGAATTGGTGGTTGTTACAGATGTCGGCACAGAGCGGCCATGCAGGGCCCCAGTCACCCTCCTGCTCTGTTTCCAGCCCGGGAGCACTTCCTGGTGCTTTTAAATCAGCTCTTTCAGCATAGCCTGAAATAGTCACAGCCGAAGCCCTCCTTCCTCCCATCCCTGCTTCTTTCTCCTGGGTGGGGCCTGGCGCTGCTGCAGCCCCTGAATTTAGAAGATGTAGACCACATCTCAAACTCCAGCAGCCTCTTCGGGTTTTGATGAGGGCACCTGCTGAGGAAAGTGACCTGTCCATTCCAGTTTCACTTGCCTTAAGTCCTGGCTCCTGGTTGGGCGGCAAGGAGTCAGCCAGGGAGGGGCTGGTCCCCTGTCACCTTCCTGGGAGGGTGCAGACTCCTATGCAGTATCATTTAGTACAGTAATTTCTTGAACAGCAGCCCCTGTGCCACAAGTGGGGAGCCGACAGGAGCCCTGCTCGTGTGGCAGCAGTGCCCCGTGACCCCCAGCACGTCGGAGGCCAAGGTAGAAGATCCGGAGCTGCCCAGCCCTGCCTCCATAAAACCAAACCAAAGGTTTTCCTCCAGAGTTGCCAGCTCGATATTGTTGGGACTCAGAAAATGATCCCCCAAAATGAAGCCTCAGAGGCCAGGTTCCCCTCTGACCTCCTGCCCACCTGTCTCGCCCTTCTCTCTCTCCATTTGAGCCATAGAGATGAATCCTCCTCCCAGGGGCTAACCTGGAAATAGAAACTACTTTCACCAAAGCAGCCATGAAATCCCTGGTTTCTGCCCCCTGAGGAGCCTCGTGTGCTTTAGGTCATGAGACCCCATTCTAGAAAGGTTCCAGCCACATGACCAGCAGGAAAGAATACCACACAGAGGTCAGGGAGCTCTGCTGGACCCCCAAGTCCATCTGATGAGCGCCCACCTCTTCATCCCATTGCAGTGCTGCACACTGTCCCCGTGGCTTCACCCAAACCAACCTTCACAGTGGCCTGTCCACAGCATGCCCCTGGGTCTCTGGTCAGAGGCTCTCATGCCAGGCAGGGCCAGAACTGTCTGAGGGATTGATCACCTGGGAAGGTGCCACTTCTCTACCTCCCGGGATAGTCAGAGCTGAGCCGTTTGCAGGGTGTGACATGCTGACACCAATGGGTGGGTTTCCACGCCAGTGGCTGATTCTTCAGCCCCAGGTGCAATGGGTTCAATCTGATCCCAGCTCCTCTGCACCGGCATCTGCCATTACAGGTGAAGTGCTCCATCCCATGAAAGGGTCCCCAGCCTCCCACACTGCGAACTGCCACAACTGAGTACGATTCCTAGGAACCCCTCCTGGAGTTCAAGACTATTCTACAACTGCTCACAGAACTCGGAGGTGTATTGCTTACAGCCTCCTGTAAAGGATACGGTGTGGGGTTGGGGCAACAGACCGGCACACAGTGTCCACGCCCTTAGCACCCCATACCCCTACTAATCTCCTGAGCTCTTCTCCTGAGGCAGGAGTCACACACATGTGACTGACTTTGCCACTGGGGATGGCCCAGTGTGCCCCGTCCCTCACTGCCTTCCACCCACCCCTCCATTCCTGGGCATCTGACACCCAGCTCTTAAGTGGAAGTTGCGACGGGAGGAATCCCCAGCCACCTCTCATCTCCTAGCATCCCAAAGACCCTCAGAACTTCGGGACTACAAGTCTAAAAAGCTCTGTGTCACTAGCCAGGGACTAAGAACAAGCATAGCAAGTGATGTTACTCACCCCAGAACCCAGAAACTTTCAAGGATTCAGGAGCTCCACAAGATGAAAGCCGGGTCCCACCAGGCTCTTTCCCAGGCAAGAGGGTCCTGCCCCCCAGGTCAGAAGTTGCCCTCAGTTCTCACCCTCATGTGGACCCCTCCTCTGGAACTGGGAACACTGCCCAGGCAGCAAGGCAGAGACACTTCAAACAGGAAAGAAGCTCCTAGGAATGTGGTCCTTGTTGCTGTCCATGGGTTACATTCAAGTCACAAACCTGCTTCCTTAAAGGGTACAGAAATGACACAGGCTTGCTGGTAGGAGGTGAGGACCATGAGGTTGTAGGGTGGGCCCCAGATAAAGGCACAGCTGCCTTGAGCCATAGCGTTAAAGGAAGCCACCATGGTGCCCAGGGCGACGGAGACAGACTACCCGAGTGACCGGGGTGTGTCAAGCTGTCGCACGTGCCTTGTAACTTTAACGCATGTGCCTTTGCTCATTAAATCTTTACATATCTTTGACAGTGGGCTTATGAGAAAGCCCAGTGAGGTTCAGAGAAGTACAGTGACCGACCAAGATCACACAGCACAGCAGTGGCACAGTTCAGGCTGCTTCACATTAAAGCCTTGGCTCCAAAGCCCAGTGGGATCTTTCTGTGTAAGTCAATGGCTGCTGAGTTTGGACATTTTTCTAAGAATGAAATTAAGGTCAGTCCCTGTCACATGGGGAAGAGATGAAAGAATGGGGTGTGTTTGATGGAAGAGGAAAGGGAACAGGGGTCAGGGTCACTGACTCAGAGTGGGCGTCGAGGGAGATGAAGGGACACAGAGAGGGTCCAACTCTAAAACCAGACTCACCCAAGGCCAGCGTCCTCCCGTAGTGTGGAAGGACAGGCCCGAGTGGGGCTTCGCAGCTGAGCAAATATTTCTCCTTCACTTGTGGGCTGAGCCTACCGCTCCTGCAGGCAGCAAGGCCTGTGGAGTGCGGCCTCAAGCCAGGGCAGAGGTCAGCTCGGCCACCGGAGGAGAGGGGACTGCAGCGAGGGACCCGAGGCTGGTTAGAGGACGCTGCCAGCATCTTCTGCTCTCTCTGGGCCCTGTCACATGGTCAGCTGTGACGGGCTCCTGGGTCCCTCTCCAGCCCAGTCTCCATGTGACAACCAGGCAAGTTCCTCCTCCTCAAAGCGCCCAAGAGACCCTCCAAGAGGGAGCGCTCCCCACTGCTCTCCCCTGCCCTCCAGGCCTCCGAAGTACGTGCTGTGCCCCACACCCCATGTAATAATTCCAAGCTTCCACGTCCTCTCAGCCTGAATTACTTTTCCTCCTGCCATACTCCTATGCATCCTTTAAGACCCAAGTCAAGCAGCCCCCCCCTCTGAGAAGCCTTCTGTGGCCCCCTCACTTGGGACTACACTCCTCTTTCAAGCCCACTGCAGGCAGGGCTAACAGACACTCCGGTTTATGGAACGAGTACTCCGAACCAGGCTCTGTGCTCAGTGCTTCCTGCCTGAGCTCACCAGGCCTCCTGACAGCTTGCTGTCACCCCCACCTCTTGGATAAAGAGACAAGAACAGAGAGGTTAAGTATTCTGTTCTAGGTCACACAGCCTATGGTATACAAAGCCAGGAACCACCTCTGACTTCACAAGCAGTGGTTTTATTGCTTGTATTTGTGCACGTGCTTAAGCCGAGTCATTCCTACACAGAGAGTGCACCCATGTCATGCGATGCCAGAAGAGGGTGTTGGATCCCCTAGAACTGGAGTTAAGGATGGTTGTTAGCTGCCATGTGAGTGCTGGGAATTGAACCCCGGTTCTCTGGAAGAGCAGCCAGTGCTCTTAATAGTTGAGCCGTCTCTCCAGGCCCACAATGACACAATTTAAAAGACCCTCAAGCTAGACTCCTGTAAGCCACCTGATGAAACTCCATGTGTGTTGGGGGAGGGGGATTAGCTGGGAAGCAGAAGGTAATGGGGAGGAGGATGAGATGACGTTGGCTGTCGTGATAAAAACACATTATATACATGTATGAAATGTCATAGCAGAATTTGTTACTATGCATAGTTAAGATACACCTATGAAACACTGCTTAAAGGAAGAAGGGCCCATCTTGGCTCATGGACTTGAGAGATCTCAGCCTAAAGTCAGTGGCTACAGCGCTGTGAGCCCGAGGTGGTGGAGCGTAAGGAGGAGGCTGCTCACCATGAACCAGACAGGAAGCAGAGAGACACACAGACACTGGAGACAGAGAGAGAGAGAGAGAGAGAGAACGGTCAAGAGCTAGAAACTTGGTGACAGAGATAAAGAGATACAGCACAGAGGGAGATATGGAGGCAGGGAGAGAGACAGAGAAAGACAGAGAGACATGGAGAGAAAGACAGAGTGAAATGTGGGAACAAGACCCAGCCCCAAGGACCCCCAGTCCCAGTGACTCAGTGCTCGCAGCTAGGCCTGAACGCCCAAGGTTCCCAGCACACCTCAAAACAGCACCACCATCTGGGGACCGAGCACTCAGCATGCATATGAGTAAGGTGGGAAGGAGCCGGGGAGCGCCTGTGGGACACTCCCTAGTCAGACCATTGGGCCCTCCTCCATTCAGTGAGTGTGACAATAGCCACGCCAACATGTTAGTGTCATGGGGGGAAGAGACACAGCTGGGTGGGGGGAACGTTCATCCAACGCAGCACCCTGGGGTCCATTCTCAGCACCCCATGAACAGGGCGTGGTGGTCCATGCCTCTAAGTCCAGCACTTGGAAGGTGGAGCCAAGAGGGTCAGGAATTCAAGGTCATCCTGAGCTATGTAGGTTGTTCAAGGCCAGCCTGGGCTACATGAGACTCTGGAGTCCTAAAGATTTTGCAAAGGACCCAAACTCAGATCCTGGCTCTCGGATAGTCCACAGAACGCATTGTGCTACAGTTTTTTTCTCTGCAGATTTTCTCATTCAGATCATGAATCACCTCCCTTGTTTTATAGAATTATCCTTATTCTCTTATTTCTCCTTAAAATCATCACTTTGGGCTCTTTGTTCAAGTGATCCCATCTTCATTTCCTGGGGGTCTGTGGGGGAGGTCAAGTGCTCTCGCAGGGTGTCCTGTGCCCTCTTGGCTCACGCCTCTTTTGTCCCTGAGATATCTGTGTTTTGAGTCAGTTCCTCCGCCTATTTACAGCATGGTATGGGTGATAAATTAGTTTCTTCCCTTGTTGTGGTAAAACACTTCACAAAAGCATCTTGGGGGGCGGGGTGATTGCACTTGGGGGAGGGGTGATTGCACTCACAACTGCAGGGCCAGAACCTGAGGCAGCTGGTCACATGCAGCCATAGGCAGGAAGCAGAGAGAGATGACCGCAGGTACTCAGCTCACTTCTTTTTTTTTTTTTTTTTTTTTTTTTCTTTTTTAAACAGGGTCTCCCTTTAGTCCCAGCTGGCCTGGAGCTCGCTATATAGACCAGGGTGGCCCTGAACTCACAGAGATCTGCCTGCCTTTGCCTCCCGAGTGCTAGGATTAAAGGTGTGCGCCACCACGCCCAGCTAATAGACTCTTTTTTAAGTTGCCTTGGCCGTGGTGTTTTATCTCAGCAGAGCCCAGGTCAGAGGGGCTAGGGAAGTCCTGAGGTGGGACAGGGCCTCTTTGGCCCCATTTATTTCAGCAGAAGGAGAGGAGCCTGTGGCATCTGTCCCCTCCCACCACCACCACCTCGGTAGCCCATGGAGGGCAGGGCCTTTTGCCTCAAGAGATGTAGAAATTGAACTCTGACAGTCATGCCCCTCAATGTTGGCTGTAACTGCCTAAACCATGTTAAGAGGGTCAACCTGGCTGAGCATAAATATGGTTGATATGGTGTCAAGCGATCCCGCAGAGAGCTTCAGACCCTGACGGTACCCCTGGAGGTGACATTCCATCTCCTTTCACTATGGGGCTGTGAGCCAGTGAGCCAGGCTCTCTGAGCCTCAGTTTCCTGCTGTGTAAAAGGCAGCCACACATGGAGCTGGAAAGATGACTCAGTGGTTAGGAGTACTGGCTGCTCTTGTAGAGGACTTGAGTTCAGTTCCCAGTACCAGCTCACAACCACCTGTAACTCCAGCTCCTGGGGATCCAATGCCCTCTTCTGGTCTCCATAGGTACTGCTTGCACATGGTGCACATACATATACTCAGACACACACACATGAAATAAAGAATAAAATTTAAAAAAGGACAGCCATACAGGCAGGTAGGAAGTGATAGTTCACAGAACCCGGCTGAGTACTCCAGTACCCATATTTAACCTTTGATGCAACATCTAGAGACCCAGTCTGACAGGTTTCAGAAAATGGCTACCATTCCAGGCCCTGTTTCCTCTCGGACCAGAGGCAGACTGGTGAGGAGAAGCGGCCCCAATGGTGCTGCTGTTCTGACAGTGACTTTGAACAGCGAAATATCAAGTTGGCCTCTGGAAGGCATTTTGCCCTGGGCCTCCTGATGTCCTCCGGCCTGGCCAAATGAACACAGTAAATCTCCCACCTCCGGGGACCACTCTCCGTCCACACCCTCCCTCCCGACGGCTCACACTTTCTCTGCTTTCAGAAGATGTTTTTCAAGCATCCCACGTGGGGCCAAAGTGACAGCCATGTGCACAAGCCCAAGCCCCTCTGGTCCCAACGGAAGGTGGGCAGGAGAAGTGCCAAGCCAGCCTGGGCCAGAATCCCCAGTGGCCAAGGCCTGAGCCTGGGCAGAATCCAGCAGGTCTCAAAGGGCCCCTCACTGAGATTATTCACAGCCTGGGATCCATACCGGCATCTGGCTGCAGCTGACAGCACCAGTAGGAATCTTGCCCGCTTGTGGCATAAGCACAAGCTGAGTTGTTAATGCAGATCTTCCTTCTCCCCTTCACGTCGCCTCCAACCAAAGGCCAGCTACCCCGAAATTGGAATGGCTGCTGCCCAAGTCCTAGGAGGTGGTTTGTGTGCTGCATGCAATAAAGTGAGCACTGGATTCAGAATGGATGTAACTGTGGGGCCTGCTTGCCGGATACTGAGCACAGGTATGGTTGTTCAAGGATGTAACTGTGGGGTTTGCCGGACTCTGAGCACGGGTATGGTTGTTCAAGGATGTGACTGTGGGGTTTGCCGGACACTGAGCACGGGTATGGTTGTTCAAGGATGTGACTGTGGGGTTTGCTGGACACTGAGCACAGGTATGGTTGTTCAAGGATGTAACTGTGGGGTTTGCCGGACACTGAGCACGGGTATGGTTGTTCCAGTTGTCTGACAAGCAGGAACTCCTGGAGTAATGAGATAAAGGATGCTAAAATGTAAACTGTGCTCAGCTTTAAGTTGTGGCCCTTCAAATGGCCACACTTCCCTGACTCGTACAGAAGTGCTCTGTAGGCTAATGGTAGTTCATCCCTTGAACCTGATTCTCAACCTCTTTAATAATATCTATATGTTTTTTACTACAGAAGATAACCTTTTGTCAAATCACTGTAAATGTTTATTTACAATGAATTGTCTTTATTGTTCTACACTAGTTTAAAGGCAAGTGATGAAATGATCTACAGTTAATTAGAAAGTGTGAACATGTACAATGTTTAATATTGTATAAATGGAGCCAGATGTGAAGCAGCTTTACCAGTACCCTTCCTGGACCTATAGCAGACATTACTAATCTATAAGATCCATGATGCAGCTTCTCCCCGTTCAGAAGGTCTGTCCCTACCTTAGTGCAAAGGAGATGAGAAGATCAGCACAGGCTGGTATCTTGCCTGCCACACAGTAGGAACTCAATACATGGCAAATCTGATTTGGAGCTGAGGAAGGGACAAGAAAGGGAAGCTGGATCAGAGAAGGTGGTATGTGCCCCAGCTTTAACCTTGAACTTCATGGTAGGTAAAACAAAGATGTCAACATCAGGTTATTCCATATCAGCACATAGGCACACGTGTGCACACACACGGCCAGTATCTGCGGTATAATTATAATATAATTATACCATTTCTCAGACATCTCATAAATGGTCTCTAATGCATTTTGAATAGAGCTTCCATGTGATTCCTTAGCTCAGGCCTTGGGATGAACCAGGCCCCCCTCAGCAGCTACCCTGATCAAGCATATTGCTGGGTTTGATTATGTAAAAGCCAACACAGGGCAGCAGGGTATAGTGAGAGCCTGTGTGTCCCTGTCCCCACCCCATCCACTCCAGGAAGCAGACAAACCTCCTCTGAGCTGGCTTGGGTTGGACCACAGAATATAACCTAACGTCCTTTCCCCTAGACCACGAATCGGAGGGAGCTGGAGCCCCACCGAGGTGAGGGCTGAGGGCTGGACCGCCTCCAGGTAACCCTTTATAGACATAAGCACCCATGGGCACACAGGCCCAGTGGGGCTGCAGTGGGGACAGCCCTGGAGCAGGACAGGCTCTCCTCCCACGTGGCTCGGTCAGCTCCCTCCCTGCAGCCCCCTCTCCTCTGAGCCCCATCTGTAGCCAGCTTGATAACGTGGTCCCTGAAGGCAGCTGTGATGACCACAAGACTGAGGCTTTGCTAGCTGAGTTGTTTGTTAGTCACACTATTATCATGACTCACTCCTGGGGAGCCAGCAGATCACTAGCCTGGGATCCCGTGGAGCTGAGCTTGAATTCTGGCCAAGGAACTTCCTGAGCCTCAGTTTCCCCCTCTGGGAAGGGAGACAAAAGCATGTGGTGGGGATAAGGTTCCCGCTTGGGCCCCACAAGAGCCAGCAGCTAGCGAGAGGCAGAACCTGAGAGTGTTCTGAAGGCCTGAGGCCTCTGGGCTCCCAGCAGCTCCCTGGGCCCAGGCTGGAGAATGTGTAGGAGGAGAAAATGCAGGGAGAGGGCTCAGGAGTGGAGAGAGCGACTGGCCAGGCTGGCCATGGACAGCGGGTGACCCAAGAGGGGACCCTGGCGGGGGGCTGGCTCATCACTCGGCGGCCATCTCCTCCCTCCCGGCACCCCGGCGGCCTTTCCCTGCCACTTCCTCTGCTTGCTCCTGGTCGGTATTGCTATTTCCAGTGCTTGGCCTGCCTGGGACGACCTGGCCCTAAGAGCTGCCCAGGGTCACAGGGCCCGGGGGAGTCAGGGGCATGGAGCGGTCACCACTGCCTGGAGGATGACTCACAGCCGTGACCGGTGCAGCAGAGAGCCAGGCATCCAGGGCAACCTCATCTCCACAGCACCCCGCAGCCCTCAAAGCTGCAATCACCCAGATTAGCTCGCACCCCAGCCTGGCAGAACTGGCCTGGCACCTGTCCACGTTTCTGCAGCCCTCTCACCTGTCCGGGTTTCTACAGCCCTCTCACCTGTCCAGGATTCTGAAGCCCCCTCACCTGTCCAGGATTCTGCAGCACCCTCGCCTGTCTGGGATTCTGCAGCCCTCTCACCTGTCCGGGTTTCTGCAGCCCCCTCAACTGTCCAGGATTCTGCAGCACCCTCACCTGTCCAGGTTTCTGCAGCCCTCTCACCTGTCCGGGTTTCTGCAGCCCCCTCACCTGTCCAGGATTCTGCAGCACCCTCACCTGTCCGGGTTTCTGCAGCCCCCTCACCTGTCTGGGTTTCTGAAGCCCCCTCACCTGTCCAGCATTCTTCAGCACCCTCACCTGTCCGGGATTCTGCAGCCCTCTCACCTGTCCAGGTTTCTGCAGCCCTCTCACCTGTCCGGGTTTCTGCAGCCCCCTCACCTGTCCGGGATTCTGCAGCCCTCTCACCTGTCCGGGTTTCTGCAGCCCTCTCACCTGTCCGGGTTTCTGCAGCCCTCTCACCTGTCCGGGTTTCTGCAGCCCTCTCACCTGTCCGGGTTTCTGCAGCCCTCTCACCTGTCCGGGTTTCTGCAGCCCTCTCACCTGTCCGGGTTTCTGCAGCCCTCTCACCTGTCCGGGTTTCTGCAGCCCTCTCACCTGTCCGGGTTTCTGCAGCCCTCTCACCTGTCTGGGTTTCTGCAGCCCTCTCACCTGTCCAGGTTTCTGCAGCCCTCTCACCTGTCCAGGTTTCTGCAGCCCTCTCACCTGTCTGGGTTTCTGCAGCCCCCTCACCTGTCTGGGATTCTGCAGCCCTCTCACCTGTCCAGGTTTCTGCAGCCCTCTCACCTGTCTGGGTTTCTGCAGCCCTCTCACATGTCCAGGTTTCTGAAGCCCTCTCACCTGTCCAGGTTTCTGCAGCCCTCTCACCTGTCTGGGTTTCTGCAGCCCCCTCACCTGTCCGGGATTCTGCAGCCCTCTCACCTGTCCAGGTTTCTGCAGCCCTCTCACCTGTCTGGGTTTCTGCAGCCCTCTCACCTGTCCGGGTTTCTGCAGCCCTCTCACCTGCCCAGGTTTCTGCAGCCCTTTCACCTGTCTGGGATTCTGCAGCCCTCTCACCTGCCCAGGTTTCTGCAGCCCTCTCATCCAAATGCAGGGGCAACTGAGGCCTGGAGGACAGAGATTTATGTGCCTGAAGGGCGTCTGTGTCTAAAGCAGGGCCTAAACCCCATCTCCGACTCATTTCCTGTCCAAATGTCCCTTCTTCCTACCCTTCTTCCTGTGGCTGGTTCCCCCTTGGCTCTGCCTGTTCTGACCAGGGGTTTCCAAGAGACTCCCCCTGGGATTGAGGTAGTGCCAGGGCACTGCGGGGCCCTGTGAGGAACACCCCCTAACTGGAAATGTGGACAGTGAGTGACAGGTGTGGGGACCCGTGGCCTCTGCTTTTGTGAGCACCAAGCCTGGCTTAGTGAGAGACAAATGGCATAGGTCCTGCTTCCCATGTTGTCAAGAGCAAGGGAACTCCTGAATCAGCCTCTTAGTCTTCCCTGGCCACCTCCTGCTCTCTGAACGTCTCCGCTTGGTTGCCCCTTCCTCCAGAAGCCCCTCCCTGACCACCGGGCCTAGACTGTGTAGCTGGCTATGCTCCACGAACCCTGTCCTTCCCTATTGGTATCTGAATCCTAGGAAGACAGCATGGCTGCGGGAAGGTTCTTCCTCAAGACCAAGCCAGGACTTGAGTTCTCATCTGTGAGACCTCAGATGTGTCTCTAGCTCGAAGCCTGGTGCAAAGTTGGGGGCAGTGGAAGGGATGGGTATGTAGAAGTACAGATGGATGGACAGGTGATGGATGCATGGTAGATGAATCAAATGAGGTGGATGGATGGGTGGATGGATGGATGGATGGGTGGATGGATGGATGGATGGGTGGGTGGAAAGATGATTGGACAGATTATTGGACATATGAATGGACAGATGGGTCAATTAATAGATGGATAGATGGATGGGTCAGTGGATGGATGGATGGATGGATGGGTGGATGGACAGATGAATAGACAGATGAATGGACAGATGGGTCAGTTAATAGATCGATGGATGAGTGGGTGGATAGATGGATAGACAGATAAATGGATGGATGAATTGTCAGATGGGTCAATTAATAGATGGATAGATGGGTGAGTGGGTGGATGGATGAGTGGATGGATGGGTGGATGGATGACTGGTGAATAGATGGGTGAGTGGGTGGATGGATAAGTGGATGGATGGGTGGATGGATGATTGGTGGATAGATAGGTGAGTGGGTGGATGGATGATTGGTGGATAGATGGGTGAGTGGGTGGATGGATGGGTGGATGGATGATTGGTGGATAGATAGGTGAGCGGCTGGATGGATAATGGATGATTGGATCAGTGGAGAAATAGATGGAGATAGACTCCTTGTAGATCCTGGCCCCTCCTGGGCATTCAGGAGACACTGGCTGGTGACCATGGTGGTGGTGGTTGGGGTGGGAGCTCTCACTCTGTCTTGTGAGCAGCCCTCATACCTCACCTTTGTCCCATATAGGCCCCTCAACTTTAGGACATTTCCTCCTCCTCACCTACAAATCTGTCAATCACAGAACCTCCATTCCTGCCCATGAGCACCAGACTCGATCAGTTTCTGTCCCCTTCTCCCTGGCAGCACATTACATGAACAGGGTCAAGCAACCTCCCTCAGAACCCATTGGGGGGCGGGGGAGGCAGTTCTCTTGCTTTGCACTGGCGCTGCCAAGCTGGGTTGATGGTGGCCACGTTCTCTACACCACAGGAGGGAGAGAGAGTAAGGCCAGTCCCAAGGGAGGGGAGACAGCAGATGAGACTCAGTGCTGAACAGAGAATCCTTGTGGCTCGGAGCCCTGATTCCAGCTCCCACGGGTTCCACTTTCCAGACCTTAAGTTATCTCTGCTGCTGGAGCAACAATCAGGGACATGACCTTGTGGGAGTCTCAAGGGTGCCTAGGGAGGAAGCCCAGGAACCTCTGCCCTGTGCTTGGGGACAGAGGGAAGTGCCCCCAGGCTCTTTAGGAGGCCAGTCTGCCCTCCTCTTCACTGTGACCACCTGCCTCACCCCACATGCTACAGCTAGCTTCCCTTGGCCTGGCCCCTCCCCTGAAGCCCCACTTCAGTTCCTCCTGAAGCTGCAGAGCCAAGGACAGACACCCATCAGGAATCAGCCTCAGTTTCCCCAGGTGTGCAACTGAGGAGAAATCTTTCCTCAGGCACATGAGACGCTTAAATGAGCTATGGTGACCACAATCATGGCAAATGACGTCCCCTAGGCTGCTCTCTGATGACACAGGATCCCTGGGGAGGAGGCACTGGGAACCCCAATGTGTTCCCTCCCGGACAGAGTTGTGGGGAGAGGGATGCATTTGCCTGGACTGGTTCCCGGACAGAATACAGACTAGACGGTGCTGCCAAGCCTTCAGCAGCGTGGTCCAGCCTGGAGACAGGATGGTCAGACTGTCTGTGCATACCACTAGTCCCCAACCCTATGGTCATCATCCAGCTGTGCTGAGCTGCAGGGAGAGCTCAGAAACCTGGTCCTGGGGAGCCTCCTCAGACACCTTGAGTGACACTTCCTCTTCCCTTCCTATGCAATCTGCCTCCATGCATGCTGCCCCTCCCCCAAGTCCACGCACCTTTGTTGGATCCTAGTGTCTCTCTCTCTCTCTCTCTCTCTCTCTCTCTCTCTCTCTCTCTCTCTCTCTTCTCAAGTGCACTGCACCATCGGCTACCCACAACAAGCATCCCTTCTCCACTTGGCACCTGGATGCTCATACCAAAGAATGTAGGTCATTTGTCTTGTCTGCACCCCCCATGGCTTCCTTAGCAAAATACCCAAACTCCTGACCAAGAAGGAAAGGTGACCTGGTGTGTTTGTTCAATTACGGAAATAACAACTGACATAGAATTTATCATCAGAAGCATTTTGGGGTGCACGGGTCAGCATTATTAAGGAGCTCTTATTGGAGCTTCAGAACCGAACCCATTGTACAACTCCCCATCTTTCTGCCAGCCCCTCTCTGCCTTGTCCTCTACGTCTGGGACCTGACCCTCTCCATGTGTGTTCTTGAACTGGATTTGCTTCAGTTAGCTTCATGCCCTTAGGTAGCCTCTGTGTTGTAGCATGTCAGAATTTCCTTTTTAAAGGCTGAATAATATTCTTTTTAATGGACATACCACATTTTGCTTACCCATTCACCTGCCAATGGGTGCTTTGGTTGCTTCCCCCTTTTGGTGATTGAAGATCTTGCTAAATGTGGCTATACGGGTTTCTCTTTAAGATCTTGCTTTCAATTCTAAAAATAGAATTGACAGATCATGGAGCAGGTCTTTTGATCTGGATCTACAGTAGCCACACGCTTTCCAGTCCTTTCTGCTGTGCTCCAGGGTTCTGATGTCCCCCTTGCTGCCACATGCCTGTGGTCACCTTGGACAGTGGCCATTTCAGTGGGTATGAGATGGATCTTTTGCCTTATTTCATTTTGTTTTTAAATACTGTTGGATATATACCCATAGGCTGGCCTAGAACTCGCTATTTAGTCCAGACTGGCCCTTGAACTGGCCCTCCTGCCTCCACCTCCCGAGTGCTGGTATTGCAGGCCAACACCACCACGGTGCAGCCGGCACACCCTGGCGGAGCAGCCGTGATGAGTGAGGCAGATGGAGAGCTCTTTCGGCCCTAACCTGGCATGGGTTTGGAGGGGTTTCCCAGCTAAGCAGTTAACAATGTCAGTCTGACCTGGGTTCAGTTCTCAGTTCAGCCCCTTGTGAGTCAGAGGCAAGCGATCAGCCTCTGAGTTGGAAGGTTTTCTCATCTGCAGGTTGGGCTGCTGTGAGAAAGCAAGACTGTAATGAGTAGAAAGGGCTCAGTGTCACCTTGGCATCGACCACCAGGGGCTGGATTAGTCACCATTCACACCTGGTGGTTGGAAGAACTGCTGGGAATATCCCTGCTCTCCTGCCTTGCCCCAGCTCCCCTGGGAATTAGCTCGTGTGTGTGTGTGTGTGTGTGTGTGTGTGTGTGTGTGTTCTCTCTCTCTCTCTCTCTCTCTCTCTCTCTCTCTCTCTCTCTCCAGAGAGTTAGCCCCAGCTGAACCATCATCACCTTAGGACAGAGGACCCAACATGGGATTAGAACAGTCTTACAGATCACCTGCGCAGCCTCATTTAAGGAACCTGGTGATGGGAAGGCCCCACCCCAAGCTTTCTACCAGAGACAACAGGCTCAGAAACTTCTAGCCACAGGTGAGGAGGAGACAGAAAAAAAATAAAGGAAAACAAACTGGATCACATGGTTAAAACACACCTGAGCCAGGCCACGTGGAGCTGGCGTGGAGGACACAGCCAGGCCAGGGGACCCAGGAGCTGCCCAGCCCACGACTCTGCTCCCGAGGGGAGCCTTGGGAAGAAGCACGTCTCCGTGCACCTGCCTCAGGTGATGGTGACCGTCTCCCTGGGACCGAGAGAGCCTATGCTTGCTCCTCCTCCTGATAGCATTCTGAAGCTCTGCCGGGTCTTAGACATGGACATAGTCTAACCAGAAGGGTTCAGGGAGGCAGGATAAAATGTTTTGACTTGGGCTGGAGAGATGGCCTAGTGGTTAAGAGTGCTGACCGCTCTTGCAGAGGACCTGGGTTCGATCCCCAGCACTCACATGGCAGCCGAGAACCGTCTGAAACTCCAATTCCAGGAGAACTCCAGTTCCAGGGGAATCCGACACCCTCTTCTGCCCTCTGCAGCATTGCACAACACGGGTGCACAAACCTGCATGCAAACAGTACATTCATACACATACAGAAATAAAAAAAAAAAAAAGTAAAAAAAAATGTTTTGACTTATCCTTGATTTGTTGGGAAGAGCAGGGAGTCAGCCTCCCCCCCCCACCTCCCCCACCCCCCCCACCCCCGCCAAAAGACCAGGATTCCAACCACCCTGCTAGGGGCACCCTTCAATCTTTCTCTTGAGCTTTAAACACAGGAAGCCACCCCTAGACAAGTCTTCAGCTGGCAGACAGCACAAGCAAGGTAGGCAAGCCAGCAGACTGCTCCTGGGGTACACACCATGCTTCAGGGGCCAACACTCTTTCAAAGCCTAAGAGGCAAGGCACCATGGGGACCCAGAAGAGTTCAACATCTCATCCACCAGTGACACCCAGCTGCCCACTTCTGGACCACTCCTGCCCCAAATGCTGTCCACCCACCAGAGAATTTTTAGTTGATCTTCCTAACTGACGATAAATCCATAAAAGATTGGTTTTGTGTTCATAGAGTCCTGGTATACCTGGGAAACTCCTGCACACACCTCAAAACCCTACTGTAATGCCCTCTCTTTCCTGCAAAGCCCCCTGACTCTTCCAGGCTATGGGTTTCTTTCCTGGGGAGAAGCATCCTATAAATTTTTGTAAAGGAAGATATACAGAGATCTACTGGCCACTCAAAACACACTGTGCGCTGGAGTTTAGCAAGACATTTCCCAATGTCCTACTTCAGGCTCTTTTTGGCTCTTTTGGCCACTCTGCAAGGGAGCAAGATGCTTTTTTAACAGATGAAACATGGGCTGCTCTGCCCTCATCGGGGCCTAGGTGGCGCTGTGTTTGTCTCCCAGCGGATGTCTGGGCACCGCCCTTCTGCTCCAAGGTTTGAGGGGACCTTCCTCCTTCTCCGTCGCCTTTCCCTGGCAACCTCAAGCACCCCATGGCATCTGTCCCTACTGACTGGGCTCCCCACAGTGAGACCTGGGTTGAACCGACTTCTCATCACCAAAATGGTTTGGAAATGGGGAAAGAGCGGAAGGAAGAACCAATGGTCACATTGGTTCACAAGGGTGAACACGCTAGCTTAGCCACCAGCAAGGGGGGCGGGGGGGGGGCGGACACGGACAAAGGACTGGCCCAACTTGGACTCTCTTCTTTCACCCAAACAAGACCAAGAGCTGCCACCCTACAAAGCAAGTTGTGGGGTCTTGATATGAGAGAGAGAGAGAGAGAGAGAGAGAGAGAGAGAGAGAGAGAGAGAGAAATTTACACAGAGGCCCAGCTGCCAGGGTGGGGCGGGGCTGTCCTGGTTTGTGTCCTGAGCCCAGGTGGAAGCCAGTTTCTGCAGAGCCCAGGGGTAGATGGAGAAAAATGCAGTCCAACCAGTTATCCCATGTAGTAATAATAACGATAACAACCCCTCCGATTTGCGTCCCAGGCTCTGGCCTGCATTACCTCAAGTGTCACTGGAGGCTCCCGTCACTGTCCCTGCTATACTCACATAGATGCCCAGTACCTGGAGAGAAAGGGGCTCATCTGAGTCCTCGGAGTGTGGGCTGGAAGTCCGTCTCAAGGGGTCTGGGAGGGGTGTGGGGAGGCGTGCAAGGTGGGGAAGAGCGGGAAGGGTGGGAGAAACGGGGAGCTGGGGTCCCGGCAGAAGGCTGGGCTGGAGGACGAGGTGTCCCTCATGTCCAGTCCTGCTCTCCCCCCTTCTCCTCCGTCCCAGCCAGAAAGCTCTCTGGGCCTCCACCAGGTCAGGACTTCTTTTCCCTTACCCAGGACTCTGTAAGCCCTGTGAGACTGCTTTTCTGTCCACAAATGACTCAAGCCTGTGTCTGGTTGGATCCCTCTGGGGAGAGCTGGGGACCAGAGACACCAAATAGAATAGCGTGTCTGGGCTGGGCATCCCGTGCCTGCCGCAGGCCAAAGCCATGCACCAGGTTCTCTGCTGGTGGCCTGGTGCACTTGGAGGAAGGTGTTTCCAGGAGCTCAGGAGTGAAGGGCACTGTTCTCCGTATCTGCCCCTGTTTCCTCGTCTGTCTGTGGGGTCGTAGCTAATCCCATGGTGGGAAAGTATAGAAAGGGTTTCACAAGGCACCTGCTCACAAAACTGTCACTGTCAGCTGTGTGGCTCCAATACTGTGGCCACCTGTCCTCTCCCCAGTCTGGTCTACCCCATGCAAGGCTCAGCCATCCAAGAAAACCTCTGGCCTGACATGGAACACCGAGGCTCTCGGAACAGGTGAGCTCACCAGCTATGCTATCATCTTAGATTCTCTTCCTGCCAAGGTGATAAAATACCCTGACAAAGGCACTTAAGGGAGGAAGAGTTTATCTCAGCTCACAGTTCAGGGGTACCCAGTCTATCATGACAGGGAAAGCCACAGAGGCAGGAGCTTGAGAGAGCTGATCACATAGCATTGGAAGTAGAGAACGACAGATGGATGCATGCTGGAGTTTAGCTTGCTTTCCCTTTCTATTCAGTCCCAAGCCCAGGGTGCCACCTACAGTGGGCAGGCCTTCCTCTATCAGTTACCATAATTAAGATAATCTCTCACAGACATCCCCACAGGCCACACTGAGCTCGACAATCCATCAGTAGTGATTCTAGAGTCTGTCAGGTGGACGATCAAAACTAACCATCACAGCCACAAATTTGCTGAGCCTGGTTACATCACCAGCAAAATGCGACCAGCGTGGCCCTGTGGAAACAAACAATGCCCATGCAGGGAGCCGATTCACAGAAATGCGCCCAGCGCAAGACCTGCAGCAGTGCAGTGCCCCAGGACGCCTTTTGTCCTTCTCTGTTAAGTCAAAATGAAATCCCTGGACTGCGGAGATGGCTGAATGAATAAAGTGCTTCCCATGCAAGCGTGAGGGCCTGATTTGGTCCCCGGCACCCCGCGATTCACTGTCTTCCTCTTTTCCCCTAGCAAATAGGTGAGGTCAAGGTTCATGCCTGCCTCAAAAAATGTGGCGAAGGTTAGAGGACGAAATAGGACATTGACCTCTGGCGTGGCCTCTGAACCACGGTGCGTGCGCACGCATACACACGTGTACGCATGTCTGTGGAAGCGTGCCTGCCATGACGCCATGCGTGGCAGTCAGAAAACAATTTTAAGGAGTCAGTTTTTCGACTTCCACCTTGCCGGGGCAGGGTCTGTCTCGTTTTCTGCCACTGTGCTGTGTACTTCCGGTCAGCTGACCGGAGCTTCTCCTTCCCGCTCCTTACATCTCTGACATAGAGGAACATCACCGCATCCAGCTGTTTGCAACATTTGTATTTATTTATTTATCATGGGGGTGGGGAGTGCAGGAGTCAGTTCTCACTCTTGACCAGGTAGATTCAGGTCCCCAGGCTTAGCAGCAAGTGCTTTTGCTGCCCTAGTATCTGGCTTTGGAGACCCAACTCAGCTGGTCAGGCACATGCAAAAGCACTTTTACCCGCTAAGCCATCTGCAGCCTCCCCACCACACCCACGATGTTTTTAATGAAATCTTGCCTGGGGATGGAACTCAGTAGTAGAGTACTTGCCTAACATGAGCAAGGCCCTAGGTTCTAGCTCCAGCCCCATCCACACCACATAAAATCTGACAGAGAATAGCCTGGGTGAGTTACATTGCACTACTGGAAGGAAGAGCCATAGGCCCAACACTGATCTAGGAATCTTTTTTTTTTTTTTTTCTGTGTTCTTACCCTCAGGCTTTTAAATTTTTTTTTTTCTCTTTTTTAATTTATTTTATTTTATTTTTTCTTAGCCTCAGCCTTTAACGGTTGTGCTATCCCCCCAGCCCCCAACACTGATCTAGAACTTTTCTCTTTGAGCTCACTCCCTTCTCGTGAGGTGAGCACAGCCATTGACAGAGAACCGCCATCTTACCGTGCTGCTCTGGCCTATCACAGTAAGACCCCCCCCATGGATGGGGGTGCTCCGGGGCTGTCCAGTCTCTCCCCAACTGCCTCCTCAGCCTCCAATCCTACCAGACTAGCACCATGCCCATTTTTCAGATGAGAAACTGGAGTACATAGAGTCTGAGATTCAAACCCAGACCTGCCTGACATTCCCCTCTGCTGTCCTCAGCCACTGCAGCAGATGCGGTCCCAGCCCAGCACTCCCATGAGGTCCTTAGCCTCGGGGCCACACCATGATGGTGGCAGAGACTCTGAGAGGGTCAGCTTGGGTGCTGTCGAGAGGCTGGGGATGCCTGGAGCACAAGGTTGCTCTCTCAGGGACCCGGTGAGCTCTATTAGCCGACAGGAATCAGGTGTGAGATCCTTGGCCCTAAGCTAGGTGTGGGGAGGGGGCCTCTTGGCAGCGATCTCTGTGTGAACAAGAAGAAACCCAGCTTGCAGCCCCTCAGCCCTGGCGGGAGATTAACCAAACAAATAGGCCAACAATCTGGATTTCAACACTTGGGGAGGGGGCAGGCGGCAGGCACAGGGGCAGGAGGGAAACACGGAGGCATTTTACCACCTAAATAACTTTCCCTAGGTTTGCTTTCACCCAAACGTACACTCAAGAGCTCTAGGTTTTTTATTTTATTTTGATAAATGCTCAAACTTTCCTGCCACAAATTATTCTTGGCCAGGTTACAAGTCGAAAGGCTGTGTGTATCCTTTGCTTGACAAAAAGGCGGGGAGCTTATGAAATATTTTGGTTGTGGGTTTGGGGCAGGATTTCTTGCTCAATTTCCCGATGGCGCCTTTTCCCAGTTAGTTCTCACCCTCTCCTATCCCATGGCCATGGCCACACCCGCCTGGTCACGCTGCCCTGTTAGCTTGGCATGACATCTAGCCAGGACATCACGGAAGCAGCCTGGGTCATCTCACTCAGATAGGTCCTGGTAGGGTCCTCTGGCAGGCCCCGGGTGTTGGAGCAGAGGTCCTAAGGAAGAGGCTGGCTGGGGGCGTCCCCAGGGGTGAACGGAGAGTAACCTGCATGATCCTCACATCACTTATCTTGCAGTCTGCCAGCCCCCCGCCCCCCAACTCTACACCCAGTGATGAACGCTGTTACTCAAACACCCAAGCTTTGTCCCCTCAGAGGGCTCCTGGGTTCCTCCACCCTGAGTTCCTTCTCTATTCATCCCTGGACCTGGACGTCACCTCCTCAGAGAGGCTTTCCTGGATATCAAAGCCACAGGTGAGAACCTGTGGCTTGCCATGCCAGTCCCTCGTTGGCATTCCTCATAGCTCTGAGCAATTTATTCTAGTTTCATTTGTCTATATTCTTCTCTTTGCTGGTCTCTGACTAACCAGACTGAGTAAAGGAATCACTGAGGGGATAAGTGAGCAAATGAATGAATGAGTGCTTAAGTGAGAACAAATGAATGTATGAGTGACTCACTGAATGAATAAGTGAATGAACAGGCCACGAGTGAATGAGGGACGAGATGACTGAAGCCGTGAGCAAGTGAATGAGCCAGTGAATAAATTAGTGCATAACAAATGGACATAGTGAAAGCCAAATGTGTGCACGCTGCCTGCATGAAGAAGTATGAGTGGGGGCTAGAGAGATGACTCAGCAGTTAAGAACACTTGCTGTTCTTCCAGAGGACCCGAGTTCAATTCCCAGCACCCACATGGCATCTAACAACCATATGTAACTCCAGTTTGAGGGGATCCAATACCTCTTCTGATCTCTGCAGGGCACTGCATGCACATGGTGCACTTACATACATGCAGGCAAAACACACACACAAAGATAAAAAATAAAGTATTTTAAAAAGAAACGTAAGTGGGTGAATGGAAGGATAGATGCAGGAATGCAGGGATGGATGAATGCATGCATGCATGGAACCATGGGTGGGCGCACATGCAGATGTATGCATGGGTGCGTGGATGAGTAAGTACATGGATGCATACATTGATAAATGAGTGGTGTGGCTGAGAGAATTCTACAGCTCTAGAGAGGCCAGTCATGCCCAAACTCCTCTTGGGGAGGAAAACCTTGCAGCCAGCGGGGAAACTGATACAAACGGTCTTGTGCCAGCATGGCGATGGGCACCACAGTTCCAGCTACTTGGGAGGCTGATGCAGAAGCTCACTTGAGCTCAGGAGTTTAGGCTGACACAGCAAGACTTGGCCAGTGTACTGAGACTCTCACTCAAATAAAAAAACAGATGGGGTTAGAGGGGTTGGTGTTGTGTCCACTTGAAGATGAAGAACCTGACTAGAGGCTCCCAAGTTCAAGTCCAGGCATCAGGCAACCTCACTTCCACCCCCGGCTGTCTCCCTGGAGAGCTTTCCTTCTGCTCAGCCATCAGCAGCTCTGGGGTGGGATTCAATGCAGATGAAGCCCTGCCTCCATGCATTTTGGGGCCCAAGGCCTGGACCAATGTTTCTCCTGTCACTGTCACCCTCCGTCTGTGAGGCAGCTTTCTTTTTTTTTTTCTTTTTTTTTCTTTTTTTTTTTAATTTAATTTTATTTATTTTTGCATGTGTATGAAGGTACTGTCTGCATGTAGGTTTGTGCACCCGTGTCGTGCAATGCCGCGGAGGTCAGAAGAGGGTGTCGGATTCCCCTGGAACTGACGTTCTCCTGGAATTGGAGTTTCAGACGGTTCTTAGCCGCCATGTGGGTGCTGGATCCTCTGCAAGAGCACTCAGTGCTCAAAGGTATCTCCTCCTCTGACTTGGCTGCAAAGTGAATAGTGATGCTGTTCTCAAAGGTTTGAGAGTGTGCCCTGTCCCCTATGGGGAGGGTCCCTCTTGGGACATGGCTGCATCCCCCCAGATATGTCAAGGCTCTTTCTTATAGGAACAAAGTCACACCTACAGGAACTAGTACCCACTTCTCTGCCCAGTGTCTCAGGGTCAGACTATTTCATTTAACCACTTCAATTTAAGCCAGGCAAATTTTCTTAAAATCACGTCTTAAAATCAGTGGCTAGGCACTCCCCGCTGCACACTCATACTCTGAGGGGATGTGGAGATTCTGGATCCCATTTGACAGATGAGGAAACAGGTGTTGTCAGTGGCATCGGGAGTGGTGGCCCAGGTCCATGCTGCTCCCACAGCAACCCGAGGAGTGTCCTTCATCTTTTAGGGTCCTAGACTCAGCAGGATCTTTGGCTATGATTCAAAGAGAAGCTTATGATGAGCCAGCATAGAGCAGAGTCGGAGTCTCTCTCTCTCTTTTTTCACTTTTTAAAAATTTTATTCATTTTTAAGGGATTCACAATATAAGAGCACAGTTGTTTTCAGATCACATTGACGTTACTCAGTTTGCCATACAATTAGGTAGTTGGTGCTAGCATCCACAGATTCATTCGTCGTTTGTTTTTCTGGGACTGTGTACAACTTCACTCAGCATGGTATCTTCTAGCTCCAGCCGTTTGCCTACAAAGCTCATGATGTCGTCTTTCTTTACTGCTGCATAGAACTCCATTGTGTAGATGTACCACATTTTCTCTATCCACTCGTCAGTTGAGGGGCATTGGGGTTGGTTCCACCTCCTTGCTATTGTGAAGAGAACTACAATAAACATGGCTGTGCATGTATCTCTGCAGTAAGATGAGTCTTGTGGGTACATGCCCAGGAGTGATATGGCTGGGTCAGATGGCAAGTTCATTCCAAGTCTTCCAAGGGTTCTCCACATTGCTTTCCATAGTGGCTGTATGAGTTTACATTCCCACTAGCAGTGGATGAGTGTTCCCATTTCCCCACAACCTCTTCAGCACTTGGTATCATTTGTTTTCTTGATCCTAGCCAGTCTTATCAGAGTGAGAGGATATCTTAAAGTGGTTTTGATTTGTATTTCCTTAATGATTAGTGATGTTGAACACTTCTTAAGATGTTTCTTTTTTTTCAATCTATTATTTTTTTATTGTTTTTTTATAGTGGTAATTTCTTTTCTTTTCTTATCAAATCTAGACCCATGTCCCCCACCCTATCCCCCCACCCCACCGGAGCTCATGGATTCTGCCAAACATGTTTTTAATCTCTTTCTCGGTCTTTCTCAAAATTCTCCATGTGGAAGTTGACTGTTTTGAGCAGAAGTTCACCATTTCAGTCAGTTCTTTGATGCAGTCCTTTCTGTTGTTGTTGTTGTTGTTGTTGTTGTTGTTGTTGTTTCCAATATGTATCACTCCCAAACTACTTGGACAAAAGCTCAAGGGGCTGTGCACAAGAAATACTTACAACTAGGTAATTGGCACTGGCATCCACAGATGAGGGATACCATTCTTCATTTGTTTTTCTGGGACTGTGTTACTTCACTCAGCATGATATCTTCTAGCTCCAGCCATTTTCCTACAAAGCTCATGATGTCGTCTTTCTTTACTGCTGCATAGAACTCCATTGTGTAGATGTATCACATTTTCTCTATCCACTCATCAGTTGAGGGGCATTTGGGTTGGTTCCAGCTCCTTGCTATTGTGAAGAAAGCTGCAATAAACATGGCTGTGCATGTATCTCTGCGATAAGATGAGTCTTGTGGGTACATGCCCAGGAGTGGTATGGCTGGGTCGGGTGGCAAGTTCATTCCAAGTCTTCCAATGGTTCTCCACATTGCTTTCCATAGTGGCTGTACGAGTTTACATTCCCACCAGCAGTGGATGAGTGTTCTCCTTTCCCCACAACCTCTCCAGCACTTGGTATCATTTGTTTTCTTGATCCTAGCCAGTCTTATTGGAGTAAGATGATATCTTAAAGTGGTTTTGTTTTGCATTTCCTTAATGATTAGTGATGTTGAACTTCTTTTTTTTTTTATTATTTATTTTTGTATGTGTATGAATGTATTGTCTGCATGCAGGTCTGTGCACCCGTGTCGTGCAATGCCGCGGAGGTCAGAAGAGGGTCTCGGATTCCCCTGGAACTGGAGTTCTCCTGGAATTGGAGTTACAGACGGTTCTTAGCCGCCATGTGGGTGCTGGGGATCGAACCCGGGTCCTCTGCAAGAGCGTCGGTGCTCTTAACCGCTAGGCTATCTCTCCAGCCCCCAATGATGTTGAACTTCTTAAGGTGTTTCTCAGCCATCTCTAATTCCTCACTTGTGAAGTTTCTGTTCAGCAATTTGTTCCATCTAATGAGTGGGTCATTTTTTTTCTTTCTTCTTTGTTTTTTGAGTAGTTTATATATTTTGGAAATCAATGCTTTGCCAGATGTATCTCTGGTGAAGGTTTCCTCCCACTCAGTGGGATTTCTCTTCACTTCCTTTATTGTTTCTTTTGATGTATAGAAGTTTTTGAGTTTAATGAGGTCCCATTTGTCAATTGTCGACCTTAATTCTTGTGCAGCTGCTGTCTGATTTAGGAAGTCTTTTCCTACACCTATGTCTTGTAGTCTGCTGCCAACTTTTTCTTCTATTGCCTTCAGAGTTTGGGGTTTCACGTTGAGGTTGTTAATCCATCTGGAGTTGACTTTTGTACAGGGAGAGAAGTAGGGGTTTAATTTCATTCTTCTACAAGTGGTGATCCAGTTTTGCCAACACCACTTGCTGAAGATGCTGTCTTTTCTCCATGGTGTCTCCTTGGCCCCCTTGTCAAATATGAGATGGCTGAAATTGTATGTGCTCAAGTTTGGATCTTCAGTTTTGTTCCATTTGTTAACAGGTCTGTTTTTGTGCCAGTACCAGGCTGTTTTTATGACTATAGCCCTGTAGTATAGTTTGAAGTCTGGTATGGAGATCCCCCCTGTATTTCTCTTTTCACTCAGGGTTGCTTTGGCTATTTGGTGTCTTTTGTTTTTCCAAATGAAATTAAGGACTTTTCTTTCCAAGCCTGTAAAGAACCTCCTGGGGATTTTAATTGGGATTGCATTAAATGTGTACAAGAGTTTGGGTAGAATGAACATTTTTACTATATTAATTTTCCCAATCCATGAGCCTGGGAGGTTTTTCCATCTTCTGATGTCTTTTTCAATTTCCATCTTCAGGGGTTTAAAATTTTTGTAGTAGAGATCTTTGGTATCTTTGGTTAGGTTTATTCCTAGGTATTTATTGTTTTTGAGGCTATTGTGAGTGGGACGGTCTCCTTGAATTCCTTCTTCAGTTGCTTGTTGTTGGTGTAAAGAAAGGCTACTGATTTTTCTAGATTAATTTTGTATCCTGCCACTTTACAGAAGCTCTTAATCATTTCTAGGAGTTTTCTGGTGGAGTTTTTAGCATCCCTTAAGTAAACAATCATATCATCATCAAATAGGGATAGCTTGACTTCCTCTTTTCCAATTAGTACTCCTTTAATTTCCTTTTCTTGTCTTATTGCCCTAGCAAGTGTTTCAAGCACTATATTGAAGAGTAGTGGTGACAGGGGGCAGCCTTGCCGAGTTCGTACCTTTAAAGGGAATGCTTCTGTCGTTTCCCCATTTAGGATGATATTGGCTGTGGGTTTCCTGTATATGGCTTTGATTACATTGAGGAATGATTCCTCCAATCCAATTCCCTCTAGGACTTTAAGCATGAAGGGATGGATGCTGGATTTTGTCAAAGGCTTTTTCCATGTCAATTGAGATGATGTTGTGGTTTTTGTCTTTCATTCCATTTATGTGTTTGATGATATTTATTGATTTTTGTATGTTGAACCATCCCTGCATCTCTGGTATGAATCCAACTTGATCATGATGGATGATCTTCTTGATGTGGGGGAATCTCTTAAAAGTAGGAAAATTTTTAGGGCTAGAGAGATGGCCTAGCAGTTAAGAGCACTGACTGCTCTTGCAGAGGACCCGGGTTCGATCCCCAGCACCCACATGGTGGCTGAGAACTGTCTTTGACTCCAGTTCCAGGGGAATCTGACACCCTCTTCTGACCTCCGCGGCATTGCATGACATGGGTACACAAACCTGCATGCAGACAGTACATTCATACACATAAAAATAAATAAATAAATAAATAAATAAAGGAAAAATTTCAAGGCAAGAACCAGGCACACACAAAAGCACAGGTATGGGCTTCTGAAAGGACAGTCACAACTTATTAAGCCCCTTTAAACAGATTTTAAGCACAAGGGTTAAGAGAAAAAGAGACTCAGGAAAAGAATAAGACATAACCCGAGAGGCTGGAGAGATGGCTCAGCAGCTAAGAGCATATTCTGCTCTTGCAGAGGACCTGAGTTTGGTCTCCAGAACCCACATTGGGCAGCTCACAACCCCCTGTAACTCCAGTTCCAGGGGATCCAGCACCTTGTCTGGCCTCTTCAGGCACCCACAGATACATGTCATACACTCACACAGACACATACATAACCCAAGCATCAGGTTGGGCTTCTCAGGGGAGAGTCCCAGTGAAGTGTCTCAGGACTTAAACCATTTGGGTGGCTCTCAACTGACATCGAAACTTTTCCTTTTATTATAAGATTATAGTGGGTCTGGAGGTGCTTTGGACAGCTTTATAATCTGATAAAGTAAAACCAGGAGTCACCGAGGTTGCCCAAGGGAGTTAGCGCATATCTTTTACTTTAATTGGAGTTTTTGGTAAGATTCCTAGAAAATTGTAGGTTTATATACAGGAAGAGTGAAAGGCCTCAAGCAAACGTTGCTAATTGTGCTGGAATTCTTGCCTCTCAGCTGACAGCCGATGAGAGGCTTCAGTCAGACTTGTGGCTAAAAAGCCTCTTTTCCTTCATCTGTCCCCATAGTTTTCCTTTAATCCCCTGCCTGAGTGTGATTTGCACAGAAACCCAGAGGTTCTCCTCTCAATTTCTCTGGACGGCCTCGGCTCATCTCACCTAACTCTGATCTGTGAGAATGATCAATGCCCGCCCCCATTCCAGATACCCAGGCCTGGCTCCACGCAGTCTCCACGCTCACTTCTATGCAGCCAGACATCCTCCCCCCCTCAACCCATCTGAACAGCCCTTGAGGCCTGTGGGTCTGAGCCTGTAATTCTAATACCCCATATGCTCCAGGCAACACTTCTTGCACTCTGGGACAAGTGGTGTGGCTCAAGACACTCCTGTTTCATCAGCAGGATGCGCTGGGTTTTGTTTCCCACTCATTGCTTTGATGGGCAGCTGAGGGCTGACCCCTCCTCAGCTGCTCCTGTCAGATCCGGCTCCCACACATTTCTGGGGTTCATATGTGAAGAGTGAGGAATGAAACTGATTCTCTTAGAGGGGCTGTGGCTGCAGCCACCCCCTTACCTAGCCATGGCCTTCAAGGGGGTGAGTGGTATTGTAAAGGAAGAGAAGCTGCAGAAGGGATTTAGGGGACATAGCAACTCCTACCTGCAGCCCAGCTCTGTACAATGCAACATAGGCACCCAGCAGGCCTGGCTGAGTGGATTGTCCTGGCCTTTTTCATTATACCTAGCAAGGTAGTACAGGAATTAGTGTGGATCTGAGGAGGGGCCTGTGAGGAGAAGCTGAGCAGGAATGTCAGGTGGGGACAGGATGGGGCAAGTGACATATCAGCTCATACAGTAAATGCTTACCCTGTTTTCTTAAATGATGACCATCAGCTTCCACAGGCATGGCCCCAGACCAGTCAGCCCCTTGCTCAGCAGTGCTCAGTCCTGGCTCAGGGGTTCCTTCAACCTGTCATGCTTCCTCATTCATCATAATTGTATGGGAACCTCCCCAGGCAGCAGGTGCTAAAGTGTTGGGGACGTTACTGAGCAGAGCAGACAAGAATCCTGACCTCAAGGTACACACCTCTGTTGAGTGGTAAAGTCACACAGCACACCTGGAGCACAGTCTACACAGGGAGCATCAGGGTGGGAACAGGCAAGACAGACCAGGGGTACAGAGAACATCACAAGGAGGAAACAGTGGCCATCTTGCATGGGGATGCCTTCCTCAGCCAGTTCCCAAACCCAGAAGCCATGAGGAACAAGGGTGGGATGAGTGGAAGGGAAGAAGGGCTAGGATTAGAGAAAGAAAGAGCAGGGCCCTAGTTGGAGGATGGCGGCCCTAGTCGGGGGACGCCGGGCCTAGTTAGAGGATGCTGGGCCTAGTTGGGGGATGCCGGGCCTAGTCAGAGGATGCCAGGCCTAGTCAGAGGATGCCAGCCCTAGTCGGGGGACGCCAGGCCTAGAGGCCTAGTCAGAGGATGCCGGCCCTAGTCGGAGGATGCCGGGCCTAGTCGGAGGATACGAGGCCTAGTCAGGGGACGCCGGGCCCAGTCGGGGATGCCGGCCTTGGTCGGAGGATGCCGGCCCTGGAGCTCCTGGACTGAAGGAAAATAGATGGGGCACCTTCCGGTCCCTGCACTGTCTCCTCACGTTCACTCCATTCCTGCCGTGCCCAGGCCTGAGATGTGTGTCACAGTAGCAGAGTCCTGTCAACCCATGTCCCCAGCCATTTCCCCACTCAGGGGGACCCTGGGATCCAGATGTCCCCAGCCTGGCAGCTCCCTGCCCAGCACCCCACTTCTTTTGCATCTATACCTGCCCTCCTAGTTGACTCTGAAAATGGAAACAGAACATATTTTAAGGAAGACATGTCCCACCTTGCCCAATTCTGCAGGGCCCTAGCTCACTGTGCTACTGCTTCCCAATCCTTGGCCATGTTCCCATGCCCCCTGCCTAGCCCTGGACATGTTGGAGCTGCTCCTGAAGGCCTCCAGGCCTGAAGGAGCCCTGAGGCCTGCCTACCTTGCTGGGCCCTAGGGGACCCCTGGGAGACATGCCTGGACAGTGTGGCCTTTGTCCATGGCCTAGCATCCTCCCAGGACCTTCACAGAGATCTCCCACAGCCCGGCAGTGCAGCCCAGGTGACAGTTCCACCAGTGTTTCCTTGCACTCCACACCCACACTTGGGTGACACCCTGCAGGGCGGGCCCAAATGCTGCTTCCAAAGCCTGGCATTTTTCCCTCTTAGAAGCAGAAAAATGAGACACCCGTGGGTTACCCAGTCCTTAAAATACCAGGGCCAGGGATGTTGGGAAGGGAGGCAGGAGAACAGAGAGAGCCGGCAAGATGGTTCATGGGGTAAAAGAGCTTGTAGCCGAACATGACAACCTGAGTTTGATCCTTGAACCCAGGTGACAGAAGAAGAGAATCAGCTCCCACAAGTTGTCTTCTGATCCCTGCTTGTGGGCTGTGGCATACACACACACACACTTAAAAAGAAAAGCACCCACAAGGCAGCTAACAACCATCCGTATCTCCAGTTCCAGGGGATCTAACACTTTCTTCTGGCCTCCACAGGTACTGCACGACATAGGTATACTTAAATACATGTAGGAATAATACACATATACATCAAAATAAAAACAAATAAGGTGAGTGTGGTGGTGCACGCCTTTTATTAATTATTATTAATTAATTTTTATCAATTAAAAAGCCACTTAAGAAAAGACAAATGTATACATTCCTTTGAATTATAACCATAAAAATTTAAACAAACAAATCACATTCCCAAACCCAAAAGAATCATTCAATAATTGAAATACAGATATAGATAAATTTAGTGTCCAAATAATTTTAAAAATATTGTCTTTGAGAGCTGGGCGTGGTGGCGCATGCCTTTAATCCTAGCACTTGGGAGGCAGAGGCAGGCGGATTTCTGTGAGTTCAAGGCCACCCTAGTCTACAGAGTGAATTCCAGGACAGCTGGGGCTACAGGGAGATCCTGTCTTGAAAAGACCAAATATATATATATATATATATAATATATATATAATATATATATATATATATATATATAGTCTTATATCACAGTAAATTATGTCGTATAAGAAATGAAACAACAAAATGTCACTTATATACAACTGTTGTTTCAAAACCTGAATTTTGGGGGCTGGAGAGATGGCCTAGCGGTTAAGAGTGCCGACTGCTCTTGCAGAGGACCCGGGTTCGATCCCCAGCACCCACATGGCGGCCAAGAGCTGTCCGAGACTCCAATTCCAGGAGAACTCCAGTTCCGGGGGAATCCGACATCCTCTTCTGACCTCCGCGGCATTGCACGACACGGGTGCACAGACTTGCATGCAGACAGTACATTCATGCACATACAGAAATAAATAAAATCAAAACCTGAATTTTGGTGCCACAGTTTATTTAAGTAAATACTGTTTACTAAGCCTTTATAGAAACCTATTTTACTGTTTTGTTTTGTTGATTGTTGTTTTGAGACAATTCACTACATGGCCACACTGGTCTTGAACTCAGAACTCCACCTGTCTCAGCCTCCCAAGTGCTGGGATTAAAAGCATGGTGGTGCACACCTTTAATCCCAGCACTTGGGAGACAGAGGCAGGCAGATCTCTGTGAGTTCAAGGTCAGCCTGGTCTACATAGTAAGTTCCAGGCCAGCTTGGGCCACAGGGAGACTGTCTCAAAAAGACCAGATTAGGGGCTGGAGAGATGGCTCAATGCTTAAGAGCACCAACTACTCTTGCAGAGGACCGAGGTTCGATTTGCAGCACCCACATGGTGGGTAAGAACCATCTTTAACTCCAGTTCCAGGGGAATCCGACACCGTCTTCTGACCTCTGCGGCATTACAAGACATAGGTGCACAGACCTACATGCAGACAGTACATTCATACACATAAAAAAAATAAGTAAAATTTAAGAATGTTTGAAAATAATAAATTTTTTAAAAGATAAATAAATAAATGAATAAATGAATAAACAAAAAATTTAAACAGAAAGAGGCCAGAGAAGCAGGAGCTGAGCCTAGAAGAACACTAGGCTGTGCTAACCAGGGCTCCAGACCCTGCCCAACCAGGAGAGGAAGGCCTTGCCCTACGACATGAGAGCCAAGGGCTCAGTGACGTGGACAGGGAGAAAGGAGCCACCAAAGCCTAATAGTGAAAGATGATTGATGCAGTGCTGAGGTGCTGCCAGCCCTGCAGCCCAGGCTAGCAGGGCACCTGGCCGGCAGCCCAGGTGTGGCAGAGGCGCTCTCCCAGGAGCAGGCCAGCAGCAAGAGGAAGCACTGGTAGATAGGACAGGAGCCCCCCCCACCTTCGTCATGTACCAGGGAGCTTCCCAGAGTTGCTCAGATATGGGGTACAGACCCCAGGCAATCCCCACCCAGCTGGGCTCCCTCTTGCTGCAGCCCCTAAGCTGTAGGGAAGGAGTAAAAGTTGTGGTCTTCCACCAGTCTCGGGCTCCCACCCTGGCAATGTGCCCATGCACCTGTGCACATACATGCAAGTTCTGTGTGCACACACCCCACCTTACAAGGGCCACTGGGCTGCGATGGGATGTCCATTTTTAACTGTCTCTGACGTGCTTGCTCATGGTGAGGCCACTTCAGAAGAACGATGCGCCTGGGGCCATGCCTTCTCCCCGGAAGCCGCCCTTTTTGTACTAGTGAAATCAGACTGAAATGAATTCCAGGAGAGTGACGAAAGAAACAGGAGCCACCATGAGGCCAGACTTTTCCCCTTGTCTCTGGGTAGAGGCTCTGGGTGGGAGGGTCACTGCAGAGCTTGGTACTCAGAGATGGAGAGCAGTGTGTAGTCTGCTCCAATCACGGCTTCACTTACTGCATGTCCTCCCCAAACCCCTTTCTGCCTCCACGTCCTCATTTACAGACTCTAGAGATACCAGGCACTTGCTAGAGACTGCAGTCGAAAGCCCCCAGGCAGGAGAAAGTGAACTGTCCACAGGGCTCCTCCGCATCTGGGGTGCACCCTGCCCTCCAGTCTGTTCCGAATATGCACCATCTCACTCCCAGCCTGCAGCTGCCCTATGAGGAGAGACGGCTGTCTTCTCCACTCCGGGACGTCTGGCTTAGAGCCGGAAAGAACTCCCCTGAGGCCACGCCAAGATACGAACCCATCTGCCGAGGCTCACACTATTCTAGTCTGCTTCTCTGTTGCTTTGAGAAACATCATGACCCAAAGCAACTTGGTTGAGGAATGGGTTTGTTTGGCTTACAGTTTATAGTCTATCAATGAGGGAAGCCAAGCCACTGTTCTTGTACAACCCATGACCACCTGGCCAGGGGTGGCAACACCCACCATAGACTAGGCTCTCCTGCATTGATTAGTAACTAAGAGAGTGCCTCATGCTACTCTGATTAAGGAAGTTCCTCAATTGAGGCTCCCCCTTCCCAGGCATGTCAAATCAAGAGTAGCCATCACAAACGCCCACACACCCTCTGTCACCCACGCAGCTCCCGCCCACCTCTGCTTGGTTTCTGCACCTCACACCTCTCCCGCAGTGATGGGGCAGGCACCAGCCTGGACATGGAACCCTTCATTTCAGTGCTGCAGCCATATTGGAGTGTGCTGGGGAGGCAGTGAGCCTGAGCGCAGGCTCCTTGTGGCTTTTTCCCACGAGCCCAATGTCCAGCAGTGTGGTCAGATCCAGCAGGTCGGACATGAGGCTTCCCCGGCCTCCTAGTCTCTCCTCATCAAGCTGCCAGCCGTTCTTAATATACTTGGGCAGCAGCCTTTTCATGGGCTGCCCTACCTCCCACTTGCTCCCTAATGAGCCTGCAACAAGTCCTGCCATTCCTACCCCCACCAAAAAACTCCAAATCTAAACTCCCACCACCTCCTCAGAGGCCCTTCTGAGTTCCTGCTTTCCTCTCCTGCATCCCCTCCTCCCCAGCATCCTTTCCTCCACTCATCTCATCCACCTGCCTCCCCTCCTCCCCAGCATCCTTTCCTCCACTCATCTCGTCCACCTGCCTCCCCTCCTCCCCTGCATCCTTTCCTCCACTCATCTCATCCACCTGCCTCCCCTCCTGTCCTGAATCCTTTCCTCCACTCATCTCATCCACCTGCCTCCCCTCCTGTCCTGCATCCTTTCCTCCACT
>VZQC01006595.1:807421-876689 GCA_009823505.1 Rhizomys pruinosus
TGGATGCAGGACAGGAGGGAGGAGGTGTAGGAGATCACACACACACACACACACACACACACACACACACACACACACTGTCCTACCCCAAAGCATGATGTATCTTCTTCATCTGTCCTGCTGGCTCACAGCAGAGAGCCTGTCCTGTCCTCTAGGGCATTAGAATGTGAGCTCTGTCTTGGTAGCTGGGGGCAGGCTAGGGGACGAGGACTGACTGGCTCCCGTGCTCTGACCACTCACTCTAGCCTGTCTAGACAAGGCTGTGACAGGGCATCTGAAGTGGCCTAGGCCCTCCTATGCAGCTGTCCCCCTAGGCCACTGAGGTAGCCTGACTCCCTGAGGTCTCCTGCAGGACATGCTGGAGCTGTCAGGACGCCCAGGGTATGTGTAGGCCCAGGACAAAAGGACTCAGCAAAGAGGGCTGGTGAGATTGCTCCGTGGGTAAGAGCACTTGCTATACAAGTAGGACCTGAGTTCAAGTCCCCAGCACCTACATAAAAAGCTAAGCACTGACACACACTCCTGTAACCCCAGTGCTGTGCAAGGTCACTGGGACTTTCTGACCTTTCAGCCCAGGCCAGTTCCAGCAAGAGACCCTGTCTCAAGGGAATAAGTCAGAGAGTGACACAACAGGACACCCAACATCCTTCTCTAGTCTCCATGTATGCAGGCGTGTGTGTGTGTGTGTGTGTGTGTGTGTGTGTGTGTGAGAGAGAGAGAGAGAGAGAGAGAGAGAGAGAGGAGAGAGAGAGAGGAGAGAGTGCTCAGCGAAGCAGGGAAGTGTCACTTCCTCCGTCTGCGAACATGGGGACACTGCATCCTGTCTGTCTGGCAGATGGGAACATGAAGTGAACATCAGGGGTCTGATGTCTCATGGGGGCCACGCCCACAAACTTGCTGCATCCTCCCCAGCAGCACCTCTTGGGTGCTGGGGCTCTTTCCAGTGTTGGGGTTTGGAGGTGGGGCTCAAAGGTGATGTTTTTGATCTTTCCAGTTCCCTACATTATCCCCCGGGCCTCCCATGCAGCTCTGGCTCCCCATTTTACAGACAAGCAAATGGTAATTCATTCATGTACTCGACCAACAGGTCAATAGCAAGGACCAGGACTATCAGCTCTTGGGGTTCCATCAGCAGGACAGAGGGCTCTGAGTGGTGCTTTGACCTGAAGCTGTCACCCTCTTGAGACAAGGGGGGACCCAAATCCAGAAGAATCCATCTAGGAAGCATCCTAAGAAAGGGGTCTGCCGAGCACCTTGGGCTAGAGGGCCAGAGCTCCCTAGGGAAGTTCTTCCTACAGTCTATCCTTAGTCAGGATTTGGGCATCAAGGCAGATTGGGAATTTTCCTTGCTGTCCCTCACTCTCATACTCACCAGGGAAACAAGGACCAACGGCCCAAGCCAGGCCCATCCCGGGTCCACTTCCTCTGGAAGATAAAAGGGCTGGCTCTCTGCCACGCCTGCTGATCCCACCACCAGCGCAAGACAGCTTCCTGTCTGCAGGGATAGGCGATGCTGTCTGTGGTGGCAGGGGGAGGTGGCCATCTAGGTGGCCCTCCCAGGCTGCCCCCGTCACGGCTCTCCGCCCTGGCAAGCAGCTGTGCCAGCACCACCATTTGGCCTCTGATCAAAGGGGTCATGGGAGGGCGCTGCCCACAGCCTGGGCAAGACACTCCTTATCACTCCCAGGCCCCAGGAACTTTCCAGACTCAGGCATCGGGAGTCGAGCGGAACAGGAAGGGCAGGCCAGGGAGCGTGGGAACAGATGAAATGGCCCCGGGAGTGGCCAAGGGACTCGAAGCTCAAGGCCTGAGACTGGGGTCAGGCAGGACAGTTCAGTGGTCACTCTTGGGGTGCTCTTTTATACTGCCTTCACACTGCCCTGGGCCCAGCTACTGTGTAACCTGGAGCATAGGACTCAACCTCTCTGAACCTCAGGGCTGGGGTTCCTCTTCTACCAAGTAGGAACCACAGCAGGTGGCACCCTGATTTTACAGACCTTGCTCTCATCCCCTCCCATAGAACATTGAGGTTGGAAGAGATTGGGCAGAGCTTTCTTAACTAACACAGCCCATAAGTGGGTGACAAACGGGAGTTCCCTAGTGATTCAGCTAGTTGGCTGAATTTATAACCAGCCTGCATGCCTTGTTATAAATCCCCACGGTCCATCCCAGGTGACAAGCAATATGGTCTTAGCCTATTAGTTCATTGTTGGTTCAGTCACTAGTAACCATGGTGATGGCATTTACCAGCTGGTATGTGTCTGTCGTTGATAATGATCAACATGGGTTAAGGTAGCCGCTGGTCATCCTAGGGCCCTGTGAGGTCAGAACTGAAGAGGGTAGAGGCTCTCCCCTGGGTGGCATAGCAATGGGGGGCAGGGGGGTCAGAACTGAGGCTGCTCCCAATTTTGTGGCCACCATGAGGGGATTTTGGGTATGGCTCCATGGAGACGCACAGGCCAGCCTAGAGCAAGAAGCCCCAGAAGCAGGAAAAGAGGGGGTGGATGAGTTTCAGATAGGACTATCAGTAAAGGAGCCGAGGAAAGAAGGGGAGGCGCAGGGGTGGGGCATCTCTGCCCACGTCCTGTCCCTGCGCAGACAGCCTGGACTTCCTGAAACTTCTGGAACCTACTGCCTGCCGCCGTGAACCCTCCACCTATGCCAGTCTGAAGTAGGAAGTAGATGCAGGTGGAAGAAGCCCCCTTCCCCACAGCTACTCTGCAAGCCCCACCCCCACATCCAAGCCACAGAGTCCCCCCAGTGCTGCCTGATGCCTGTGGAGTCGGAACCTGACCGCACCCCCTGTTCGTTGCTCTGGCTTGAAGGCCAAGTTCCCATCAGGGCCCAGCCTCACTTCTCACGCCTGAAACATACCCAGAGGCTCCCACAGGATGCTCTAGTCAGAGGGAGTTTCTGTTTCAGGAATGCTCTCCACCTATGGTTTCTGCTCCTGCTCTTCTCCAGGCCTGAAACAACCCACCCCTCCCAGTCCGAGTTTCAGAAGGGCCTAGGGCTCGCTCAGGGCATCCCCAGTGCAGTATGAACTAAAGAGGCTCTGATACATTACCAAGACAGGGTTTCATTTGTAAGCAAAGATCTGCTCAGAATCTTCATCCTGGAATCGTGTCAGAATCAAGCCACATGAACCGTCTCTGCACAGCCTTGTTTCAGCTGACAGAACCCTGAGCACCGAGAACACAGAGACTTGTGGGTACAACAGAGGAAACGGTGGGATGGGGGCAGATAAGAGATGGAGAGTGGATGGCAGGGAGGGAGGGAAACAGACAGCTCAGCCAGGAGGCAGCACCTCCTGGAAGAGCCCACCCACAAGCCCACAACATAGACTGCAAGACTGGCCCCCTGCCTATGCTTGCAAATAAAGTTTTATTGGCACTCAGCATTTGTGTGGGGATCTTCAGAGTAGTTTTCAGGCTACAATTCCTTGAGCAGTTAACAATGGAGATGCTTTACCTACAAAACAAAGTTTGTACTAACCAGCCCTTTCCAGACAGTGTCCCCCTGTCCCTCTGGGAGAGCTGAGAGATGGAAAGCTCTGGTCTAGCCTCTGGCCTGAGTGCACCAGCTGGTGACTGGGCCCGTCCTGGCTCTACAGGCTGCTCATTTGCCTACCTCTAAGCCCAGTGCTCTCCTGTCTGCAGGCAGTTCTTCCCATCCTGGGGTAGTGGGGCCTTTGGCAGTGTCAAGACATCCTGTCCTCAGCCTCGGCCTGACCTCCCGCCTTGTTTACCCTGAACTCCGCCCTGCGTCCCCACTAGCCAGGAGGACTTAGACCCGCTGGATCCCTCACTCCACCAGGGAGGCTGTTAGTCACGAGTCCAGAGAGGGGCCATCTGCTGGCCTCTAGCACTCCGCTAATCCGGCCAGTGCTGGGCAAGAAGCCCCTCACCACCCTGCTGCTCTGCTTCATGGTGCACTGGGCCTAGCATGGAAGCCAGCAGCCTGGGAGGAGACCACTCACCCAGAAGTGCGAGCCATTGGGACCCAAGTGTTTATTTCAGCTTTGGTTTTGTCTGCGGCTCCCAGAACGATTTCCCGGAGGAGCCGGGCAGGAGTTCAGCAAGGCCTGTATACAGGGGGTGGAGCTGCTCTCTCCTGAGGCCCCATGCAGATCCCAGTCCCCACTTTACAGGTGACACACACAAGCTGTCCTGCTACCTACTCAGAGCTCCAGTCTTCTTCCTGTCTTGCCCCTTCTAGAATACAGAGCCTCAATGTGCTGATTTGGACACTTTTTAAAATATATGCTATGATACTGAGAAATGAATCTAGAATTCATACACACCAGGCAAACACTCTACCACCGAGCCACATCCTCAGGCCTCTTTTTACTACTTATTTTGAGACAAGTTTTTCATGAAGTTGTCCAGGCTGACCTTGATCTTGTAATTCTTCCGCCTCAGCCTCCCAAGTAGTTAGGATTACAATCTTGTGCCACCATGCCTCACTTTTGGACCCCATGACAAAAATGGGAATACTAACACCTCTAAATTTAGGAGGTTCCAAATCTAGATGGCTTCCTTCCCTATAAGACTCCAAGGCATTCAGGCAGCATGTGCTCATGGGAAGAAGGGCCCACAGGGTGACAGAGACAGAAACAAGGCCAGGCCTGCACTTCCAAACTCAGACGCGAAACTCAGACTAGCCCGGTTCAAAGCCCACAGGCAGAGCCGCCCTCTCCTCCTCTGTCAGATGGGACTTGCCATGAGGACCACATCACTTTTTCGGGGTGTGAGGAAACCACACACACGAGCCAGCCTCAGGCTCAGGATCAGGCACAAACAGGTGTTCCCGCAGTGGACATCCTCTCCTTCAGACACAGGGCTGCTTCTGGTTGTCGTTTGGCCTGATCCAGAAGCCCAGAGCAAGGCCATCTCTATTTTCTGCTGGCCAATGAGGTCCTGGAGGGGGCTGAGCCCCTAGGAGCACACCTGGCCCGCGGCTGCCCCCATGGCGTCACCTGCACACATTAATGAAAAATTCACTGCACGGAGCAGAGCCACACCAGACCAGGAAATTGCAAAGTCAGGGGCGCCTTACCTCAGCCTCACTGAACACTGCTTTTATAGCTCCACGTGTAATAACATAAAAGCATAATTCATGAAAGTATCACTTTAAGTGGGATGGCAGGAGGGGGCCTGTGCCCGGCGGGATGTGAGGGCCACATTGACTGGAGATGCCAAGTAAGGGGGAGGGGCAGGATGTGTGGCTCACCTACCTGCTGTCAGCATGGCTGCTGAGAGGACCAAGGACCCTGGACCCTGGACCGGGCGTCCAGGAACAACTGGAGGCTGCAGTAAAAGGCAGCAGAGTCTGGAGGTGACAACTGGACTGCCTGGGTTTGGATTCTGGCTGTGTGACCTTCCATGGTTTGGTTGCCCTCTCTGAGCTGTAGATTCTTTGTCTATAAATAGGAAGATTTGCAGAGATGACCCAAGTCCCTCATTAGCTGCCTTCCCTCTGCCTAGGCCTGTTCCTCCCAGGGTGAGACAGATTTCCAGGCACTGAGCCGTGCCAGGAAATAGCCTGGGATCGCCTCATTAAACACGAAGGGGTATTTACACTGGGAGAAACAAATATTTATCTGTGAATGAGAAAGACGAAGGTTTTTGGAAGCCCAATCTGGCTCAGACCAGCCTGGAGGGAGGGGGATGAGGGAAGAACATAAGGGAAGGCACAGACAAGAGGATGGGGCCAGGGCTGGGAGCCAGGTGGCCTGAGTCCCCATCCCAGCTTTCCCCACATGGAGACCTCTTCATGGACCTCAGTGAGTGTCCTAGAAGCATGGGGTTAGGTGCACCCTGACTTCTCAAGTGGACAGAAGCCTCGAGAGGCAGTGTGTGCCCAGAGCAGGAAGGACCTGGTTCCCAACAATGGAGGCATTTTGCAGTCTCTTGAAAAGCAGAGGCTGATGAGGAAAGATGGCGTGGGGATGAAGTTTCTCCTGGTGACCAGCGAGCACAGCCCGACAACACAGCACCCACAGGAGCTTAGCTAACCAAGGGGTCAGGCGCCCAGTGGCCACGTTGGTTCCGGGTGGCCCACCCCTAAGAGGAATCAGAGATGGGTGGCCTCACAGGGACAGGGGACCAAGTTCAAGAGCCCCAGGTCACCTGAGGAGTCCTAAGGTGCGTCCCACATGAGGCCAGTGCTGGAAGCCAAGAACTGCTGAAACCCGGCTGCTATCCCCACCTGCATGGCCCAGCCCTGGTCCAGGCCCACATTTCCTGGCTAGACTATTTTGGTGGCATCCTGGCTGGTCCCCCTCTTCCATCTTTGCTCATGAGAGCAGCCATCGCGTTTCGATATTGGAAGTGCCCGGGGGTGACTGCGGCCGGCTGTGAGGATCTAAAGTGGGAGAGGAGGTGGTCGGATGTGGGAAGACCCTCCTGACTGAATGAAAGAAGCATCTTCCCATAACTTCACTTGGTGGAAGCTTTAGCTGCTGCTGGGTCAAGACCCAGGATAGGTCTAAAAGGCCCCAGAACCCAGGCAAGCTGTGGTCTGAGCGAACCAGATGCCTCCCCACAAGCTGAGACCTTGAGTCTGTGTTTGTTGAAATGACTCTGGAGTTCTCCTCCCACTAGGAACTTAAAAGTGGGTTTCCTCCATCAGCCAGAGGGGGGCGGGGCCACCAGAGGACAGTGGAGGGAAGGGCATCTGGGGACAGGCAGGGGGAAAGGGATTCTCAGAATATCAATGGGAAACAGACTCACTCAAAGGAAATCACAGAAAAGGAGTTTCAAGGTGTGGGACGGTGCTACACCTGCAGATGGTGAAGAGCAGGAAGCAGTTAATCCCTAGACCCCAGGAGGGGCTGCAGCAGAGCTGTCAGGCGATGAAGCCAGGCAGCCCTTGCACAGTCAAAGGAGAGGGAGCTGGCATGGAACTCAGGCCCCTTCAGCTCCTACGTGCCCCTGAGCTGAAGCCAGCCAGCAGTAGCAAGCTTAGACTGCAAGTCACTCCTACAGGCTCCAGGGACTGCGGAGTGACCAAAATCCCCAGGCCATCCAAAGCCCCCAGGCAATATGGGGCTCTGCTTCCTGGGGAGGAAGTCAAAAAGTTGTAGGCTCCACTCTGAATACCTACAAAGCACAGGTCCCTAAGCCAGGAGGGACTTGGAGGCATAGGCCTGAAAGTCCAGCATTTGGAAGGTAAAGTGGAGGAAGATACAAGTTCAAGGTCATCCTCAGCTACACATTGAGCTTAAGCCCAGCTTGGGATACGTGAGACCTTGCCTCGAAACAAACAGGAAGCAAACAAACAAAGCAAAAAACATCAAACAAAATTAAAAAGAATTTTAAAAGTATAGACTTTAGAGGGAACAGACTCCTCACCGGTTGGCCTTCGTGGGCTCCTGTCCCCAGTCTACTCCACAGGGATGTTCTCATCATCTCCTACTCCCCACTCACAAACCCAGCTGATGGCCAAAGGGTACGTCAGTGCCAGCAGTCTCAGAGGGGAAGGCTGGGAAGCAAGTTAGGATTGAGTTTAAATCCTAGCTCTGTCTTTCCAGCCACGAGAGTTCAGGCAGAGGATTTTCTGCCCGGGTACTCTTCCCACCTCCCTAGAAGATTACGTGGGGAGGTGCTGACTTAATGAAGCTAAGGCATTCACAAGGCCCATGGGGCTGAAAAGGCCCAGTGGGTAAAGTGCTTGTTATGCAAGCGTGAGGTCCTGAGTTCAGAGCCCCAGCACCCTCTAAAGCCAAGCATGGCAGTGCATCGATATAACCCTCATGTTGACGGTGGACACAGGAGGATCTCAGGGTCTCCCTGTCTCAGAAACTAAGGTGAAGTGGGACAGAGGAGATGGTACAGTGGACAAAGCTCTTGCCCTACAAATGGGAGGGCTGGAATTTTCGGTTTGCCAGAACCCAGTGGACATGACATCCCGCCTATAATTCCAGTTCTTGGAAGGTGAAGACGGGAATCTCAGAGCAAGGTCTCAGCTGAATAAGGTGGAGAGGGATTGAGAAAGAGGCCTCTACACACACGTGCACATACATTGCACCCACACATATATGCACATGCAAAACAGAAAAATAAAAACATAATTGAGGAAGGCATTCTGATCTGATGTCAGCCTCTGGCTTCCACAGGCACCCTCATGAGTAAGTGTCCTGGTGCAGGTATATTCATACACACACACACACACACACACACACACACACACACACACACACAAGAAAGGGGAGGAAGAGGAAGAGGAGGAGGAGAAGGAAGAAGATGAGGAGGAAGAGGAGAAGGAAGGGCAGAAGAAAGAGGAGGAAGGAGGTCTGACTAGTTGGGACTACCTGGGGCACACAGATTAAGGGGTCATCAGGCATCCCTACCCCACTCTCTACTGAAAGCCAGCCTTCTGAAGATTCTGGAAGTTGCCAGGTGCTCCTGGTTGGGTGAGAGGCCCCCACACTGAATGTCTTAGCACTGGGGTAACAGACGTGCTCAAATAGCTTAGGGTAGTTCAGCAGTAGGGGTCTTGGGATCTTCATTCGTGGGCCTCATGATAGCTGAGGTTGGTCCATTACCATCCCTGTTGATGGGAAGTTGGGACACAGAGAGGTTAAGTCACATCAACATCACAGTCAACATTGGTTTCCCAATAGCCAGGCTCTACCACGTTTCCGTTCCTGTCCTCTACCCAGCCCCCTTCTTCTTTTGGGTAGCTTTGACCTGTCCATCGTCCCACTAGGTAAGAAGGAAGCCACCTCCTTCCCTGAGAGCTCCAAACCCTCTCCTAGACATGGGGGGGGGGAGCGGATAGGAAAGGGCCGAGCCAGGAGGGAGCCAGTCTAGTGTCTGTTCCTTCTAGAAACGCTCCCCATACTCTCAGTCCCAGTGCCCCTGCCCACATGGCACTGGCCTTCTTTGATGGTCTAGGGCCCAGCAGCCTTCTATCATCCCGTCAGAAGCCAGGCTCCCCTAAAACCCAAATGTGCACCTGCCCCCCATCACTCAGGAGCAAGCAGGCCGCCCAGACTGGCCCCTAGGATCCCAAATCCTGAGCTGTCTTCTTTCTATTCCTCTCCCCCTTGGACACAAGACCCCTTCCCCCATGTCCTTTGCTCTTCTAGAACCAGTTCTAGGCCACCCATCATGCCATGCATTCACCACCTCCTCCCCTGGTCGTGGCCCAGGGCTCACCCACAAATGCCCACAAGCCGTCGGCAAGATGGAACTCCTGGGGAGGGAGAGCTGAATTCTGGCCCCAGCCTGCGCCCACTAATGTGCTCAGACACTCTTCTCCGCTCCAGGCCCAAGCTTTCCCATGTATAGAAGCAAAGGGTCTGAGCCACAGCTGGTGACACACACACACACACACACACACACACACACGCACACGCACACGCACACGCACACGCACTGTGCCAGCCTCTCTTCAGAATGCAGACCTTCTCTTGGATTGGGTTACCAGTATGTTAGGAGACAGAGGAAGGGAGGTGGGGTAGGGGAAGTAGCTGTACAAAGCCTGTCCCCACGAGGCCTGCAGCAAATGCCACTGTGTGTTCTGCCCATGTGCTTCTAAGTGGGATGGGGGGAGGGAGGGGTACAGGTAGGGAAAGGTTCCCCCAAATCACAATGCAAGACAATAATACACTTTCCACAGACATGACTGCATGCTTCACACATTCCCACAGATGCACATGCTCAAGCAGAACATATAGTATTTCAAGCATACACTAATAATACACATATGGGATGTTCTCTTTTAGTCATTCAACAAACACTCATTGAGTCAATCTGCCACGATGTTGCTCTCCCCTCACTCCTCAGACAAACATGGCCCCACCACAGCCTTCATGTCCTGAGACACACGCCCTCATCTACAAACTCTACAAATTCTCTCATCCCATGCTTTACACTTTAGACTCCTCCCAAGGCTTCAGTGACATGGTCACAGGGGTGTCAAAGCCAGGAAAAAAAGGAAGAAAAGCAAGGGGTAGAGAGGGGCATGCAAATCAGTAGCAGAGAGGGAAGCAAAGGAATCCATAAATTAAAAAGATGATGAGGGGCAGGGACCAGGGAAAGGGTTCAGCAGGCAAAGGCCCAACAACCAGAGTTCGAGCCCCAGAACCCATCTACAAAACCAGCGAGGTGGGAAGAGGAGTCAGGAGAATCACCCAGAAGCTTCGGGCCGGTGAGCCTGGAATGTGGAGCAGAACAAATAATAACAATAACAACAACAATAACAATAATATCATTAGGGCCCGAAAGATGGCTGGCCAAGCCTGACATCTGAGTTCAGTCTCCAAGCCCTGCATGGTGAAAGGAAAGAACAGACTCCTGTTGACTGAGACCTCCACATGTATGTCATGCCATGCACAGATCATGCACGCTCATGTGTGCATGCATACACGCACACGCAAAATGAATAAATATAATGTAAAACTTTAAAAATAATCAATAAAAGATATTTTTCTGAATTTGGTCATGTTTTGGTATTTGCCTCCTTAAAGTTCTGTGATTTGCTGTGATTTCTCTCCTGTGAAAGACCTATTGGAAACTTTGCATCTTTTTCTTTTTTTACATAAAGCTCTTTATAACTGGATACTTTTTAAGCCTCTTCAAGGGAACCTCCAAATATTCTGTACAGAAATCCTGCCGCACTGCCGTCTCACATACCTGTACTGTGGCTCATCCATTCACATCTCTTGTCAAAGGCATGTCACTCACACAAGCCCTCTCCATCTTCCCCAGAAACAGGTGGCAATAAGTCCCTGATGCCGCAGGCCTCAGGCCACACCCATCCTTCCAGATCCCTGCCCCTGCCTCTGACTGCTGATGCCTGGCCCTTCCAGGCCTGCGTCTAAAGACTCCACAGGACCCTCCACTCCAAGCCAGGATCTGGCACCTGTCACTGTCCACTATGAACAAGAGGCCACCTGCCCACTGCCCCTGCAGCAGGTAACCACTAAACCCCACAGAACATTCTAGAATATCTGCAGAGACCTCCTCACTGGCCAGCAGAGGCTGGTATATGTACGAGACCAAGAATGAAGCCAGTCATGAAGGCACAAGCCTTTAATCCCAGCAGAGGCAGGTGGATCTCCCAACCTGATCTACCTAGTGAGTTCCAGGCCAGCTGGGACTAAAGGGAGACCGTGTCACAAAAAAAAAAAAAAAAAAAAAAGGAGACCCAGAGTTGTGAAATCACATGGCCCTCCCTGGCTTTTAATCCAGCCTGACACTGGTCTATGCTCACAGACACAAAAGCACATCTTCTGGGCCTCAATTTCTGCATCTGCAAAATGGGGTCATGATTGTACCTCACAGGCTTGTAGTAAGGGTTAATAAACACAAGCAAAGAGCTGCTCATGGATGCAGCCATTGTGCCTGCAGAACGCAGAGCCGAGCCCTGGCCCTGCCTTCAGCTCTGAGCCTGGCCAGCCCCCCTTCACTTTTCCTTACCTCCGCTACACCACGCTCTCGGCCACCCGAGTGCTGGGATCACCAGCGCACCTGCTTCTGAAGGCTCCAATTTCCTGTAAGTGTAAGAATTCAGGTCAGTCCCAGCCCTAGGCCCACGCCCCCCTCCCAGTGGAAACCCATAAATAACCCAGCACCTCCAGCTTGGCCAGGGCACGAGACTTTCTGTCCTTACCCAGCACCACACTGGGCCTCCCTGCGCTGCCAGACAGGTACAGCCATCTCCACATCACACTGGGAAACTGAGGCATGAGAGGAAACTGAGACATCGACCTATGAACTAGCAAGAACATCCTTACAACACACACACACACACACACACACACACACACACACACACGCACGCTTTTCCTACTGCAGCCTCCACCCCACATACACCCTAATGAATCCTATCTACCAGTGTCTAACAGTCAAGTAAATCCAGCCTAAAATCAACCCACGAGTGCTGGGATCCACAAACTTGTCCTTTTGGGGTCAAATAGAAAAATAGTTCAGATCCACGGGCCAGACAGTGTCTAGGGAACAAGCCACACTCTCCAGATGGAGTCACGGGCAATATCTGAAGGAAGTGAGCGGGTGCCAGGGAAACCTCTCCATAAAAACAGGATACAGGCTGGGTTTGGATAAGCCGGCCACCCCGATGTTGGTTCGTGGGCTCTGAATACAGTCCAGAAGCCCAGCCTGTCAGCTTCCAGAGCCTTCAGAGAGAGAGCGCTCCACCCAGCACCGAGGCCCAGGGTGCAACACTGCCTGGTCGGACCCCCTCCCCCCCCCGGCTGTCAGAGCTGGGCCTGCAGACTCCCGGCCGAGTGCTCTCTCCTGGCACCATGGATCCATCCTCTGATCCTGAGCTTTCAGACTTCTCCCTGATCTTCTAGGAGCTCTGTGACAGAGATGCAGTTAGATCCTGGCCTGTCTCCCAGCCCAGGCCTGAGGGCTCTCTGAGTACCAGGACCCAACACTGAACAGATAGTTCAGAGCCTAGAGTGTCCTTTTCTGGGCCCATCACAGCAAGAGTCTCAGGGACAGTGTGTGGCCCAGGACCCAGAGCCCCTGTGACAACCCTAGGCTCTGGGGCACTGAGCCAGGCTTTCCCAGTTACCCGATTATTGGTAGTACCCTGTGGGGACAATTGAGCCACACCCCTGGCTTCTCCTCTAAAACACCAAGAGTGTGCATATTATGAACCACAACCAACTGCTTCCAGACTGCCACATACGACCTGGGAGGTAAATTCTACCTGGATGACAGCCACTGGCCTGGACACTGCAGTCCATGTTCTATAGCTTGTCACTGAGACACCTGCACAGCCTTTGGCCTTGGTCTCCACAGCCCAAGATGGACCCAGGCCCTGAGCCCCAGCTCTGGCACCAGGATGGACAAGGAATGTGGGCCACAGCTGCAGGGCCCCAAAGCACTGAGGAGACACAAAGTCAGGTCCCAGGAATGTGTCGCCCAGCATGGCCACGAGCCAGAGCCCCGACACACGCCAGGCCGTCCCCCACAACCCCAGGGCATCCGCCTTTTATTAGAATAGAAAAAGAGGCAGGTGCCAGGTCTCCAAGAGCCCATTAAAGAGCCAATAAAGACCAAGGAGGGGCTGCAGGGTTGGCTGAGACCCTGAGCGGGAGGCCCTGCCCAGCTGCGGGGGGTTGGGGGGTGGGGGTGGGAGCAGGCTGTGTGTGCAGCTGAGGGACCTCCAGCCCTAATTCTACTGCATACTCCCATGCTACATCAAGCTCGTCCCAAATTCCCAGCATGCATTTCCTTCATTTTCAAATTGTTATTTTTAGATTTTTTAATCATATATTTTTGGTCCAATTTTTACATGTAAAAGAGCATCAGACAACATGTTAACACTATTCTAGGGAAATCTACTGAGCCTTGTCTCCTCTGTGGTCAATAGCACCCATGTGAAGGCAGATGAAGAGGTTCGGTGGACCTCAGTTCCACATCTGGAAAGTGGGAGTCACCCCTGAGTCTTCCCCACATAGAGTTTAAGGGATTGCTTATTGTCGCACCTCCCCTTCTCTCTCCACTCCCATGAGGGGAGGTGAACCTTACAAACCGCTCTCCACTCCTGTGAGGGGAGGTGAACCCTACAAGCCGCTCTCCACTCCCGTGAGGGGAGGTGAACCCTACAAGCCACTCTCCCTCCATTGCCTCTCTCTCCCCATCCTCGGGGCTCATGCACACTTCTTTCAGCTCCCTAAGCCCAGCTGCATTCTACAGCTTTGAGGCCCACACCTCCTCCTGGAAGCCTACCTTGGTTGTCACCACGCCAAATACTAGTCAGACCTTTCGCAGACCTTGGGTCCCTTGCATCCCTTAGCACAGCAACCAGGCAGGAAGCCCTGTCCCCAGCTCCTAGACATGGGAGCCAAGTCTCACAGAGGTGGGCAGACTTGCTCGCCACCCGAGCATTCTCCAGTGTCAGGAATCCTAATCTAAGTGGTTTCAAAAGGGTTATAGTAGAGTTGAGAGCTGTCCCAGGTGGTCACTCAAACTATAGAAACATATGATTTTTGTTTTGTTCTGAAACACAGTAGCCTAGTCTGGCCTCAAAATTGCTATGTAGCTGAGGATGACCTTGAACCTCTGATTTTCCTGCTAGTGTTGGGACTGCAGGTGTGTACCACCATGTCTAGTTTTATAAGGTGCTAGATAGTGAATCTAGAACTTCATGCATGCAAGGTAAGCACTCTATCAGCTGAGCTACATGCCTAGCCCCAGAAACTTCTGAGTCTTTATATTCCTCTTTCTTCTTCTTCCTCCTCCTCCTCCTCCTTCTCTCTTCCTCTTTCTCTTTAAGATAATGATTCAGTATATATGCTTGATTGGCTTTGAACTCATGATAATCCTTCTGCCTCAGCCTGCCAGATGCTTGGATTACAGGTGTGAACAACTGCACACAGTTCATTCTTTTCATTTATGAGTAATTATTATTATTGTGGCATCTAATCTTTTGTGAAGCAAAATAGGTAAGATAAAGAATGCCTACAGATACCTGGGATGGAGCACCCGGGGTAGTTAACACGGATACAGAGAAGCTGGCACAGGAATCTACCCACAAGCTCTGAAATAGCAAGTTGCAAAACATCCTGGGGCTCACAGAACCTTGCATTACCTTCCACCCCTCCTCCTGAATCTTAGCCTCACCTGGGAGCCACCCCTCAGCTGACGCTATCACCTTCCCCAGCCTCTGGAGTGGGAATCCAATCTCCAGCCCCCAGGATCCAGCTTCCCACTAATCATAGACTATGACCCTCCTAGTTAAGACTTGGGGTGCCCCGAGTGCTGCAAAACCCTGGCCCTGCTGCCCCAGGGCAGCCAAGGATCTCCAGTCCAAGGTGCCTCTCTAAAAAGCTCTTCCTTCCACACTTGTCCCTCCTAGGGATCCTTACCTCTGCCCTGTAGACTCCCACGGCCAATGACATCGCAAAGCACCATCCTCTGTTTGTCACCTATAATCCAGAAGGATCCAGGCCCCTGTAGAATAGCAAGCTCCAAAAGGCTAAGCTGTATCTCTTTGTCATGGGGCATGGTGGTGTGGACGGCCTGGAAACATCTCCCACCTGTCCCCAGACCCTTCATGATACCCAGGCTGGACCCACAGTGAGGAGGTTACTGCCCTCACGGGCTCCCCAATATGCTCACCCTCTTGCTCTGTTACCCATAGCTGCCCGACAGCAGAGGGTGGAGCCTGGCAGAGAGGCCAGGACACAAAGCATTGGTTGCTCTCCTGTCCCAGACTCAGCTCCTCAAGCCAAGCCTGGGCGCTCACCTGTGCCCGTAGTGCCTGCTGTGGAGCCTCCTGGCTCCTGGTGACCTCATCCGCTCCCCCAACCCGAGGGCTCCGCTCCACAAACTGGGCTCCAGATAACTGTGCCAGCTGGATCACCCCAGGAGTAGTAACAAACCTAGCCCTGCCAACTCAGAGTCCTTAAAACGTAGGCAGAGTCTCTTCATCTTCAAGCTTAAATGGCAGCTTCTGTCCCTAAAACTCTGCTCTGAGGATTTTTTTTCTTCTCTTTCTTGCTAAGATGCAAAAAGCCCTGAAATAGTGGGACCTGAGGTCCACAAAAGGAAACAAATAAGGAAACTGAGACAGAGAGAGTGACTTGTCCAAGGTCACACAGCAAAACGGTAGCAGGGCTGGGACAAGAACAGTAGTGTGTTGTCCCTCTGTCCACATCTGTGACTTCCTGTGGGGCCCTGGCCCTGCCCTCCCAGCCTGCCCACTGAGTCTCAGAAGGAGCACCCCATCTCTCCCCACTTCAGCCCTCTGGAATGGCCCACGGGTCAGAGCCCACGCCCCAAGCTACAGCAAGGACAAGAGGCAGTGTTGCCCCGCCAAGGTGCCTGGGCCTCCATGCCACCCCTGAAATAGCCCAGCTCTCTCGGGCAGATCAAGTTGCAGCCTGGCCATCCAGATGGGACGCCTGGCAGGCCAGCAAGCACTTCCCCTCCTGCCGTCCCCTCACCTGTCAGCACTTGTGCCTGCCTTAAATCAGCCTCTCTCCAGAGGACATAGCCTTTTCCAGAGGCTGGAGGACAGCAGCCATAGGAGCAGTATCTGGACTGGAGAGGGCCTGGGGGTGACATTAACAACAGAAATCCCGGAGGGGTTCTGACTGAAGAGCTGGGGGGGCTTACACTGTCGCAGAACTGCTGTGTGGCTCTGGGAGAGCCACTTGCCCTTTCTGAGCCTCAGTTTGCCCATCTGTAAAGTGAAGACAGGCTTATCCAGAGGCTGTGACACAGCAATGAATGGACTAAAGTCCCCTCCCAGAGCAGTCTCCATCCAGTGGGCAGTGCATTCTGCCCCTGACCATCAGCTTCCAGAGCCTGAACAGGCAGTCTGTGAGCCTTGTACCCTTGCACTGGAGGATGGGGGGGATGGTTATGCTATTTTATTTAGGGCAATGCAAGCAGGTACTTTGTAACAAAAGCAGAACTCTCCTCCTGGGCTAAAGAGTAGGAATGAGGTGGGACTCAGGAGCCTCATCCCTGGCTACAGGGACAGAACTGGGATTTCAGTCACAACTGAGCTCTAGGTCCAGCAGCCACCTAGGTCCCTAAGACTCTGTAGCACCTGGTCCCCACCACTCAGAGGTTGAGGACCAAGGGCCAAGCCTCACATCAACCCTGGACACCAGGAGCCTCCTGGTGTCCCTGCCAGCAGTTCACCTGTGCCCTGAGGCCTGTGAGAAGAGGGAGTGTGGTGTGATGGTCCAGGCCGGGGGCACCATACATGACAGGAAACTGCTGATCTGGCGAGGGTGTCGCTATGAGGGGTTCCTGGCTAAGAGGACTATCATAGGCATTGCTCACCAAGTCCCCAGCAACCCAGTGAGTGTTTGGGGTAGTGGGAGATGGCGGGGTGGGGCGGGGCAGGGTCACGGCTGGCTTGGTAGAGTTTAGGAGTACCACGCTGCCTTGCCAGTGGGCCACTCTTCTGAGAAGCCGGAGTTGTGGCTGGCAGAGTCTCACCTTGAGTTTTTAGGGATAAAAATGGAAAATTCAGTTTGGGGTGGTCAGTTTCATTTTTCTTTTTTAAAGACAGAATCTCGCCAGGCGTGGTGGCGCATGCCTTTAATCCTAGCACTCGGGAGGCAGAGGCAGGTGGATCTTTGTGAGTTCAAGGCCAGCCTGGTCTACAGAGCGAGTTCCAGGCCAGCTGGGGCTACAGGGAGACCCTGTCTCGAAAAGATAAATAAATAAATAAATAAATAAATAAATAAATAAATAAATAGAGAATCTTGTGATGTCACTGTTCTCAGACTCACAATCCTCACACCTGGGCCTCAGGACGCTGGGTGCAGGCGTGCACCACCACGCTGGTCCAGTTTTCTGAAATCTTGTGCATGGTTTGTTGCTGCAGCTGTGGAAGAGCTGCAGATTCCCTGCTCCTCCCTCACATCCTGGTGCAAATGCAAAACAGGAAAGAACAACAGCACCTGGGACAGGCACACAGGAACAGGTGGCCTCCCCACCCAGGGAAGAGGCATGAAGATGCATTGTCGTACACATACATACCATACATACTCATATAACATATGAAAAACACACAGACCCACACATATCATACACACAACACGCAAACACCACATGCACACACAACACACACACACACACACATATATATATATATACACAAAAACACATAGACACAGCACACAGATAGCACAACACACATATACATATAGCACAAAAACACACAAACATATCACACACATACAACACGTTATACATGTACATACCATGCACACATATATACATTACACACAAACAGCACACACATATATACGCACAAACACATGTATGCGTATAACACAGATACACAACACACATATACATATAGCACATACAAACATGCCACACACAACACATTCCACTTGTATGCAGCATGCACACCTAGATACACACCACACCCAAACATACCACATGTATATACACACAAACGCATACATTCACATGCACCCAGCACACACACACACACACACATTCATCCACACGTCTTCCAAGAGCCTGGCTGTGTGGAAACGTGAGATCAGCACCTGATCTGTCCCTAGAACAGGGCCTGGGCCTGCATGCTGGCTGCCACGCGGAGATCCTTGCCATGGAACCTGCTCTGTCAGTGTTTGTGAATGCATGACTGACTGACTGACTGACTGAATGAATGAATGAATGAATGAGTGAGTGAAGGAGATGAAGAGCCCAGAAAAGAGAGGCAGTCTAGGGAGCACGGCTCCTTCACTTGGTCCTCTCGAGCCTCTCCAAGCAGATGGTGTTCGGTTATCCAACACCACAGGTGTCAGAACCAGGAGTGTGCAAAGAAGTGCATCAGGGAGGGCTCTACCAGGTCACACTCAGCTCCTGCCCCCCACCCCACCAGCTGTCCCCTCTCCCATGTCACACACCTCGCCTCCCTGGGGGTGTGATCACTGCCTGAGGCATTGTACCCCTCCAGGCAGCGGCCAGCCCAGCCTCCCTCCTTCCCTCTCTAAGCTGCCCTACAAAAGCTGTCCTTGTGGGAGCCAGGACATTGTAATTAAAAAGGAAACATAATAAAGCCAGCTCTGGGACCAAATCCCCATCCTGAGCGCGACGCCTGGCCCGCCCCTCACTGCCCACGGTGGACACAGGCCCCTTTGTGCGCCCTGGGCCGGGGCCACGCCCACCCCAACCCTCCAGCCACTGCCTTCCTCCCCTCCTCTCCTCGCACCCCAGGGTCCCACCATCCCAGCTGAGCAAGGTCCACCTCCTATCCTCAGAGAGGAAACTGAGGCCCAGAGACTCTGTCCTGGACCCCACGCTCCAGAGCAGAGGAACAATGAAGAACTTGGATCTCGAGGGTCCAGATGCTGAGGCCCAGAGAGGGACATCCCCCCCAGCCCCACAGCAGACAGTCTCTAGTGTGTTGTGACATTGAGACTGTCACCCAGCAGAGGCCTGATGATGAGCCGTCTTTGCTGGGTCTGGATGTCGGATCTCTGAGGCTGTGGTGGGATCCTCCTGTGGCTACAGCTAATCCTCTCCAGAGGATTGCAGACTCCTAGGCAGGGGATCTTCCAGGTCTACAGCGTAAGGAAGCACAGGGCTGACCGTGAGCCTGCATCCAGGTTAACGCTGGCCTGACGTTAGCGTACTGCTTGTCCTCAACCAGACAATCCCCATCTTCTCCTCTGCCTTCCTGTCTGGTCAACTCTGGCCATCCGAAGAGCCCCCCAAAGTTGTCAGAATCACTTGATTTCTTGGTATCACCCTAGGGTCGTCTTCCAGCCCTGTAGCCCCAGCTATGACCAGAAGCGCACCTGTTTTACCTCGATGCCGAGCTGTCTCCATAACCCCTGCCATTTCCCAAGCGGTCACTGGAGGAGGCCCACCCCAGTTGCTCTCTGCAGCCTCCCTTCCTGGGAAAGCCCTGACCTAAGGAGCCTGCCCAAGGCCCCTCGAAACTAGGGACTGGTGCAGTTTGGATTCAAAGGCACAGGTCCTACCCACAATTCCTACCAAAACACCCTGGGGCCCCTCTGACTGGCCCTTCATTGCTGACCTTCAAAACTAAGCAACAGACAGTGACTACCCATTTCGTCACATCAGCCAACTCCCAGAAGCCACCACATGGTAAGAGTGTGGTGTGTGGGGCTGCTCAGGCCTGGAATGGGAGACCTCCCCACCACAATCTACCATCTCCTCATACCCCAGTCACCTTGACCAGAAGGACTGAAGAGGGGTTATCCTGAGCACCCAAGGCAAAAGGCAGCCAGGAGGGGTGACTGGTATGGGTCCCAGCACCCCTGCACCCCAGGAGACAGCCAGGGCAGCCAGGGATTAGAGAGATAATGCCTCTTGTAAGAACAGAGGATTGTTGCAAAGGGGAAGCAAGAGTGGGGGACCAGGGCCAGTTCAGATTTCTCCTGGGGTGAAAATTGAGCCCCCCGGGAGGAGGCACCCCTGCGGCCAGGCCCTAATCTCCCCATCCTTCTCACCAAACCCCAAAGAAGGGGCTGTTCCCCGGCTGCAGATTCCTGGGATTCATTAACTCGGGATTTGCAGGGGGACCGCCTGAGCCCCTCCCGTCAGGGCAGTAATCTGAGAGGCAGGTGGGTGCCCCTTCGGGAGGCTAGCTGGAAACTTCCCGCCTTACTGACTGAGCTGGGGCTTCTTCCTGGGCCACCTAAGCCACCCTTAAGGGCACCCTTAAGGCCCTGGGGCAACTCCAGTGCCCAAGAGCACAGAGGCCACACCCACCCAGGCCCCAGCCTCCCCACTTGTTTCCATCTGACCAGTTCAGCCATCAGATTCTCCTTTCTTTGTGAGGTTCAGGCTGTACACTGTCTAATGCCTACATCTCTGGGCCAGGATAGAGATCCAGTCCTCACCTGAGCTCAGAACGGAATATCTCACCACCACTCTAGAACCTCGCTCCATGCCCTGCTTGACCCCCCCCCCCAACGATCAGCTCTGCTGTCATAGGTCAGCTCTGCCTCTTCCAAAACTTCCACAAGGGTAAGCTCACAGTGTGTTCAGTCACCCATGCTCAGTGTGACATCCATAGATGCCCTGGGGCCATGGAACACATCCCTGGCCAACATCCATTTGCGAACCTGGGTCTTCCCAGGCTCGAAGACTCTGGGCTTCTTCTCTTGCCTCTGACTCATCTCTGGGTTTTTCTCAAATCCTCAACCCTCTCCCTGTCCCCATCCCACCCCATCCCGTGTCAGTCCCTTCCGCTGTCACTGCCACCTCTGACCCAGGGCCCAGTCAGGATTCCCACCCCTACCCCCAACTGCTGCCTTTCAGGTCCTTGCTCAGCAGCCTCACCTCTATCTCCATTCAGAAGTTTCCCCAGCACCTCCATCAGTCACTGTCCCAGAATCCTCACTGCCTCACGGTGCCCCAGAAAAAGGTCTGAGCTTCCTTTGCCTGTGTTCTGGGATCTTCCAGGTCTAACCCTCTCCATCTCTCAAATGTCACCATCCACACCCTGGGCTCCACCGGACACTGTAGACAAGGCATTGCTGTCTGTCCCTGTCTCCTCAGGTAGTTCCCTGTGACAGGAGCGCTCTCTCAGGAGCCAGGAACACCGTCTCTCTCAGGAGCAGTGTGGGTTCACAGTGCGTGCTGCTTTCCCAGGAACTGCCTTGAACTCTCTGACCCAGACCCCTTGGGTCCCTCCATCTCCACATCCACTGTGTTCCGAGCAGTCTTGCCTTGGCCTGCCCCACCCCCCATCATGACTTCCAGGCTCCAGGGAGGGTGCCTGCTTTAGACACTGAACCTAGGCCCCAGCTAGGGTTGCCACTTACTAAATCTCAGAAGGTTCTGCCACCACAGCGTGCGTACCTCCTCAGCATGGCTGGCACGCACCTCGGCACACCAGAGTTAGACTGAATTGAATTCAGTTGTCCGCGTGCTGGGGGGTAGAATCAAAGCCCCAGGTCATGACACATGGCCAAGACTGGGAGATCACATCAGGTTCTCTGAGGAGTGGGTGGGTCTGGGCTGAAATCTAGCCCCAGCAGTCTTATGGTTCAGAAAAGTTTTCCAACAACCTGAGCCTCAGTCTCCCCAACTGTAAACTAGAGAGGCCCATGACATCCATGTTGCCAGTCTCCTGCTGTTTGTTTCCGGGGCCACTGGCACTTTGTGCGCAAAAGCGTTAGTATCATGTTACCTGTGACTGCCATTCTAAAGAATGTGAGCCAGGACGAGAAGGAAGGAGAGAAGTGCCCAACAGGACAGGTGAAAGGCTCTGTGGCATGCCCCCGCAGACTGACCAGCTCCCTTGACCAGCCTCAAGAACTCCAGCCTCAGGTCTGAGTCCTATTTGTCCTCCTCCAGTCTCCCAGTCCTCTTCCCTGCCTCCCATGCACAGAAACAGCTCAGTCTCATGGTAGCAAAAAAAAAAAAAAAAAAAAAGCACTTGGTCCATGCTGGACTAGCACTCAGCCCTGAGAAGGAATGAGGACCCCCACATAATAGGAATGGATCTTGAAAACACAGTACAAAGAGCAAAAGCCAGGCAGTCAGACTGTGCCGCTACCGCCCCTTCACCAGCAATTTCCAAAGCAGGGGCTTCTGTGGAGACAAGACATGAGTGCGGAGGGAAGACCAGTGGCCACTAAAGGAAGCTGGATTTCTCTTTGTGGTGATTTTAACATTCTGCGGTTGCAGTGAGGTTTGAACTGTGAAATATACTAAAAGCCACTAAGCAGTGCCCTTTAAACACTTGTTTAAGCCACTTAGATGGCAGGCTATGTGAGTGACAGCTCCACTCGGTTGTTTGAAAGCACAGCAGGTACCAGGAGGGAAACAGGCTTCCCTGGGGGGTCTAGGAAAGTCCACCCTGGACTTCACAGTGCCTTCTCGTAGCCCCACCAAGCTGCCTAGAAGAGTATCATCTGCCCATTGCACAGAAGCGAAGACTGAGGCATACGGTTACCTGAGGGAACCGGATGGAGACCTGACTGGCCCAGCTCTGCCCAGCTGGCTGCCCCACGGCCTCCCAATACTCCAGGAACATGAGGCTATTGCCCCTGGCCTGCCACTGCCTGCCCTCCCATTTGCTAGGGACGGAAGGAGTGGCCACCAGGCTGTCACCAGCCCCAGGCATGTCCTCACAGGTGTGGGCAGCCAAGCTCAGGAGGCACCTAGCACTTCCTGGCCCCAGCGCCCCAGGCCAGGCCCTGCATACCCACCCTCAGGGCAAGTCTGGGCAGCTGGGAGCACCTGCCCTGCAGATGGAGGTCATCCAGGGTACCAGAGGTGGTGGGCAGGCATGAGGGGTAGGGGACAGCGTGGTATGGCTCTAGCAGGGACACAGGCTATATCAGCAGTATGGCCTGGAAGGGGTGGAGCAAGAATGGAAGTTTATGCACGTCAGGGAAGGGTCAGGAAGGTGTACCAGCTCAGGAGGGCAATGTCTGTCCATCCTGCCTGCCCTTGAAGGAAGAGTGGGGGGAGTAGTAGGATACAGGTGTGAGCCTGAGAACATGCATTAGTGGACCAGAGGGTACCTTACAGAAGAATGACGCTGTGCCAGGACCAGTAAGCAAATAAGCGAGTGTCAGTGTGACCGCAATGAGTGGCAAGGGTGCACACTCCTGGTGCCCTCTCCTTCCCGTAAGTGGCCACCCTGCTAGCTAGCTGGCCATGTCCTTCACTGGGTTTCCTCTCCCTCTTGACCCCCACAGACTTTGAATATCCAGAATCCAGACTGTATCTTCCAAGATGGCCTGATGCCTCTTATAGACTATGACACCTGGCAGAGCCTCAGTTTACCCTGATGTGCCAGGGGGTAGATGGAGCTTGGAAGACAGGTTATGGAATCATTAAATGTATTCACTCAGCAGACCCCTTCCGGGCATGAACTCTGTGCCAGAACCCAGACTAAACACTGAGGATGCAAAAACTGTGTCCCCACCCGATTCCCTGGGGACCTAGTGACAGAATCCCAGAGAGTCTGAGGGAGGCTCCAGGCTGGGGAGGCCAGGAAGGCCTACCAGAGGAGAAGGCAGAAACAGGAGAGCCAGGGGATCCAGCCGAGGGGACAGCCTGGACAAAGCTTTGGAGCTTCCTGGGTGTCCATCTGGAGTGAGGGATAATGGAACACCACACCAGAAAAGCCATTGCCATGTGGCAGTGTTGGTGGTGATATTACGCAAGGTTCACAAGTGTCACTCCCACCCCATCTTAACCTGGATCTCATGCTTTTAAAATTGTCTTAGTATATAAGATTGTGCATGATCCTTGCCATAATCCCCCTCTGAAGGGGGATTCAAAAGCCCTCCATCCCTTTTTGACCTTGGCTACTAGGAAACTCAAGACCTAAATTGAGCAGTTACTTTTAATTACAAAGATTCGGCAGCCTCTTATCGTCGTCCTTGTTCTTGTTCTCTTTATTCCCCTAGAGATCTTCTGATGAAGAAATGCGTGAAAGAGCAAATCAGTCGCTACCTGGAGTCAGAGAAGGACATGTGTTTTTCCAGGTGTGGATGTGGATGGCTGTTCGTAGGGGCAGGTGTGTGCAGGAGTCTATGTGGAACAGGAACATGTGGCTGAGTGGCAGCCGAGACCATCAGGCAGCCATAGACCACATGCCCAGAGCCATCTGTAGGTGGGCAGACATGCACGGATATGGTCTGGTGGGTCAAACCAGGCCCCTTTGCATTCTCTCCTGCAGACCCGCTTTCTGGTTCCTGGCAGACACACTACCAGCTTTGAGGGCTATGGATGCCCCCAAAGAGAGTGATACCCACCAGAATCCCACACCCACAGGGGGCTGCTTCAAGAGCCCAGGGATGAGCCTTGCTTAGAGCTGGTTGATTGTAAGGGATAAAGTGCCAGCTCCTGTGGCTGTGATCAGGGAGCAGAGCCCTGGCTGAGGGGACACAGCACCCCCCACAGTGGCTTCTCCTGTCTATGCCCATGCACCTTTGTCCTGGCCTCACACCAGGGCTCCTCATCCTAAGACAGAGGAGAACTGTCCCTGGCCTGTACTACAAATCGTTCTGCAATGCCAGGCCACCACTCCCAGGTCTGAGTAAGCTCAGGACCCTGGGTGCTAACCTCTCAGAGTGGAACATCCCCCTACATAATTGGGCTCTCTGAAGCCTGGATGCCTTTGGGTCCCCATGCCTGGAACCTTGGGGAGGGACACATCCGCCCTGCTGGTCCTCTGAGATTGTGTGTTAGGCAGTACGACCATGGCCTCTGGACAGAGCCTCTAAGAAGCAACGTATAGCAGCTGAGTTGCAGTCTGGCGGGCAGCTGCAGAGGTGTCTTCCCGCTGAGGCTGTAGCCCAGATCTGCCCCCCCACAACCACTTTGGGCAGTGAGGTGATACCTCCCAGGAGTTGTCTCCATATTGTCCGAGTCCTTGGTCCTCTGGTCTGCCAGCTGAAGGATAGATGCGGGGCTGAGGCCAAACTTTAAGCCAGTTCTAAGTCACCTTTAATCTCCATCTTTCTGAAGGTCAAGTCCTGCTTCCCTGGTGGGGAGAAGACTAGGAGACATCAGGGCTTGGAACGCCCCTCAGAGGTCTCCCCCACTGCCAGGAAGCCTTCCCAGATCTGCCATTCATTATGGGCATTCAGCAGAGGCCTTAAGCTCCCTCATGCCTCAGTCTCCATATCTGTAAAGTGGGACTCAAAGTAATGCTGACCTCTGAGGAGAGTAAGAAAGAGTGACCATGTGCCTGTGTCACCTGACAACAGAGCGCCTGGCTCACCTGAGGGCTTGCTGGGGCCTAGCAGTCTTTCCCAAGGGTTCCCTGATTTGGGGTGGGGACAGAGCTGGTTTATGGCATCTGCCAATGTTCTGTGGCTGGGGTGTTTCCCAGGGGCTGACGTAAAGCCAACAGTACATCGTCCTTGAGTAGAATGGTGGGAAGAGGTGAGGAACACCAGTCTTCACGTACAGCGGGACAGAGTAAGTGGCCTTGACAGGAGAAATAACAGGAAGGAAATTCAAGAACAATCTGTTTGTCACCTTTGCATCCATAGTGTGTGGAGATGGAAATGTACAATATTTGGCTTTAATGTTGCCTGTGCCGAACGTCAACGGTGGAGCTGGGAATTTAACTGTCAGCCCACGCAGCGGCCCTGGGTGGCTGGTGTCGCTTCACTCAGTGTTGTCCCTCACCGCCTTTGCACAGCCATCCTGCCTGCCTAGAAGCTTCTCCCAACTTCCTTTCCTCTTGGGAGATTTAGATGATACACCTACTCGGTCCCTCTGGGCTGAGGGTTCGTGACCTGAGGCCGTCCACTTCTCACTAACCCAGTGAATTATTTTATGGCTCTGTTTCAGATAGGGAAACTGAGGTTTGACAAGGTCTGTCAGCTAGATGATGGCCTTCCTGGCGGGGCATTGCCCTCCACAGAGGCCAGCGGTGACGCTTCCTAAATGAACCCAGAACATGCCAGTTGCCAGTGACTACTCTCAAGTTCCCTTGTGCCCAGGGTCCCGGCACTGGGTCTCCATTCATCTGGGTTCCACACACCACCCTAACATGGTCAGTAGGGTGCAGTTAGCTAGGGAGCCCCTGGGAAAGACTACTGAAGCTGGGTGGGACTGGGGGCGAGAGGCACCCTGAATCCCCTGCTGAGGGCCCAGGGCAGCTCCAGAGGAATGCAAGCTATGAAGGAGGAGGGCAGGACAGGCCCAGGCAGTGCAGTGGCCTCTGGGGAGAGGCTGGGGGGCGGAGCCTGGAACAGGAGACCCTGGCCTGGCCCTTGGCCTTGGTGGCCATCGCAGGGGACACCCTAACTCATCTGTCATGGACCCAGGAACCCCGGTGAGCTTGAAGGGCAGGGCTCCTGTGGCCACAGCTGCCTGGTAGGCACCCAGCCCCCACCCCAGGGAGGGGAGGTAGCTGAAAACCCAGCTGCCCTCCAGCAGCACAATCCCAAACTTGAGACTTAGTTTCTCCTTCTGCACCCCCTGCACCCATCATGGTGAAATACATAGGTAGTGTCAGGGGGTGGCGCAGTGGCGGGATAAATAGCAGACCACCCCGAGTGCATGCCTGGACCTGGATGACCCCTGTCATCACACACACATGCACACCACACACCACACACACACACACATACACACACACACACACACACACACACACACACACACCCTCCCACCCTGCCACTTTCCTCCTTACCTGGCTTTAGGAGCTGTAACTGCATTGAACAGAGAGGAAGTGAGCCTGAAAATTGGGGTGTTCTCAGGAGCACACAGTCCAGCGACGGATGACTGGCTGTCCCTCCCCATCCCACAAGCTGGCCTTCTCTCTAGGCTCCTCAGATGAGATGCACCCTGTTTCTGTCTTCTGCATCAAGTCCAAAGACAGCAGGGGGCAGTGGGTAGGGATGGGGGCGGGCTGGCAGTGGGTGGGGGTGGGGGCAGGCTGGCAGTGGGTAGGGGTGCTGCTGAAAGCATGGAGCCCACATGCCTCCTGAGGCCAGCATTTTCTTCCAAGCGTCTTCCAGATTTGAGACTAGATTTAGATCCCCATGAACCCCAAGTAGACAACACTGACCCAGCCTTGGCTCCCAAGCCCAACCTGTGACCGAGGTGCTGAGTGACTTGGGCAGGTCTCAAGCAAATCAGGGAGGTCCCACCTTCCTATCTTTGGGCCTTGGTTTCCCCACTTGGCATGACATGTTGGGTGGAGTGCTCCCGCAGGGGAGGGCTCTTGGGCTGATGTTAGCAGAGGAGCTGAGACACTAGATGATGGCCTTCCTGGTGGGGCATTGCCCTCCACAGAGGCCAGCGGTGATGCTTCCTAAATGAACCCCAGAACATGTCAGTCACCAGTGACTACTCTCGAGTTCCCTTGTGCCCAGGGTCGGGCACTGGGTCTCCATTCATCTGGGTTCCACATACCACCCTAACATGGTCAGTTGCTTTCCTGTGGGGACTTGGACCTGAAGGGGTCACTCCCCCAGCCTTCTGAGGGTTTTAAGTCATCCTTACCAAACCCAGAGGTGACCCAAGCATTCCCCCTCCAGACTTTGGGGGACAGTGGGGGGGCTGGGTAAGAAATGTAGCCCCAGGATGTGGGAGAGGATGCAGGAGACAGGATTTCACACGCACCACCACCCGCAGAGGCTTGCAGAGGCCCCTCTGTGTCTCTGAGCTCTATCCTCCTCTCCACGAGCCTTCCCAGTGCCTGGTGACCAGGACCCACTTACTCTGTTTCCTAAGGCTTCAGAGGCCTTGAAACCACTCCAGACCCCAAGGTCACACGCATGTGTTCCAAGCTGGAAAGTGTTATTCAGAGAGAGCCATCTGTGCTCTGGACTCCGAAGGCCACTGAGCCAATTGCATTACTCTCCCTTGGCTGGGAGGAGACAACTGGCTTGGGGATGGAGTGTGGCTCAGTGGCAGAGTGCTTGTCCAGCATGCACACAGCCCTGGGCTCTGTCCTTAGCCAGATTCTGGCCTGTAACTAGCTGCTCTAGGCCTTTGAATACACATGGTGTGGCTTTGGCCATGGACCGCCTGAGCCCAGCACAGACACCGGAGTGCTCAGTACCAGCCCACTGCCCCTTCCTCCCGTCCTTGGGAAAAGCATGTACATCTCCCCCACACAATGAGGATACTGAGAAAAGGTGAAGGTCACATGGCAGGGAAGGAACAGGGTCAAGACAAGTTCCCAGATCTGTTCCAGTCCAAACCTGTGCATCCTCTTTAAGGCTACAGTGACCTTCAGCAGTCACCTGTAGCCCAGCATTCTCCGTCCTGTGTGTCTAGCCAAGACTCTAGGACTGGGGCCCTCAGGGAGTCTGGTCAGGCCAATAGTGATTATGGTGCTAATAGTGAGGATGGTGGTGATAATGTTGTTGACAATGATTGTTGTGATGGTGATGATTATAAAGGTGTTGATGGTGGTGATGATGGTGATGGTGGTGATGGTGATGATGGTGGTCATGGTGGTCATGGTGGTCATGGTGGTGGTGATGGTGGTAATGGTGGTAATGATGGTGATGGTGGTGATGGTGGTGATGGTGATGGTGGTGGTGGTGGTGGTGGTGATGGTGATGGTGGTGATGATGGTGGTGGTGGTGGTGGTGGTGATGGTGGTGATGGTGGTGATGGTGGTGGTGGTGGTGGTGATGGTGGTGATGGTGGTGATGATGGTGATGGTGGTGATGGTGGTGATGGTGATGGTGGTAATGGTGTTGGTGTGGTTCGTTGATTGAGTGTCCCATCCCTCTACCTTCCCCAGGCTCTATGTATTCAGACCCAATGTCTCCAGTTAGTGGTGTTGTTTTTGGAGGTCTTGGGTTGTGTGGCTGTGCTGGAGGAAGTGTGTCACTGGGAGGCCAGGTTTAGTGAGTTTTAACAAGCCTTTGTGGTCTACAGTTGCCCCCTCTCTTGGCTTCCTGTGATCATTGCGAGATGTGGTACCCTCCGGCTGCTCGCTTCCTGTTCCAAGCCACCATGCCTCCTGCCACAATGGACCTCTAATTCCCTGGAAACCGTCAATCGTAGCTCAAATAAACTCTCCTTTCATAAGTTCCCTTGATCATGGATGCTTTATCATAGCAACAGACAAGTGACTAATACAGTAATTTGGTTCCAGAAGCGGGATGTTGGCTGTGAAGAAACTGACCCTGTGGATGTTTGGAGAATGTGGGAAGACTATGGGGAACTTTGGGCTAGCAAAGGTGTTGACTACTGTCAGCAGAGCTCAAGGTCATCTCTAGAGGAGGCCTGGAGGAAAGCATGGATGCAAAAGAAGTGGTTCCAGGGGAAAATAAAGAATTATTCAGCAACCAGGATATTTTGATTAAAGAGTCTGGCAGCAGTTTGCCCGCAGCCCAGATGCTTGCCTGATGCTAAATTGAAAAAGCAATGGACTGAGTCTTTGGTGGAGGATATTTCACGACAGCCTAACATAGAAATGGATTGCATGGCTTTTAATGGGGAATATTGTGCAGATCTACAGTGAAGAAGAGCAGATGGGGCAGAAAAAGAATGCAGAATTACAGTTTGGATCTGAAAGTTACATCTAGGCAGATTAAAGGTGTGGCCACGGCTTGTGAAGGAGCGGCTCCCTTTCAAGGAGACTAACGTGATTAAGGAGAGGCCTGGAGATTTACAGTAAACAAATAAAGACAATCCGTACCTTCAGGGCAAGACCACACCCAGCTAATTCCCCAACAAGTCCAGGGTCGAGAAAAATTGCAAAAGTGGTTAAATTAGGAGAGATTCCATCCCAAAACTGCAGCCAAACTCAGCAGTTTCATTCACGTGTGGGGCTTTAGAGGCTTGATGTTTGCAAGAGTGAAGGTTCATCAGTTCTTCCTCCACAGTTCAGAGAGCTGCCAAGGTAGGCAGAGTGCAGCAGGGTGCCCCTGCATAAAGTAGGCCCTGCTAGGCCATTGCATGAAGCAGTGAATGCGTGAAGTTGTTGGCAGTGGAGACACGAAGAAGACATTGGAGATGCCAGACCTGTGAGATATTGCCAAGCAGAGCTGCATAAAGGGAGTGATACCAACCTAATAAAGAGATGTATGTTTCAAGCAAAGCTGGAATAGCTGAGCCATCTAAGCCCTTTGGAAAAGTCAAGTCCCAGAAGTTGCATGTGGGAGCTACTGGACTTGGCACTTGCCCTGCAGGTTTTTGGTCCTGTTTTGGTCCCGTCTTTCCTCACTACGCCCCACTTCCTCCCTTTTGGAATGGGGAGGTGTATTCAGTTCCACTGTAAATTGGGAGTATGTAATCTGTCTTTGGATTTACAGGAGATTACAGTTTAATAGATTGGCCTGAGTCTCTGAGGAGACTGGACTGTAGACTTTTGAATGGATTGAAACCTGACTTTTTTTTTTTAATTTTTTTTATTTTATTTCTGTATGGTATTGAATGTACGCTCTGCATGCTAGGTCTGGTTCTGTGCAACCGTGTCGTGCAACCGCGGAGGGTCAGAAGAGGGTCTCGGCTTCCCTGGCGCTGGAGTTCTCATGGGAATTGGAGATTCAGACGGCTCTCGGCCCGCAATGTGGGTGCTGGGGATCGAACCCGGTCCTATGTAAGAGAGGTCGGCGCTCTAAACCCGCTTTAGGCCATCTCTCCAGCCCAAACTATGGGACTTTTAAGGTTGGCTAATGCCATTTTGCATTTTATATGGTAGGGAGCCTATGGGGGCCAGGGAACGGAATGTGGTAGCTTTAACGAGAATGTCCCATAGCTTCTAGTATTCAGATGTTTCTCCAGTTGGTGGCGCTGTTTTTGGAGGTCTTGGGGTGTGTGGCCCATGCTTCAGGAAGTGTGTCACTGGGGGCAGGTTTAGTGAGTTTAAACAAGCCTCATGGTCTACAATTACTCTTCTTGGCGTCTGTGCTCTTTGCAAGCTGTGACCCTCGGCTTGCTGCTCCAGTCTCCAGCCGCCTGCTCCACCACAATGGACTCTAATTCCCTGGAAACCGTCCAATCGTAAGCTCAAATAAAAAAAAAAAAAATCTTCCTTTTATAAGTTCTTGTTCATGGTGCTTTATCACAGCAACAGAACAGTGACTACTACAGTCGGTTGGCGACGGTGATGATGATGGTGATGATGGTGGTGATGATGGTGGTGATGATGGTGGTGATGGTGGTGGTGGTGGTGGTGATGGTGGTGATGGTGATGGTGGTGGTGGTGGTGGCAGTGGTGATGGTGGTGATGATGGTGATGATGGTGGTGGTGATGGTGTTGATGGTAGTGATGGTGTGGTGGTGGTGATGGTGGTGGTGATGGTGGTGGTGATGGTGGTGGTGATGATGATGATGGTGGTGATGATGATGGTGGTGGTGATGGTGGTGGTAATGGTGATGATGGTGGTGGTGATGGTGGTGGTGCTGGTGATGATGATGGTGGTGATGGTGGTGGTGGTGATGGTGGTGAAGGTGATAATGAAAGTGGTTGTGATGAAGATGGTAGTGGTGAGGGAGGAAACCAGCAGTGAGACTAGGGCCCAGCACTGCTGTACCAAATGTGCAGCTGGAGAAAGACAACGGGGCCCCAGTTAAGGTGCACATAAAGTCATTCCTGCAGTGATTGCCATCAGTGTTCAGGCTCTTCCTTGAGCCTTAGTTTCCTCAAGTGCACAGTGGGGTACAAATGCTCTAGCACTGACACAGGATGCAGAGAGACCACATGCAGAGGGCCTGACACCCTGTGCTACTTGGTGGTTTTCTGTCCACTTCCTCTTTAGGACATGAGCCCAGGACAGCCTCTGTCTAGGCACATAGCCTATCTGAGCACCAGGATGGCAAAAAGGGAGCCTGGGCCATAACACCATGGTCCCATCCCTGCTTCCAGAGCTGTTCAAGTGACACCCAATCAGGCGTGCTCTGCCTCCACCAAGCCCATGTCCCACAGGCAGGACCAGAGACCTCACTGGCTCTCGAGTAGGACAGATGAAACCATGGTCAGTCCCTCTGCAATCAGCAGGGGCACCAAGGTTGCAAGCAGCTGCCCACAAATGGGAGCTGTGTGCCCTCTGAAGGACTTTCTGGAATGAAAGTGGGGCTGAGTATCTCTAGGATCTGGGGAGCCATGATCCAGACATCCTGGGGTGGGAAACAGAGGCTGCTGGCCACATGAAACAGCCTGTCCACTCACATTCTGTCTGGTCCTCTCCAGCAGCCACCAGAGTACAGTCCTTTCAGAGAAAGGGGTGACAAATAAGCCTGGAAAGGTGTCTCTGGACCTCTGGATCTAGAACTCAGGAGGACTTGGGAGAGAAAAGGCAGATGAATAGATGGGAAGTAGGAAGATGAATGGGTGGATGGACAGACCAACAGATGGACTGATGGATGGATGGATGGATGGATGGATGGATGGGAGGATGGATGGATGGATGGGAGGATGGATGGATGGCTAGATGGGAGGATGGATGGATGGATGGATGGGAGGATGGATGGATGAGTTAACATATAGACTGTCAGTAGGTAGATGGATTGATGGATAGGAATATGAATGGGTGGGTAGATGATGGAAGGATAGATGAATGGGTAGGAAGGAGGATAGGTAGTTGAAAGGTAGGTGATGACTGCATGAGAGGAAAAACAGCTGGTGAGTGAGTAGATGTGTAGGTGAATGTGTCAACAGATGGAAGGTGGGTAGTTTTAGATTTTGGAAAACCCAATTTTTAGACACTCTGTGGTGGCAGCTGTCAGCACACCACCCACACTCACCATCACACAGGCTTCTCAGTATAAGGGTCCATAACTCACAAAACAGGCTCCATCCAAACACAGATTGGAGTCAAATGTCAGAACTTCCAGGTTCTTACCATGGAGAGATAACTCCAAGGCATGCCGTCCACTCCAGCTCAGAGTTCCTGAGTGCCCATGAGTCCTGTACCTACTGTGCTCATCTGCCATAACACCCTCCAGGGCTGACTTTGTCCCTGTCTCACTTCCCAATACCTCCCTGCTCCTCTGGAAACCATGTCCTGACCCCACTATTGATATTCAAGTCCTGATTCTGGGTCAGCTTTGGGGACCCAGCTTAAGGTGACTACTTATCTATAGTCGGTAACAGGATGGTAGTGAGGAGGGAGGGAGAAGATGGACAGTGAAGCCGGGCTCAGGACAGTTAAACCAGTAGGCAGCAGGTGGCAGCTGCCAGTAATGTGCCTGCCACACAAGTCTGAGGGCTGGGTTTGGATCCCCATCACCCCCATGGAAAGCTGGGCCTTCTGGGCAGTGTCTGTGATTCCAGCACTGGGGAGGCAGAGCAGGAGGACCTCTGGGGCTTGATGCTCTGCCAGCGGAGACCCACAGGCACGCTCCAGGTTCAGTGAGAGCCTGGCTCGAGAAAACAAGGTTGTTGGGCTGTGGGGATAGCTGAGAAAGGCATTTGCTGCCAAGCCTGGCCACCCAAGTTTGATCCCCAGGACCCGCATAATGGAAGGAGAAAACCTACTCTTGCAAGCTCCTCCAACTTCCACACATGTACTACGGCACGTACGTGCTCACACAAACACACCCACACCCACACGCAAATTAAATGAAAGTGAGCGTAATGGAGGAAGACACCGACATTGACCTCTGGCCTCCATAAGCATCCACACAAATATGTGCACAGGCATAAACACACATGTGTGTACATGCACTCACACACATGCACATGTATGCATACTACAAACAGTGACCCTGGTCAAGGCCTGCCAGGGTTGTTCCTGCACTGGGTGTTGCTGGCCACTGTGTGACCTTTGATAAATCTCCTCTCCTGTGAGCCTCGGTTTCCCCATCTACATTGGAGACAAGAATGCGTGACTCTGCTGTTGCCATGGTAGTGTGGGGAGCCTTCTGTGAAGAGCTTCTGGCATCAGGTGCTCCCTGGGGCCCTCTGTCCCCAGCCCCTCAGGACAAGACCCAGGACAGCCTTTGCAAAGCAGCGTCTCTGGGTACTTCCTCTCTGCTCACCAAGCCCCCTTCCCTCTGGTTGGCACCTGCCTGGTGACTGCTCACCAAGCCCCCTTCCCTCTGGTTGGCACCTGCCTGGTGACTGCTCACCAAGCCCCCTTCCCTCTGGTTGGCACCTGCCTGGTGACTGCTCACCAAGCCCCCTTCCCTCTGGTTGGCACCTGCCTGGTGACTGCTCACCAAGCCCCCTTCCCTCTGGTTGGCACCCGCCTGGCGACTGTGCACAGTCCCCTCTGCCTTCCATCTCAGGAGACTGCTCCGCCTGCCCCTTCACCCCGCTTCAGGGGCCACAGGTTTCCTGAGGGGCTGCCAGGTATGCAGCCCCCGAGACACCTCCCCAAAGTCCTGCCAGGATCTGGCAGGTGGCAGGACTGGGTGTGGGGGCAGCGAGGGCCAGGCCTTGAGTATTTAAATATTTGCTTTCTTACAAGACAGCATTCTTCTGAATATTCACCCATTTGTATAGAATTAGTCAGCGTCTGGCCCCCAGCTGCTGCCGGATTCCAACAGGGAGGGGCCGGAGGGCTGCAGCTTCCTCTGATGGGAAAGCAGCAAGTTCTGCCATGGGAGCAAGGCCTGCCCAGACCAGAGAGGAGAGGTGGGGGCAGACTAGGGGCAGGGACCACTGCGTGGGACCCTGTTCCCTACAGTCTGCAGCCACAACATTCTCCAGGGCAACAGGGTACACACACACACACACACACACACACACACACACACACTGTGGGCCAGCTGAGTGTCAGCCCTGACCCCTAGTTCTATGTCCTCATGGAACAGCCCAAAGACCCATAGGAAAGGGCACAAAAAAACCTCTGGCAAAGAGTTCTAAAAAAATCCATAAAGGTTCTAGAAGAATAAGTTTCAACCCCAGCCCTGTCTCTTACCCTTGCTGTGTGACCTAGGACAAATTACTTTATGTCTCTGGGCCTCGGTTTTCTGACCTGTGAGATGGAAGAGCAAAGTCCCCGCTGGCAGCCTTGTAAGTGACTGGCAAGCGAGCCACACCGCCTGGGTCTGCAGTGCCCGAGCTCGCGCTGACTGAGCCAGTGAGCACAAGTGGGCACTTACCGGGTGATTTGGAGGGTGCTATTTCTGTTCCCTGGGGCTTGGTATCCGCACATGTACAGCCTGCAGGTCAGAACACAGGCTCGGACACTCTTCCCGTGCCTGCCGCGTGATGCAAAGTCATTCGGGCTTCACCAAGAGAAAGGGAGAGCGGGAAGGAGTTCCTGAGATGGAACGTCTCAGCGCAAGGAATGCGTGCCTGAGTGGAATACCCACGTGTGACAAGGACTGAACCTCAAGGCCAGCCCATGCTGGCTCCTACCGTGTCCCTGGATGTGACCGTGAGGCTTTGGCATATTAACCCTTCACCCCCTTTGTCTCCGTGATGGTCCTGTCTCCCTGGGCTGTGTAAGTGTTAGGGGGACGGTACCCCCAGAGCCCACCTCTTCTCATTCACTCACGCTGGAGAGCTGGGTGTCATTCTAAGAGGGGCAGTCAGGAGCCAAGCACATGAAGACCTCATTTATTAGTGCCTCACATTCCACTGGTGACAGGGAAAGGCAACAATTAAGACCAAGACACAAGAAGGTGTGACAGAGTGGGCCATGGGGTCACTGGGAAGCAATCTGGATGGTGAGGTTTGATGTGGAGCTGACCAGGGAGGCTGTGGAAGGATTGGTGGAGAAAGACTCCAAGCAGAGAGTCTGTGCAAAGGTCCCGAGGCAGAGACTGGTGAGATGATACAGGACCAGGAGGCTGAAGATTACAATGAAGAATGAATGGGATTAAAGGTGGAACTTCAGGGGCTGGCGAGATGGTTCGGGGGTAAAGGTGATTGCTACCAAGACTGGCGGTCTGAATTTGGTCCCTGGGACCCACATGGTACAAGAAGAGAACCAGTTCCCACAGGCTGTCCTCTCATCTCCACACTGTAATACAAGGCTGATGAGATGCCTCAGCAGGTACATGTGCTTCTGACCAAGTCTGGCTGCCTGAGTTCGATCCCTGGGAGCCACATGGTGGAAAGAAAGAATTCTCAAAAGTTGTTCTCTGACCTCCACACTCTCTCCCTCCCGATGCCTCTACACATATAAACAAATAAGTGTAATTGAAATTTTTGATAAAATAAAATAATCTTTTAATATAATGAAAAAAGAAAGCACTGCGGTGGGTCCGGACTGAAGAGTCCCCTCAAGGAGCAGCCGCGCCCAGAGACAATGGGCCTCTGGGAAGCTTTAAGCCAAAGTCACATCCTAAAAAGGCTCAGCCTAGGCATGGGGACTAGGCAGGCTGTAGGGCAGGCTGGGATTAGGGTAAACCTCTGAGCACAAAGTGGGGCGGGGCTCCCGCACCCTGGCAGCCCTCAGCTGGAGAAGCCCTGGAGAAGCCCTCAGCCCAACCCAACCCCAACCTTTGCACAGGAGACCTGGAGGACAGGAGGGGAGGCTGCAGGCAAAGCCGTGGGGGCGGGTCCCACCGTCACCTTCCCCAGTCTGTTCCGTCCCACCGCTACTGCCTCTCAGAGCCCTCCAGGCCAGCTCCTTACCAGCAGATGCCTCAGAGATGGGCGCTCCCACCTTCCTGGACGTGCAAGTCCGCACCGGAGGACACCATTCCTTTCACTTGCTACAAAATAAATAAATGTACTGCGTACGAGTTTCACAATCACCACATCCAGCATCCGCACCTGCTCTGCCACTCCTGAGGACCGTCCACGGGTGACCTCCACCCTGACTCCTGAGCACTGTCCACGGGTGACCTCCACCCTGACTCCTGAGCACTGTCCACGGGTGACCTCCACCCTGACTCCTGAGCACCGTCCACGGGTGACCTCCACCCTGACTCCTGAGCACTGTACATGAGTGACCTCCACCCTGACTCCTGAGCACTGTCCATGGGTGACCTCCACCCTGACACCTGAGGACTGTCCACGGGTGACCTCCATCCTGACTCCTGAGCACCGTCCATGGGTGACTCCACCCTGACTCCTGAGCACCGTCCACGGGTGACCTCCACCCTGACACCTGAGGACCGTCCACGGGTGACCTCTACCCTGACACCTGAGGACCGTCCACAGGTGACCTCCATCCTGACTCCTGAGCACTGTCCATGGGTGACCTCCTTCCTGACTCCTGAGCACTGTCCATGGGTGACCTCCATCCATGGGTAACCTTCATCCTGACTTCTGCACTGTGGGCAGCTCTGCTGGGCCAGGCTGCATGTATGCACTAATACAGCCCCGTATTCCATGCCCATTTGTTCAACTTCCTTCAGTCGACTCATTTGTGAGATTGTCATGTTTTGTTTGTGGGGACAATTTGTCCTTCTCCTTGCTGCATAGTATTCCATCCTGGCACCACACTCCCATCTACTGTTGATGGACACTTGAGCAGTTTCCTGCAGCATGAGTATAATGGTTATCTGTGGCTGTGTAACAAATGATCCCAAACTTCACAACTCAATTTATCTCTATGGTCAGGATCTCAGAGGCCCCTTGACTGGCCAGCTGTGGGGTGGCCCCTCTCACTGGGATGCAGTGCAGTGCAGTACAGCTGAAGCCACTGGGCAGCTGTGGGGTGGCCCCTCTCACTGGGAGGCAGTGCAGTGCAGTACAGCTGAAGCCACTGGATGTCCGACTAGGGGGGAGGTCTCCTCTCAAGACCCCACCCCTACTGTCCTGGGGTCAGCAGGAGCCCCCCAAGGACACCCTGAGCAGCCTTGTGACCTAGCAGCCAGCCTCTCCTGAGTGAGGGATGAAGAGCTTGAGGAAGGAGCCCCAAGGGGACTGGTCTTGGGTGTCCCACAGGATACAGTCACCACATCACAAATGTGCAAGCCAGTCTGCTGTCCTGTGCGGAAGCGAAGCATTCATTCAAGGGGGGGGGGGGCAAAGCACCAAGCCAGGGGCCATGCTTTGGCGTACAAAATGGCCCTCCCCACTCACTTCCACAGCCGCAGCCACCACTGTGCTCCAGTGGCCCTGAGGAGACACGATGGGAGGTCACCTCTGTTGCCACAACCCTGCTCCAGTCTCCACAGCCCCCCTCCTGAAGCCCTGAGGGCTCCTGTGCGAGCGGGGGCAGCTTCATCACGCTCGCTGCTCTACCAGAGAGGCCTCCCACCCCCATCCCAGGTCCCTTGGACATGCAGCCCGGGCCCCCAGAGACCAAGCAAGTCAGGCTGGCTTCCTGGAGACCCCCATGACTTCCGGGGCTGCAATGCTCAGCCAGCCCTGACTGCTCAGGTGACCTCACAGGCTGGGAAGCTGACACCCTGGGCGTGCAAGGCCCAGTTTCCCCTGTGTCCCGCTAGGGTGCAGATAGCAGTCTGGCTCCCCTCACAGCACCCTTCCCCCCTCCAAAAAAAACCCCCAAGGAACCCATACTCTGCGGCTGGACTGTGCCCTGTGTCCCGCCTGCAGCAAAGGTGGAGACGAGGTCCTGATGCCGTAGCCTCTCATGGTGACAGCCACTGTCCCACCAAGCACTAGAACTGTGAGAATTACCTACCACCAGGGGCTGGGTTCTCAGGAAACACAGGGAGAGGTGTCTGGATCCCATGGGGTAGCCTCTCTGGGCACTTGGAGCTAGAGGGAGGGCCCAGCCCCTGAGATGACAGGGCGGGTGCTCGGGCCATCAGGAGAGAGCAGGGTCGGCTGTAAATGTGTTTGGAGCCAAGAAATAACCTGATCCGCTTCGTGTTGTTCAAAGTGAAGGGCATATTCTTCCATCGCTTCCTGGTTCATCTCAAATGTTGGCTGCTGGTGTCTGGCCATGGGGCCTTCCACACAAAAGGAAGTGGAAAAGACCCCTGCTTGCTTTGTGAACTGAGAGGGGCAGCTGGCCCACTCTGTGCTTCAGTTTCCCCGGCAGTGAGATTAAACCTCTACGGTATCTGAGTGAAATAGTTGAGGGGACAGACGCAACACCCCTGCCCTGGGCTAGGCCTGTGTCCTTCCTCACAGGACACGTGTCTCAGCAGGGCTGATGCTAGCTGTCTCCCTGTTCCCATCTTCAGAGACTTCAGGAACATCGCAACGGGCCCTTTTTCTCCACCCCTTCCTTTTACAGGTGGCAAAACTTCTGCGTGTTCTTCCTCTGCCCCCTGCCATTGTCACCCAGCTGTCTGCCTGGATTGGCCATGGGATCTCAGCCAGTCTCACCACAGGCACCGCCAGGCTGGAGTGGCCACTGCTCCAGGCTGAGCCCCTCTGGCTACTCGCAGGCCCAGTCAGCATCGCTGCCATGCCTGAGGCTCACAGTGATGGGCACTATGACAGACTCATGGATCTACCAGCAACCTAGAGTCAGCCATCCTTGATCCCCATCTTCCAGGCAAAGACACCAAGGCTCTAGGAGATAAACTATAGTTGATTGAGATCTCATACTGGCACGTGAACCTGGGTTTACCTGCCTCAGTCTACTCACTTCTCACCCGTATACATGCACACACTGTAGCCACCTCCTTGTCCGGGGAACGCTCAAAAGGAAACGCTAAATGCCTGCCATTCGACAGGTGGTGGCGGGGGGGGGGGCACGGGAGGTGGAGTCACATACCACATGGCCACTCTTGGAGCCAGGTTCACAGCCCAGAGTCCCTGATCTGTGTGGCCCAAGCCTTGATGTACCCTGAAGTCACAGCTTCCAGGCTCAGCCTGGGCAGGGAAAGGGGAGGGAGAGGATCATTGTCTCCCTCCAAGTGACTTTTCTGGGAACCTCGCCCCCAAGGACTGGACTTACTGACCCAGCCTTACCGTACCTGGGCTCTAGAGCTCCCAGTGCCCAGGAGATCCTCCACCTTCAGGTTCCCAGGCCCCAGGCCCATCTTCTTTTCTTCTTTCACTCTGAGCCAAGCAGGTTAAAGACATGCCAAAAATGAGCCGTCTCTCGCTTTAGTGCACTCACATAATGTGCGGCAAAGAAGGGCGCATTAATCGCCTGGGACCCACATTTTTCAGTGACATTAATCTCTAGCCGGAAAAGCCTCTCTGGACGGCTCTTTTCAGTGTGAAGGCACTTAGCGCTGGCCAGGAGCAGAAGGGGCCTGCCTGGAATTCCTCTGCTACCCAGCACCACACCCTCTGGGCCTGAAGCTTCCCCAGCTGTGACTTTGGAGGTGGGGGTGTGTATGCAGAGGATGCAGGGTCAGCGGGAGAGGACAGGCTGCCCAGGAGCCCCTAGAGCTGGCTATGCATCCATTAAGATGGGTTCCAGTGTGCACAGAGTCCCTACCAAGTCGGCTATCTAGGGAGTGGCTGTCTGTATGTGTGGACTAAGATAGGTACACCAGGGATTTTAAGATGCTGTATACAGGTGTATGTGCTCTGTGTGTGTGTGTGTGTGTGTGTGTGTGTGTGTGTGTAATGTGATGTGCTCATTGTACATGTTCAGCTGTGTCAGATGAGGGTAAGCAATGGAGGACACCACGTCTAGTAGAGACAGCCTCTGATTCTCTGTCTACTGGGACCCAGTCACTCTCAAGACACAAAAGCACTTGGTGATATTGTACCATGTGCCATGATCCCCATACCACAGTGAGTGCACTGAGACCCAGAGAGGTTGGGCTATTTGTCCAAGGACACAGTGAACCAGGAGGCCCCCATCCAGTATGTGCAGACCTGTGGAGAAGCTGGGTGCAGGAGAAGCTGCACTTGCCATGCTTCAAGGTTCTGCACAATGTCTGTGTGGTCACATTGTGTACAGATGCTGCCGGAGTGCATTCAGGGGGCTGCCGGTGATGCGGAGCCAAGCAAAGTGAGCATGCACAAGCCAGGCCTGGGAGTGTGTCCCACACACATGTGCACGGTGCATTTGGACAGCCAGGTGACCCTCCACGCTGGCTACTGGGCCAGGTTACAGAAGACTGCACAGAAGACTGCAAGCGCATCTCCAACTCCATGCACACAGCTTTCCATTGATGGCTTGACGGTGATCAGAGGAGTCTGTCTCCTCACACCTGAGAACCACAAGTGCAAAGCATCTCATGTAGACAGCCTGCTTTTAATATCTGCCAGCTAACCACCGAGGGGGGCACAGTCCATCCTCGACCCAACCAGACCCCATGAATGCAGATTTTCCTGTACATGAATGTTTATTTTGCACCCCCATATCACCCCAAATGATGTGGTACAGGCACAGAGTGTTAGAACTTAGATTCAGAGGACATGCAGAGGCAGACTTGGGGAGCTCGAAGGGCCCAGCGCTGGCACTCCAGCAGATGACCCATCTCAAGGCCTGGGACCATTCATTACATTCTCTACAATGTTTCATCATTTGCTGAATGGCTTGCATGGGCATGGACATGGCTGTGACCCTCTTGGTGCTGAGCATGTCAAACTCAGATGTAGTAGGAGCCACAACCCAGGGCTATAGGGACACTGAGCCAGGTGGGCTAGCACGGGGCAGAGGCCAGCAAGGACTAGAGAAAGCACAACCACTGATCCTGCTGCCCTGCCAGGTCTGTGTGTCCTTAGACAAGTGGCCTAACCTCTCTGGGTCTCAGTTTACTCACTGTAAAATACAGACGATGACATCACAGCTCAGAGTTTGATAATGTGGATTAAATATGAGTAAGGGGAATGTAAAATGTGCAATACCGAGTACTTTTGTTAATGTTTGCATCTTTTTAAAATTTTTTTCTTTTCTTTATTTTTATTTCATGTGTATGAGTGTTGTGTCTACATATGTTTAAGTGCACCCATGTTGTGCAATGCCTGAGGAGGACAGAAGAGAGTGTTAGATCCCCTGAAAATGGAGTTGTTAGCTGCCATGTGGGTGCTGAGATTTGAACAAGGGTCTTCTATAAAAACAACCAGTACTCTTAACCACTGAGCCATCTCTCCAGCCCCAATGTTTGTGTCTTGAGAGAAGGCTGAGCTCAAGGGGCAGAGAACCAGAAGTTGTTTTCTACAGTGGACACTGGGCTTGGAGAACAGACTCCAGCCTAAGAGTAGGAGAGAACACAGCAGGTGTCCCAGCCTCAGTTTACCCTTCTGTACACCTCAGGTAATTCTCCCTGGCTCTCAGGCCTCTGAGGAGAAGCCAAGAAGAGACCTGTCTGATATCTGAGCCAGAAGATGACCCCCGATGGGTTTTGGGTTGCAAACACCCCTGAGGACGCACCTATGCCAGCCTTGTATCATGGCTTTAACTCATGTCCTTTGTATTGGTCTCAGTTTCAGACCAGCCCAGTCTACAGACAGTATGACTGAGACTCAGAGGGGCCACTTAGCTGGAAAGTGGAGAACTCAGGCTTGTGTGACGCCTTGGCCTGGAAGGTCACCTATACCATGGGAGTCCCAGATGGCCAGGGTCAAGAGTCTTTGGCAAATTCCAGTCTGAGGGGGATGTGGATACATAGGAGTCAGGGAGACTCTCAAAGACAGAACATACGTGCAAAGCCCAGCTCTGGAGAACAAGCTGCCCACTCACTTGGCATGGAGGAAGAGGGAGTCTGCTGGAGAGGGGCTGGGCCTGGATGCCAGAGGCCCCACAGAATGTCAAGAACCAGAGAACTCTATCAGAATGATCTACAGGGGACTGGGAACATGAAGGTGACCAAGTGTCTATCTAGCAAGTCTGTAAAGAGCAGATTAAACCAGAGAGAGCTCTGGAGCCAGAGGCTCATTGGAAAGAGATCGCATGGTCCAGGTAGGAAGGGACAATGGCCTGAGCCGGGCAGTAGCCAGGTATGAAAGAGGTGGGTGAGTGGAAAGATACTGGGTGTCCCAGGCATGGTGACATGCATGCCCGTTAGCCCAGCACTTGGGAAGTAGAGGCAGGTGGATCAAGAGTTCAAAGTCGTCCTTGGCTACATAGTGAGCCTAATACCAGCCTGGACTACATGAGATCCTGTCTAAAAACACACATAGGGAACGAGGGAGGGAGGGAGGGAGGGGAAGGAAGGCTGGAGAGATGTCCCTGGATCCCTTGGCGGGTACTGGCAGGAAACAGGAGGCCCTGTGCCTCTGGCCTTAATATCATGGCACAGGGAAGAGGAGGGTGAGCCAGGGCTCGGTTGGAGCCATTCGCTGATGCCCTGGGCACCCGGAGGGACCTTTGGTGAGCAACACTTAGGAGTTAGGGGATGGGGTATGGCTGACCAGGCGGCATAGGCAGACTTGGCACAGCCCTGATGTCCTGAATTCCTGATCCTTCAAGAAAAAGCACATTTCAAAACCTCAGCTCTGCACACCAGATGCTGCTCAAAGGATTTTAATTATTAATTGTGCAGCCTCATGCAGCTCTCAAGGAAGGCCACAAAAATCAAAGAATGGGGTGGGGGGCTCCCTAAGTGAAACCAAGTGAAACCACTTGCCCAGGCTGGTATATGGGGACTCAGGGTCCTGAACCCCTATTGTCCAAGCTCATAGCTGAACCGGCCAAAACTGAAGATGGAGAAGTTGGGCCAGAGGGGGGAGGGACATGGGTTTATGGGGACCACCCAAGCCAGGAGGAGAAGGAGGTTCTAGAAAGCAGAGGCTGGCTGTGTGTGTTGGTGCACGCCTTTAATCCTAGCACTCGGGAGGCAGAGGCAGGTGGATCTCTGTGAGTTCAAGGCCAGCCTGGTCTACAGAGGGAGCTCCAGGCCAGCTGAGACTAAAAGGGAGACCCTGCATCAAAACAAACAAAAATAAAAAAAAAAAAAAAAAAAAGCAGAGGCTTTTAAGATCTACAAGAAAGGCCATCTTGCAGAGGGACCAGAGGTCTCTGGAGGTCACATGTCACAAAGCAAGTCTGAATTCAAACCAAGAGGAATCTGACAGCAGGCAAGCAGATGAGGGCTGGGGCAATGAGGTAGATTCCAGATCCTTCTCCATTCCCAAGGGCCCTATCACAGGCTTGAGTCCTCTGGACTCCCGTGACCAGTCTGCTGCCCAGTCCTACCATCTGGGCTGTGTGACCCACAACACAGCAGGACACAACAGCTGGAGTCCTCTGGGAACAAGAGTCCCAGGCAGCTCTCAGGCAGCAGCACCTGGAAGCAGCCAGGAGGTACCAGAGAGACCACAGAGCCCCTGTCCCTGGCTGTCTCCTCGCTGGCTGCCAACTAACATCAGGGATGTTTTTACTGAGGGGTAGAGGGCGTTGGGAGCTGACCCACAAGACAGTACCAGCCATCCATCACCTGGGAGGAAGCCATGCCCGTGGGTAACCGGACCCTCAGCACCGTGGCCTGCACACTCAGCGTCTTTCATCTCTGCCTGGCCGGCTGTGTGGGCTTTTGGTGCCTAGTCATTAACTCTGGCCCCAGGAGCCAGGCAGGAGCGGAGAGCGAAGGCGGCTGAGCATGGATGCTTCCGAGTAGAAGGTATGATTCACTCCTGTGTAGCTGGGGCCTATACGTGCACACATATGGCAGACCAGAGTACTGGTGGGAATCCAGGCTTCAGAACCAGACAGACCTGGGTTCAAGTTCAGCCCCACCTCTGTCTAGGCTGAGTCACAAGGAGGGAGTTGCAAGTGTGCCCTGTGTCCTCACCTGTAGACAGGATAGTATCAGCAGCCCAGACTCTACATAGTCTAGTGAAGATCAAATGAAGCCAATCATGTACAAAGTCGTGGAACTGGAACTCATACATATTTAATCAGCATATATCCCGCTCCATTAGACGTGAGCGAAGATGTTGTGGGCAGAATTCTCGCAGAGGGAGGGGTCCCCGGGGATTTTTTTTCTGAGACAGTGTAACCCAGGATGGCCTGGAACCTTGGCTTCCTGCCTTAGTTTCTAGAGGCCTGGGATTATACAGGAGCCCCTTAAAAGCAGAATTTGGGACTGGGGAGATGGCTCAGTCAATAAAGTACTCATATTGAAGCCTGTGGGGACTCCTGTCACCGTTGGAGTCAGATCTAAACTGCACTGAAGGTTAAGAATCTGTTTCGCCAGGTGTTGTGGTGCACGTCTTTAATCCTAGCACTCGGGAGGCAGAGGCAGGCGGATCTTTGTAAATTCAAAGCCAGCCTGGTCTACAGAGTGAGTTCCAGGACAGCTGGGGCTACAGGGAGACCCTGTCTCGAAAAGACAAAAAAAAAAAAAAAAAAAAAAAAGTATCTGTTTCATAGCCAGGCCTGGTGGCGCACACCTTTAATCCCAGCAGAGGATTAAATCAGGAGGCAGAGGCAGATGGATTTCTGTGAAACTGAGATCAGCCTGATCTACATAGTGAGTTTCAGGTCAGCTGGGGTTATAGGGAAACCATGTCTCAAAAAAAAATTTTTTTCCCATTTCATTTTTGCCAAGCAAAGGAACCAAAACCCCCAAAAAAGTTTTATTTCTCTGATCATAGTAAACTGAAACAGCTTCACATGAGTTTATTCCCCTTCGCCATCTTACTCGGCTAACTTCCACTCATGCTGCTAAATGAATGTGGAGTGGTGTGCATGCAGGCATGTTCATGTTCATGTGCTGTGTGTGGTGTGTGTGTGTGTGTGTCTGTGTGTGTGTGTAGGCTCAACGTTGACATGGGGTATCTTCCTGGTCACTCTCTACCTTAATCATTGAAGTAACGTCTCTCAATTGAACACAGAGTTCACCAACACGGCTCATCTGGCTACTCAGCTTGCTCTGTGATCTGCTTTCCACCCTTCACGGGAATTACAGGTGTGCTGCCACGCCCACCAGCATGTGCGTGGATTCTGGGGATCTGAACTCTAGTCTTTAATGCTTGTGCAGCAAACACTTTAACCACTGAGCCATCTGCCCAGCTCATCTTTAGTTTTCTCAATCAGAAGCTGGGTGTGGTGCGGGCCAGTAATCCTAGCACTGGAGAAGCAGAAGTGAGGATCAAGAGTTCAAGGCCAGCCTTATCCACGTAGCAAATTTGAGGCCAGACTGGGCTAGAAGAAGACCCTATCTCGAAAGAAAGAAAGAAAGAAAGAAAGAAAGAAAGAAAGAAAGAAAGAAAGAAAGAAAGAAAGAAAGAAAGAAAGGAAGGAAGGAAGGAAGGAAGGAAGGAAGGAAGGAAGGAAGGAAGGAAGGAAGGAAGGAAGGAAGGAAGGGAATCTTTTTTTTTTTCTGGTCTTTTCAAGACAGGGTCTCCCTGTAGCCCCAGCTGTCCTGGAACTCACTCTGTAGACCAGGCTGGCCTTGAACTCACAAAGATCCGCCTGCCTCTACCTCCCAAGTGCTAGGATTAAAGGATTAAAGACGTGCGCCACCAAGCCTGGCAGAAGGAAGGATTCTTAATTAATTGAAGGTTTTTTTAATTTTGTTTATTTTTTACGTGTATGAATGCACTGTCTGCATGTAGGTTGGTGAACCCATGTCATGCAATGCCAAGGAAGTCAGAAGAGGGTGTCAGATTCCCCTGGAACTGGAATTAAAGACGGTTCTCATCCGCCATGTGGGTGCTGGGGATCGAAACCAGGTCCTCTGCAAAGAGCCGTCGGCGCTCTTAACCACTAGGCCATCTCTCCAGCCCCCTAATTGAAGTTTTTAAAGACACCATACATACAGAATACAAAATTCAACAAGTGTAAAAAGACTGACTTGGGGGACTGCAGAGATGGTCAGTCAGTGAAGTGTTTGATCTGCAAGTATGTGGATTTGTTTCAGTCTAAGAAATGGGCTGGGCATGGTGGTGAATGCCTAGAACCCCAGCCCTGAGGAGGCTGAAGCAGGACAGTTGGGTCCAATCTGAGGATGGCCTCAGATACAGACACTGGCTCTTTCTCCTTTACACACACACATTCCAAGGGAAGAAATGTGGTGTGTCCTTGCCCTTTGACCTTCCTTTCTCTCTCCTAACTCACATGTCAGAAAGCATGGTAGAACACCCCCTGCCCCTCGCCCCCCACCCTGAGTCCCTTTGTATTAAACCCCAGGTTAGTTTCAACAGGGCCCAATGCAGAGCATTACTGCCCCATGAAACAGGGACAGCAGGGGCCCCTAGGCCCAGCAGGGACCTTCCTTCCAACTCTCTCTGCTAACCCTCTTTCTAGGCCTGAGAGAGCTGCACAAACTTTTTGCTCTGTTAGGGTGCAGATGCCCCATGGATTTCTGGGGACCTCACCTAGAATGGTGGGAAGAGACTGAAAGGGCTCTTGACCCCCTCATCACAGGAGGAGGGGACAGTGAGTCATCTCTGTCGCTAGAGCAGACAGAGGAGTCCCACCTGTTATTGATAAGCTCTCTAATCCTGCTCCTAATTACTCTTTATTAACAGAGGGGGCTGTCGGGAGGGCGCGGGGCGACGGGCCATTGGGAGCTGGTCACGTTTTCCAACGGAGCTTATTTGCCATGATCAAAATAACCTTCTCAGGGGAAGGGCGAGGCAGGCGCTCAACCTTGTGCCCTGAGACTTGTCTCCAAATCAGGCTACCATCCCTGTCAGGCAAGGCCCTCAGCCTGCTCCTCTTCATTCATTCAAACCCTTCCTTGGAGCAGGGGTTACACAAAGCTTTGAGTCAGGTGTTACACATACAGTGACTGACCCATGTCTCCACTGTCTAAATGGAAAGTGCCCCAGCTATATAACAGAATGGGGCTGCAGGGACAGAATAGGGGTCCCTGGAAGAAGACAGTAAAGAAGTATGGCTAGAGGTTCCAGGGGGATGCTCTGCAGCAAGAACAGTGGGCAGGGCAAGCAGGGCTGTGTGGCCAGAACAAAGGCCTGGGGTGGCGTGTGTTGGGGGCTGGAGGGGTGGGCAGAGCCAAAGCATACAAAAACTCACCCTGTAGGTGCTAGAGAGTAATGGAAGGTGTTAAACAGGGAGGTTAACAGCATCACCTTGTGCTTTGGGAAGTCCTGTCTGGCTTGGTATGGAGGTCAGGCTGGGGGAAGCTATTGGATGTGCACAACAGTTGGAGACTTGTACCAGCCCAGGAGAGAAAGGAGCAGTTTGGAACTCGGCCATTAACAGACAAGAGAGGTAGTTCCAGCCTCAGAACATGGCACAGTCCCATGAGCTATCAGGACACGTGGGTAAGAAATCAGGGGATCTAGAGCTCCGAGGGTGAGGTGGCTGCTGTGTAGATATGAGGACTGGACTTCGGAGCCCCAGAACCCACATATTCTAGTTTGCCTCTCTGTCACTGTGATAAAAAAAGCTGACAGAAAGCAGCTTGGAGTAAGAAAGGGAGGATTTGGCTTACTGGTCACAGTCCACCCCTAAGGAAGGGCAGGGCAGGAACCTGGAGGCAGAAAATGAAGTAAAGACCACAGGAAAATGCTGCTCACTGGCTTGCTCCCCTGGCTAGCTCAGCTACTCTTCTTTAAAAATAAACATATTGGGGCTGGAGAGATGGCCTAGTGGTTAAGAGCACTGACCGCTCTTACAGAGGACCCGGGTTCGATCCCCAGCACCCACATGGCGGCTGAGAACCGTCTGAAACTCCAATTCCAGGAGAACTCCAGTTCCAGGGGAATCTGACACCAAAAAAAATAAATAAATAAAAATAAAAATAAACATATTTTGGGCTGGAGAGATGGCCTAGCGGTTAAGAGCGCCGACTGCTCTTGCAGAGGACCCGGGTTCGATCCCCAGCACCCTCATGGCGGCTGAGAACCATCTGTAACTCCAATTCCAGGAGAACTCCAGTTCCAGGGGAATCAAGACCCTCTTCTGACCTCCGCGACATTGCACAACATGGGTGCACAAACCTACATGCAGACAATACATTCATACACATAAATAAATAAAATAAATAAATAAATAATAATAAAATAAAAATAAACATATTTTTAGGCTGGGTGTGGTGGTGCACGTCTTTAATCCTAGCACTTGGGAGGCAGAGGCAGGTGGATCTTTGTGAGTTCAAGGCCAGCCTGTTCCACAAGTGAGTTCTAGGCCAGCTGGGACTATAGGGAGACACTGTCTCAATAAATAAATAAATTTGTATTTTTTAATATTTTATTTGTTATTTTTATGTATATGAGAGTACTGACTGCATGTGTGTAAGTACACCCATGTCATGCAATGCCCATGGAATCAGAAGAGGGCAACAGATCCCCTGGAATTCTCAGCATGTGGGTGCCAGGAATCAAACTTGGGTCCTCTGCAAGAGCAGCCAGTGCTTTTAACTGCTGAGCCATCTCTCCAGCTCCTTGTTATTTTTACTTTACATGTATTGCCTGCATATATGTAAGTGCACCTGTGACATACAATACCTCAGAAGGTCAAAAGAGGGCATCAGATTCCTATGGAACTGGAGTTACAGATGGTTGTTAGCCACCATGTGGGTGCTGGGAATTGAACCAGGGTCCTCTGCAAGAGCAGCCAGTGCTCTTAACCACTGAGCATCTCTCCAGCCTTGAAGCTACTGTTCCTTTTTTTTTTTTTTTGTCTTTTCGAGACAGGGTCTCCCTATAGCCCGAGCTGTCCTGGAACTCACTCTGTAGACCAGGCTGGCCTTGAACTCATAAAGATCCACCTGCCTCTGCCTCCTGAGTGCTAGGATTAAAGGCGTGCACCACCACGCCCAGCGAAGCTACTGTTCTTATAAACCCCAGACCCACCTGCCCAGGGCAGCATCCATGGTTGTCTGGGCTCTCCTCCATCAATTAGCAATCAAGAAAATGTCCCAAGGACTGCTCACAGGCCAGTCTGGTGGAAACAATTCCTCAACTGAGAATCCCTCTTTCCAGGTATGTCGGGCTATGTGTCAAGTTAGTGGAAACTCACCAGCACACCAGGTAAAGCCAAGCATAGCAATTCTGCCTGGAGACAGGCAGGTTCTCAGGTCTTGCTGACCAGCCTAGCGGAACCTGCCGTCTCTGGTTCAGTTAGAAGCACTGTCTCCAACACTAAGTTATGGGAGGAAGCAATTGAGGGAAACATCCCAAGAGCCACCCACTTTTTGCTCCCACATGAGCACATAGGCGTGTACCCCCCCACATGCATACACCACACCAACATCAATAATAAAAAGAAATCAGAGTATCCAATGGTCCCCAAGATTCTGGGTCCCCACCTAGCTCCCAGTACCAGCACCTTTGTTCAACATAGCACTAGCTCTCTACAGACACAGGACGACTTCAGGCCACCGTTCCTTTGCCTACAGCCAGAGAGATGGGAACCCCGGGCCTTGAAAGCCAGGCTCCTGGTCCTGGCCCTGCCCACCTCCCTCCTGCCTGCCTGCCTGCAGTGCACCCCAAAGCCTGGGCAGTGTGCCTGCTTCTGGGCGAGTAGCCCGGATCTCAGCTTCTCCACTTTTTGTCACCCAGACTTCTTGTTTCCTATCCACGCCCAGGTCTTCCAGAACGGCTTGGCATGTGGGTCTCCGAATTCCAGTGTTTGCCTTGCTCCCTGATGGCCTCCCTACAGGTCGGGTCTCTTCTGTATGGGCATCCCTTCCTGCCCCATCAGTCTGGGTCGTCTCACCTTCCCTCTGTCATGGCTGAGCTCAAAGCTCCCTCTCTCCAGCCTTCTCTGCTTCCTTGCCCTGACCACTGAGTACCTGATCTCTACCCAGAATGCATGCAATCCAGTCTCATTGTTTGCGGAGATGAACTTGCACACTGGACCTCCCAGCCCCAGAGGGCTGTGTACAGTGGGCTGTGCCCTGTGCCCCTCATGGAGGAACTCTAAGTGCCCAGCATGACATGGGATCTTTGCCCTCAGGCACCTTGGGCTCCACCCAGCCCTGCCAATCGCCACCACTGGCTTCTGTAAGTTGTTCCAGCTTCAGCATCTGTGTAATGGGTCCTCGAGAGCCCTCTCAAGGTGTGCATACAAAGAATGCTCAACCTCAGGGCTGGCAAGAGAGCTTAGTGGGTAGTGCTTGCCACCAAGAACTCATGTGGTAGAAGGAGAGAATGGACTCCTGAAAGATGTTCTCTGACCTCTATACACATGATATGGCACACATGTATACACACACACACACACACACACACACACACACACATACAAATAACGACAATAATTTAAAAAAAAAAAGAATATAGAACCTTGTAGTCAATTGTGCAAAAGGCTTAGAAACAGCGAGGCACAGGGCACAGCAAGCGTGCCCATAATCCTGCTACTTAGGAGTTGGAGGCAGGAGGACTGGAGGTTTGAGGCCAGCCTTGGCTACATAGGGAGTCTGAGGCCACTCTGGACTATACGAGACCCCATATCGAAACAAACAACAACAAAATAAAAAAGACAAGCAAAGGCCTGGCATGGAATGAAGCTCAATAAACCCTCCTCACAGCCGCAGAGAGAGCCCTGGACCAGGCACTGAACCCTCTTCACAGCCGCAGAGAGAGCCCTGGACCGGGCACTGAACCCTCCTCAGAGCTGCAGAGCCCTGGACCAGGCATTACGAGCCCTGCCATTTCCAGCCTGGCCTCTAGCTCAGTGTCATTCTCTCTCCCTGGGCACTGTTTCCTTGACCTTGGGATAGTGAAGATCAAGCTTCCTAGCCAGGTGTGCGGGCGCATACATGCCATCCCTGCTGATATGGGAGGGTCACGAGTTTGCAGCTAGCTTGAACTACATAGTGGGACCTTATCTCAACCCTCTCCACCCCTCACTAAATGATGAAGGGGCAGAAGTCTCTAGAACCCCTCCCCCATGCCAGCTCCACAACGCATCACTCCCTTTAGTTGAGTCTTCCCACAGCCTACAAAAGCATGGAGCTCCCTGCTCCCCTGCCCCCCTGGCGGGCACATGTCTCCTGCCCCCCAGGGTCATGGGCCTAAGGAGACCGCCAGGATCCGGGCTCTCCCATGGTCTAATGCCATGGCCATGGGAAGAGGAGTACACTTTGTCTCAGGCCTCAGCAGGTTTCAATTCCAAGGTTCAAAGCGCCTCTGCCCCTTCTCAGATAAAAGACTGTTTAGCCTGAGAGAGAAGCCTCTTCAGAGAGGTGGAAGACCCTAGAAACACTGGCCCGCCGCACAGCCCATGCCCTCCGCCCGCCAAGGCGTGCAGCCCTGGCCTCCGTTCCAGCCCACTGCCCCACAAGAAAAGCCCATTAATTTAACCCTAATAGGATTTTCAATTCTTCACCAGCCTGGGGGAGCTCAGAGATCTGGGAGGAGGTAGATGGGATGCAGGGCATGTCAGCTTGGAGGGAAACCCAACAGAGGGTGCCTTCAGAAAAGCCACAGCATGCCCGGGCCTCAGTTTCCTCCAGAGAAGGAAAGTTACCCAAATCTCTCAGAGGATTAAATTAGACTGTGAAAGGAGCCACAGCCAGCCAGTGCTCCTGGGTAGGAGGTTGGCGCTTCGTTGCCCATGCCCTTCCATACCAGCCTCTGCCCTTGAACCTGCCTGGACCTGCTTCAAGTGGCCCAGGTACTTACAGAATCTCAGCCCTGCACTTAAGACCGGCCTGGTTCCTGGCCACAGTCTCCAGCCTCCAGGCAGCCCCAGACACCTGGAGACAGGGTGAGTGACCCCGAGGCCAGAGCTGTTCACTCTGTGGGATCCACGCCCTGGGTTCATGGATGCTCAAGGGAGCCGAGAAGCTGAAGACTCCAAAACCCAGCAGCCCAGTTGGTAGGCTCATGCCAACCAGCTGTGCCCTGGCTCCAGCTGGGAACACAGCCCGGCAGCTGCCAGTGCCTATCCTTCAAGCCAAGTCCTCCAGGGTCAGAAGATGCCAGGCAAGGTTGGGGAGGTCACATCTGTGACAACGCCTTGGCTGTGGCTTGGTACGACAATGCTTCCCTGCAGGCTGGAAGTGGGGCCACCCTGGTGTAGCCGGGGGCCCAGCGCAGGGAATGGGAGGAAATTCAGCTCTCGGGCAGTAGGCATGGCTCTGGGAGCACACCACAGCTCTAATACCAACGGACCAGCCCCGCTGGCTCTCAGCCACACACTCTGGGTGTGTCATGTTGTCGCCAGGAGAGGCGGGGGACTCAGGAGTCTCCATATACAACCCTGGGCTGCTGCTCCCTAGCAAAATCCACAAGCATCCTGGACAGACAGGGGAGGGAAGACCACAGTCAGCAGTGTTTGTGGCCACTATGTGTAGTGTCTCCATCCCGGGCCCCTGCAGGAGCCCCAACCGTAATTTACAGCGTTTCAGCCCTCAGCTCCATATGGGGTAACCCACACAGTAACAGGAGAGGGGAAGGGAGGAGAGAGTGAGATGAGCCAAGGACAGACATCCTCAGGTGCATGGAAAGCTGTCTTTTCATCAAAGAAAGAGAAACAGCAAATTGGTTTAATGGTCCCACAAGCTTCATGCAAACAAAGTGGCTGGGTTCAAAGATCTGTGGGTTCCATGGCCCAAGACGGAATGCTGTGTGGACACTGGGGAGAAGGTCGCAGGAAAGAACACTGTCTGAGATCCACCGTACGGATTGTGGGAAGCCGCTGCAAGTGCCAGGTGGAATTTTAGAGGAGGCTGTCTGCCAGATATTGGAGGTTACACTCTCCTCATGCCGAAGGTGGGAGGTGGATAAGGACCCTTCGACTGGGCCCCATCCCACCCATAAACGGTGAGAGCGTCTTTGGTCCAGAGTCACATCTTTGGCTCAGGTGTCAAGTATCTGATTCTGCTCATAAGCAGGAAGTAGGGCACTGCACTCCCTGAGGGTGGGAGACACATGCTCAGGCAGGAGAAGGGACCCGTCAGCAGATCCGGGAGCCGCTGAAGGGGTCCCCAAGGTTCTGTTCAGTGCTTCCCCCAGCCCCTGTCAGGTTCCACAAATTGCTAGCTTTCCACATTGAGTGATTTTCTCCGTGCTCTACCCAGCACTCTAGTCTTGCTGTGTAATCTGAGGTGAGTTGCTCACCCTCTCTGTGTTTTAGTTCACTGGAACCCCCCCCAAAAAATGGGTTTTTTGAAAGAAGAGATTCAAGGCTTCTCTTGCCCTGTGGAGGGTGAATGCTCGTTATAAAACAGTGTGGTGAGCTATATTCATGATGGAGTCTCACCCTGGGCTTTATTCAGTTTAAAAATGGGAGGAAGTTATGGTTGAGAGTGTAAGACCTGTCATTCCTGCGTCACAAGACACTCATGTCCGACTCTAGAGACAGAATAGAAAACTAGAGCCAGGCCCTGCCCTTGAGCATGCAGTCCAGCAAACAAGGGCCCACTGTGGGGAGCGGGAAGGCAGTGGAGGAGGGGGCAGTGGGTAGGGACGCTTTGGCTAAAGAGACGACCAAGCTACCATTGGAAAGATGAGGAGGAGGAGGAGGCAGCCAAGCAAACTGAAGGTCAGAGCAGGGCCGGGCGGGGCCTGAAGTCTGCAAGGCATGAGGCGCCCTCCCCTCTCAGCAGCATGAGAGACAGGATGGAAGCTGGGGGGGAGGCCAGGGGCGCAGCTCAGCAGAGTACACACATAGCACATAGAATCCCTGAGTGTGATCTCCAGCACCGCATTAAAAACAAAACAGGTGTGGTACTACACGCCTGTCATCTCTGCACTCGGGAGGTAGAGCAGGGGGGTGAGAAGATCAGAGTCATTCCCGGCTACATGTGAGTTTAAGACCAGCACAGGCTACAGGAGACCGTGAAGGAAGGAAGGAAGGAAGGAAGGAAGGAAGGAAGGAAGGAAGGAAGGAAGGAAGGAAGGAAGGAAGGAAGGAAGGAGAGGAAAGAAGAGGAAAGAAGAGGAGAGGAGAAGAGAGGGAGGGGAGTGGAAGGGAAAAGAAAAAAGACAAGAAAAGAAAAGAAAAAAGAAAAACGAAACATAGGCAGAAAGGCATTATGGAAAAAGCATTTGCATACCTGAAAGAACTCCACCTGGACAGTCAGTGCGGTTTGCACAGGGCAAACCAGCCATCTGCTACTTTTGTGTCACTCAGATTAACCCAAGGCCCAGGAGTCCAATGTCTTCAACCAACCCCTCAACATATTCAACATATTTGGTGGCTCTGCCCATCAATGGCTGACGATGGCTGACGTGACTCCAATCCCTTACACTGAGAGGCCAGCACCCTCCCATCCATTTCCTGTTTAGCAGCATGTCCTGATCACCAGGCACAAGCTAAAAACTGTGCCAGGGGCCAGGGTGCCCACCAATGGTCCAGGCAGCCAGGATACCACCCCCTCCTGGTAGCCCTGCCTACCTCCACTGACCATGATCCCAGCAAGCACCCACCTGTGTGAATGCCTGGCACCTCCCAAGAAGTCTGCCATCAGCAACAAGATGGGGCTGTGCAAGACATTCCCATTCCTTCCCTCCCACCCCGTCCATGTTCAGAGGCGGGCACATGCATGGCTGCAATCCTGTCGGCGGCCCCTGGCCAACTGGCTGCCACTTGCTTATTTGGCTTGGAACAGGAAATACATTTTTCTACTATTTATATTGCTGACCTCGGGAATAAACTCATCACTGCTGCAGCCACATTCCCACACTGCCCCGTTCGCATCTGGGACCCAGCTTGGGACTCACACAGAGGAAGTCTGAGGACACTGTAAGAGTACAAATGTCTCTCTAGATTTTCAGAGCAGAAGGGAGTGTGGCGTCACTGTGCAGGATCCTCTCTCTGGCCACACGCACAGGGAGCCCACCTGCTCTTTCCCTCTTCCAGAGTGGTCTCTTCTCCAAGTCTCCGCACAGGGGATGGTGATAAAGCCGAGCCCCAGGGACTGTCATTCAGAGTAAATGATATCATGTCTGAGGACAGTTTCATGTTGATGTGGTGGCCCCCGGAACAACTGTCAGCCTGACAGCCCAGCTCCAGAGGTCAGCTTGGCTGAGGCTGGGCCCACATTTGGGCCAGCAACAGCCAGATGTGCTTTGGGTCCCCTGACAGTCCATGTCCCCATGAGAATAGGTGGCCGTACCCAGTGGTCAGGACTCAGGTGGGCAGGCTGGGTGTCACAGAGGCCAGGGTCAGGAAAACAAAGGAATGAAATGGAAGGGGAAAGCTGCACATGGTGGACACGCCTTTAATTCCAGTACTCAGGAGGCAGCAGAGGCAGGTGGATCTCTGTGAGCTCTAGGCCAGCCTGGTCTACATAGTGAGTTCCAGGACAGCTGTGGGTATAGGGAGACCCTGTCAAAAAGGCGGGGGGGAGGCTGGAGAGATGGCTCAGCAGTTAGGAGCACTGACTGCTCTTGCAGAGGACCCGGGTTCGATTCCCAGCACCCACATGGTGGCTAACAACCATCTTTAACTTCAGTTCCAGGGGAATCTGATGCCCTCTTCTGACCTCCACAGCATTGCACGACTCAGGTGCACCAACCTACATGCAGACAGTACACTCATACACATAAAATAATAAATAAGGGGGCTGGAGAGATAGCCTAGCAGTTAAGAGCACCAACTGCTGTTGCAGAGGACCCGGGTTCGATCCCCAACACATGGCGGCTGAGAACCGTCTGTAACTCCAATTCCAGGAGAACTCCAGTTCCAGGGGAATCCAAGACCCTCTTCTGACCTCTGTGGCATTGCACAATACAGGTGCACAAACCTGCATGCAGACAGTACACTCGTACACATACAAAAATAAATAAAATTAAAAATAATAACAAATAAATAAAAATTTTAAAAAGGGAAATAAAATAAAACAAAATGATGGAAGAATAGCAGTGGCTGTCATGACACTACCTCTCTATTGTATGTGTGCACGCATGTGTTTACTGTGCATGTGCATGCATGTGTGAATGTCTGTGGAGGTCAGAGGTCAACATATGGTCTCATTCCTGAAGAGCCACCCACCTTTTTTTTTTCAGACAGGGTCTCTCACTGGGGACCAGGGAATCACCAGTCAGGGTAGGCTGCCTGGCCAGCAAGCCCAGGGATCCTCCTGTCTCTGCCTCCTCGATGTTGAGGTCACAAGTGAGTGCCACCACGTGTGGCTTATTGTGTAGGAGTTCGAGTCCTCGTGCTGGTATGAGAGCACTTTACCGATGGAACTACCCTGCAACCATTTCACTGATTTTTAAAAAGACTTGCATGGAAATGAGCAGCTGCCTGTCACACAGGTCCAGACAGGGCAGGAGAATCCGAATTTACAGTGCCTGCCTGTCACTCAGTGGTGATCACCAGGCAGAACCAGACACAGATGAATGGGTGTGGCTGCTTCTTAAGAAAATGATATTTAGAAATAGATCATGGAAGACCCAGGCAGGCTCAACCAGACAAAAGCCTAGCATGGAACTGCAGAAACGGGCAGCAGAACTCATTCTTAGCTGAAGAAATATTGGCAGCTGATTACGGTTGGGTGAGGAAGAACCAGTCTTCTGTAAGACTAGAGGGACTCCAGAGAGGCTGACTGGAGCTCAGAGGAGGAACAGGCATTCAGAGTGGCCGGAGAGAGTAATTTGGCACAATAGACCCTGACACAATTGACAGACTGTATGAACTCGGGGGAAGGGGGTACAGCTATGGGAGGGTGCCAACGGAGAAGGGGGTATAAAGGCAATTAAGGCTGACTGAGAAGTTACATATAAAGTACACAAAAATTCAATTAAGAAAAATATTAGATCAGGGTCAGGTAGGGCTCACCCTTCTGGTTAAGCCAGCCAATGATGTCATCTGCTTCTTCTTCAGCACCCCTCTACCTGATGGGTCAGGTGCCGTGTAATCTCTCTAGCAGTTCCCTCCTTTCCACACCGCATCTGAACTCTCCAACAGCTTCTGTGCTTCTTCATTTCCATCACTATCACAAAATACCCAAGATAATCAACTTATGAAGAGAAAATATAGAGCTAGGAAGATAGTTCAGTGGGTAGAAGCATTTGCCATGCAAGTCTGATGGCCTGAGTAAGCTACCCAGAACCTACATAAAATGTTAGATGTGGGGGCTGGGGAGGCAGCTCAACAGCTAAGAGCACTGGCTGCTCTTGCAGAGGACCTGAGTGGTTCCCAGCACCAACTTGTCAGCTAATAACCACCCTTAACTTCAGTTTCAGAGGATCCAACACCCTCTTCTACCCTCCACAGGCATTGTACAATATGGGTGCACTTACATACATGCAGGCAAACACTCATACACATAAAATAAAAAGAAACAGCCAGGCGTGATGGTGCATGTCTTTAATCCTAGCACTTGGGAGGCAGAGGCAGGTGGATCTCTGTGAGTTCAAGGCCAGCCTGGTCTACAGAGTGAGCTGCAGGCCAGCCGGGACTAAAGGGAGACCCTGTCTCAAAAAGACAAAAATAAATAAATAAATAAATAAATAAATAAATAAATAAATAAATAAATAATTGGGGGAGATCTTCTTGAGACAGGGACTTCTTGTAGCCCCAGCTGTCCTAGAATTCACTATGTAGACCAGGCTGGCCTTGAACTCACAAAGATCCACCTGCCTCTGTCTCCCTAGTACTTGGATTAAAAGCATGCGGCAACATGCCTGGCGAGAAACAAATTTTTAAAAAATTAAAAATCCAAATGTGGAAGCCAGGTATAGTCTTTTAATCCCAGGACCCAGGAGGCAGAGGCTGACAGGTCTGAGTTTGAGGGCAGGCTGATGTATCGAGTTCCAGGTTAGCCTGGAGACGGAGCAAGTACTACCTGGCCTGGGCAGCCCCTAGGGTACCCATTGTGGTAAAATTACCCACCATTGTGATCTATACCCCCAAACAGAGCCTCCTGAGTCTATGTACCTCATCCACACAGCCCCCTGTGCAGTTGGCTGGAGAGGAGTTGGAAATGGCAGTCAAGGGCTAAGTAGACCTGTCTCCATGCAGTTTGCATGTAGAATGGCTTGTGACTCATTAAGTAGGGCTGTGACTATTACAGAAATGAAATAACTGAGATATAAAAAGTTTCTGTCACTTGCCCAGTGGCATATAGCTGGCAAGTTACAAAGCTCAACTCAAATCAGGGCCATTCAATCATCTGTTCTCAACTGCTTCCCTCATGTGGAAATCTGACTGAAACTAAAAGTCAGTCCCGCTAAGGATAGAGAGTGGGTAGTGCTTGCCCAGCATGCAGAAAGCCCTGGGTTCTATCCCCAGCACATCATAAATGGGGCCTGGTGGCACATTTCAGTAATCTCAGCACTGGGCAGAAGGATCAGAAGTTCAACGTCACCCTCTGATATATATTGAGTTCAAGGCCAGCCTGGGCTACATAAGGCCCTGTCTATAAACAAACAAGAACGTAAATAAATAAACCATGAGACTATAGTGTTGCACAATATTAATAAAAATATATGGTAGCACATACCTTTAACCCCAGAACTTGGGAGGCAGGGGCAGGTGGGTCTCTGAGTATGAGCCCAGCCTGGTCAATATAGCAAGTTTCAGGACAGCCAGGGCTACACAGTGAGAGCTTCTCACAAAAAAATAAAAAAAGAAAATATAATGGTAATCATATTATCAGTAGCATTTAATGCTTACGTAGTATTTATATTCCAGATGATTTTATAATAGCCATTTTCTAAATAACACAGCAATTTGATCCTAAAGCAATTCTAGGCAGGAGATATTATTATTGTCTCCATATAGACAAAGAAACAGAGGCACAGAGAAGTCAATCATCCACTTGAATTCACACAGCTGCTGAGTGGAGTCTGGACTTGAGCCCAGGCAGTCTCTAGAGCCATTGTGTAGCATGTGCCATTTCTACATTCTGTTGTCCACAGAGCATTTGTCACGGGCCAACACCCTTGTGTGTCCCAGTGAATTCACTCATCACCACTCAAAATCCTTGGGCCTAGAGAGATGGCTCAGTGACCATTCGTAACTCCCATTCCAGGGGATTCTGATGTTCTCAGGCACTACATGACACCGGTTACACACATGCAGGCAATACATTCGTACACATAAAATAAAAATAATAAAATACCTAAAAATAAAGAAAGCCAAAATCTCAGCAATTAGAAATAGAGAAATCGTCCTCAGCTAAGGCAGATAGCTAGATGACTTACTTTCCTCCTGATCCTGGGAACAAGGCAAAATGGGCCTTCTGGGGGTTCTTTGTTTGGTGATATAGCATCTCCCTATGTACCTCAGGCTGATCTGGAATTCAAGATCCTCCTGTCTCAGACAGAAAGGTACTGCATTCATCCTAGCTGAAGACCACAAGTTAAAAAACTATCCTGGGCTCAGTGAGCCCTGTCTGCAAAAATCAAAACATGAGCCAAGCATGGTGGTACTTGCCTTTAATCCTAGCACTGAGGCAGAGGAAGGCAGATATTTGTGAGTTCCAGGCCAGCCTGATCTACATAGTGAGTTCCAGGCCTGCCAGGGCTGCAAAGTGAGACCCTGTCTAAAAGTTAAAAAAGAGAAAATTCTTTATATAAAGGCACAAAACTGCATTAAATAAAAAATATTAAGTTAAAACAGGCACATGCCTTCAATCCCAGCACTAAGGAAGCAGAGGCAGGTGGATTTCTGAGTTCAGAGCCAGCCTGGTCTACATAGTGAGTTCCAGGACAGCTGGGGCTACAGGGAGACCCTGTCTCAAGACAAAAAAAAAAAAAAAACAACCAAAATAACAACAAAATACCTGTCTTTGCTCACAGATGACACAACTATCTAGGAAGAAAATCCAAAAGAATGGACTTTTTCAACTCCTAGAACAAGGTTCCCGGGATACAAAATTAAAAGACAGAAGACTCTCCTGCTAAACGCCAGTGAACAGGGCGGTGAGATGGCTCAGCAGGTAGAAACGGTAACCCCAAGGCTGAGACCCCCACATGGCAGAAAAAGAGAGCAGACTCTCACAAGTCGTCCCCTGACCTCCATACATGGACCCTCCTACAGTAAGTGAATACATGAATATATAAGTAAATATAAACAGCAACAAACAGCTAGAATTTAAAATACAAAACACAATACCCTTTACAATAAATGAAACATTTTAACAAAATAGATACAAGATCTACATGAGGAAAACTACAGAACTCCAAGGAAAGAACTCTAAGAGAGCTAACTTAATGGAGAGAAAATAGCTCATGGTCACAAATAGGAATCCTCAATAATGTTAGTATGTGCTGGTTTTGGCAGCACGTATATTAAAACTAGAAGGATACAGAGAACATTAGCATGGCCCCTGTGCAAGGATGACATGCAAATTTGTGAAGCGCCCCATATTTTTAACCAACCTATACATCAATGAAACAAAATTGAAGATCCAAACTTGGGCACATGCAATTTCAGCCACCTCATATTTGACAAAGGGGCCAAGAAGACTCAATGGAGGAAAGACAGCATCTTCAGTGAATGGTGCTGGCAAAACTGAATAATCACTTGTAGAAGAATGAAACTAAACCCCTACTTTTCACCCTGTATAAATATCAACTCTAAATGGATCAAAGACCTCAATGTAAAACCTCAAACTCTGAAAATGATAGAAGAAAATATTGGCAGTAACCTACAAGAGATAGGGGTAGGAAAAGACTTTCTAAATCAGACAGCAGTCATGTGGGAAATAAGGTCAACAATTGATAAATGGGACCTCATTGAACTAAAAAGCTTCTGTAAAGCAAAAGAAACAATCAAGAACTGAAGAGAAAACCCACAAAGTGGGAGGACATCTTCACTACTGAGATATCTGACAGAGCTTTAATATCCAAAGTATATAAATTACTCAAAAAACATAGACAGGAATGGTGGCACACACCTTTAATCCCAGCACTTGGAAGGCAGAAGTAGGTGGATCTCTGTGAGTTCAAGGCCAGCCTGGTCTACAGAGTGAGCTCCAGGACAGCTGGTACTAAAAGAGAGACTCTAACTCAAAAATACCAAAAGAAAAACAAAGGATCCCTGCTGGGTATGGTGGTGCACACCTTTAATCCCAGCACTCAGGAGGCAGAGGCAGGAGGATCTCTATATGTTCAAGGCCAGCCTGTTATATATAGTGAGTTCCAGGACAGCTGGGGCTACAGAGAGACCTGTCTCAAAAAGACAAAAAAAAAAAAAAAAATCAAGAAAACAAATGACCCAATCAAAAGATGGAGTAAAGAGCTGAACAGAGACTTAATAAATGAAGTAAAGATGGCTGAGAAACATCTTAAAAAGTGTTCAACATCAATAGTAATTAAGGAAATGCAAATTAAAACCACTTTAAGATTTCATCTTATCCCAGTAAGACTGGCTATGATCAAGAAAACAAACTATACCAAATGCTAGAGAGGCTTTGGGGAAAGGGGAACACTCATCCACTGCTGGTGGGAATGCAAACTCATGCAACCCCTATGGAAAGCACTGTGGAAAACTCTTAAAAGACTCAAAATGAACCTACCACTTGACCCAGCCATACCACTCCTGGGAATATATCCCAAAGAGTCATCATATTGCAGAGATATGTGCACAACCATGTTTATTTACAGCTCTTTTCACGATAGCGAAGGTGTCCCTCAACTGATGAGTGGATAATGAAAATGTGGTACATCTACACAATGGAGTTCTATGCAACGATAAAGAAAGACAACATCATGAAATTTGCAGGTAAATGGATGGAACTAGAAGCTGTTATGCTAAGTAGCATAGTCTCACACACACACACACACACACACACACACACACACACACACACACAGATGATATATGGTGTCCCTCATTTGTGGATCCTAGCACCAAGCCCTTATATGTAAGTCAAGCTGGGTAATTTTTTAGTAAAAACAATAACACATCCTCTAATGCTACTATAGATATAGCTTGAAGTTTATGTCTCTATTATCCTTAAGATCTAAGATTTATGAGAAAGAATAAATCTCATCTTTAAACTACATTAAAATACATTTCAATTTATTGCAGCTCTCTTCACAATAGCAAGGAGCTGGAAACAACCCAAGTGCCCCTCAACTGACTAATGGATAGAGAAAATGTGGTACATCTACACAATGAAGTTCTATGCAGCGATAAAGAAAGATGACATCATGAGTTTCACAGGTAAATGGATGGAACTAGAAGATATTATGTTAAGTGAAGTAACACAGTCTCAGAAAAACAAACGATGAATGGTATCCCTCATCTGTGGATGCTAGTGCCAATTACCTAGTTGTAAGTATTTCTTGTGCACGGCCCCTTGAGCTTTTGTCCAAGTAGTTGGGAGTGATGAATATTGGAAACAACAACAACAGCAGAAAGGACTGCATCAAAGAACTGACTGAAATGGTGAACTTCTGCTCAAAACAGTCAATTTCCACATGGAGAATTTTGAGAAAGACTGAGAAAGAGATGAAAAGCATGTTTGGAAGAATGCATGAGCTCTGGTGGGGTGGGGGGATAGGGTGGGGGACGCAGGTCTAGATCTGATTAGTAACATAATCTTGTACAAAAAATATATATAATAAAAAAAGAAAATTCAGAATTAAAAATAATAATAATAATAAATATATTTCAGCCGGGTGTGGTGGCGCATGCCTTTAATCCTAGCACTTGGGAGGCAGAGACAGGTGGATCTTTGTGAGTTCAAGGCCAGCCTGGTCTACAGAGTGAGTTCCAGAACAGCTGGAGCTACAGGGAGACCCTGTCTCAAAAAGACCAAAAAAAATAATAATAATAAAAAAAATAAAAATAAATAAATATATTTCAACTTACAATGTAACTTAGAAATATAAAGTTATATTTCTATTTGCCTGTATGCAATATTACTATTAAAATGTGAATCACAAATGTGTCTTGGAATTAACCTTTAGTTTATTTTCAGACTCTGTCATTTTGCTATAAGTATGGAGGGTATATATGTGTATTTTGAAGTAATATAAAATTAAAGGGAACAACAACAACAAAAGACTTGTTCAAAGAACTTGACCAAAACAATAAACTTTTACATCAAAAAAGTTTAAAAAGTCTAAGAAAAAGATGCAAGACAGGACTTGACATGTATGACAGAACACATGTGCTCTGGTGCAGGAGAGCATGGAAAGGGTCTAAATGTGATTGGGAAAGGTTGTATGAAATGCACAAAAGTTCAATAAAAACAAAAAGATGCCAGGTCCTTTCCACTGTGCACATTGACAAACAGACTGAAACTTATTTACATGAAAAGGTAAAAGATCCAGAACAATCAGCACACACACAAAAAAGTAAAAAACAAAGTCAAAGGACTGACATGAGACAGCTTCCATGTTTAGAAGAAAGCCACTGTAATCAAAGCCAGGTGTGACAGCACATACCTACCTATAAGATCAGGACTTGAAGGCCATCCTGGCTACAAAAAGTTCAAGGACAGCTTGGGATACATGAGAGCCTGTGTCCAAAAAAATGAATAAGTAACAATACATTTAAGGACCCATCAAGATGGTTCAGTGGGTAAAAAGGCCTTTGCTACCAAGTCTGTGATCCACCTTCCATTTCCAGGACCCACATAGTGGAAGAAGAGAACTGACTCCTGTAAAATGGCCTCTGGCCTCCACTTGCACATCATGATACACGTGCAAGCATGTGAGCACATGCACACACATACACATACACAAAAAAAAGAAAGAAAATTAATGCAAAAAAATTTTTTAATTAAAATTTTGAACTATAACAATCAGGGGCTGGAGAGATCAGGGCTCAGTGGGTACGGCTCTTCCAGAGGACCCAAGTTCAGTCTCCAGTACCCACAGCAGGAAGCTCACAACTGTCTGTAACTCCAGCTCCAGATAACTCTGGCCTCCACAGGCCCCTGCACTCCTGTGCACACAGCACCCCGCACACTCACCCATACATCCACCAAACAAACTAGTATAGCACTAGAGAGAGAACAAATGGATCCACCTGCAAACACCATTATCTGATTTTTGCCAAAGGATTAAAGGTCATTCAATGGAGGAAGGCTGGCCTCTTCAATGAATGGTGCTGGAACAATTGAACATTCACATCATAACAGAAAAATCATGATTCTAGACATAGAGCTTTCATAAAAAATTAATTCAAAATAGATCATGGGCCTAAATGCAAAACACAATGTCAGAGGAATCTAAATGACCCTAGGCTTAATGATGAGTTTTTAGATAAAACATCAAAAGTGCGGTCCTTTAATGAAGACACTTGCACATGACATCATTAAATGTGAACTCTTTAGTCAGGTGTACGTGTGTGGGGTTGGAATCAAGAAGGTCAGACACCCAAGGTCATCTTTGGCTTATATAGTGAGCTCAAGCTTGGCCTGGGCTACATAAGACCCTGTCTCCAAAAGCTAAAAACCTTGAGGCTGGAGGGATGGCTCAGCAGTTAAGAGCACTGACTACTCTTGCAGAGGACCCAGGTTCGAATCCCAGCACCCACATTTCGGCTAAGAACCGTCTTTAGTGCCAGGCAGGCGTGGTAGTACACTCCTTTAATCCCAGCACTCAGGAGGCAGAGACAGACGAATCTCTGTGAGTTCAAGGTAGTCTGGTCTACATAGCGAGCTCCAGGCCAGCTTGGACTAAAGGGAGACCCTGTCTCAAAAAAAAAAAAAAAAAAAAAGCCAAAACCCATTTTTGAACACTTCTGCCATGTGACAGTGTTAAAGAGAATGGGGAGGGAAGCCAAATGTGGGGGTGCACCCTGTAATTCCCAGCACTCAGGAGGCACAGGCAGGAGGATTGCCCAGAGTTCAAGGTCAGCCTGGGCTACATAGTGAGTTCTAGGCCAGCTAGGGCTACATAGCAAGACCCTGTTTCAAAAAGAGAGAGAGAGAGAAAAAAAAAAAGCTGGGTGTGGTGGCGCATGCCTTTAATCCTAGCGCTTGGAAGGCAGAGTCAGGCAGATCTTTGTGAGTTCAAGGCCAGCCTGATCTACAGAGCTGAGCTCCAGGCCAGCTGGGACTAAAGGGAGACCCTATCTCAAAAATACAAAAATCCCCACACATATGGAGCAATATATGTTTATAAAACATAGCTGTTAAAGTACTTGTATTTAAAACATACAAAGAATTAGGAAAGTCAATAGTAAGTTTAAAAATAAGTTTAAAAACAACTTAAAAAGAGGCAAACATCTGAAAAGACACCTCACAAAGAAGATACACAGATGGCAAACAAATATGTAAAAGATGTCTCACTCTGTACAGCACTGGGGACTTGCACATTAAAACAATGAGGCACTGCACCCATTAGCACAGTGGAAATCCAAAGATCTGACATCAGCAAATGCTGAGGAGGATACAGAGCCTCCAGAACCCTGCTTCAGAGCCAAAACAGCACAAGATGCTAGAGGCTCTGTATAAAACGGCTTAGCAATATCTTACACTGGTAAACATGGTCTACCATCCAGTTTATCACTCTCCTGGCTATTTACCTAAATGGGCTGGAAACATGTCCCTGGAAAACCAGCATACAAACACCACGAGTGTCGTTCATTCTCAGAGCTTCCCCAGACTGGAAACAAACAAGGCACCCACCCAGAGGTGCTGGCATCAACAGTGGTGCTTTAGCATGATGGCATTACCATTCATCCAGCTACAAAAAGAAACCAGAAAGCTGGGTGTGCTGGCACACACCTGTCAGCCCAACACTCAGGGAGTTGAAGCAGGAGGACCAAGACTCCAAAGCCAATTGGACTTCACAGTGAGACCCTGACTCAAAAAGGCAAATGAGAATCAAGCCACTCTAAAGTGTGAAAAGTGGAAGGCGCATAGTGCTTTGAAAGAAGCTCATCTGAAAAGGCTGCACTGTGTGATTCCAGCTCTACCCAATTCTGGAAGAGATGGAGATGGTGAAAAGATCAGTGAGGCTAGTGGGGGTGTGGTTCAGCATAGAGGCCTTCCCAGCATGCTCCGGCCCTGGACTTATCCCCTGCGTTGGGGAGGGGGATCAGTGGCTAGCAGGGATTCTTTGTTTTGTGAAAGACAGGATGAGGGTGGGGATGGGGAAGAGGGTGAAGAGAAGACACGGTGCTTTGAGGCATGAAACCACTGTGCCAGAGGACAAATGTGTTGCTCAACACGCAGCAATACAAGCAGCAGAAGTTAATTATTAATGAATAGTAATACAGCAACATGGGCATCAATTAAAAACTAATATATTGGCCATTGTGAGACTCGAGTGCTCAGTGGTCAGGTCAGGGCCTTGCCAGGACCACCTGAAGTACAGGTAGGAGCCAGGAGCTTCAGCCAGGCAGATTTTAGGATAGATCTACTCTTGGGTTGCTGGATAATTGATTCATTGTTTTGTGGTGGGGTGCAGTGGCCCTGCTTGCTGGGATCAAGCTAGGGCCTGTTAAACCCTTGTTGGGTGTGGCTGTCCGGGCTGGGTCACACTTTGCCCTTGTAGCTGGTAGTAAAACTGGGCCTATTGCCATTGTGAGACTTGACTGTACAGTGGTCAGGTCAGGGCCTTGCCAGGACCACCTGAAGCACAGAATACCCCCACCACCACCACCCCAACTGGAATTGCTGAGGGAGTGTCCAAGTGGATTTTTTTGGAGAACCTTCAAAACAGAAAGGGAAGAGTGAATTAGACTTCCAATATACAAACAAAATTGAAAGCCTGAAACTTAGACAAGTCAACACTCCATAAACAAGGAGGAAAAAAAAGGCATCTGAAGGAGGCAAGCAAAGTAAGCCTTCAACACAGTGAAAAAACATTTGTGATTCCCATTGGAATACAGGCAAAAAAAAGGGAAATCCACATGCCAGGGACACGACGAAGGGACAACATGGGAAAGCTGCAGGATAATTTCACACCAAGCTCTACCAACCTTGTAGGAGATTGCTATAGTGGGATCCCTCTGGAGGTGACCCAAGAAACAGATCTTAGAGGAACAATTGCAGACCTATTCAGAGAAATTAAAGACTATAACAAAGAAGTCAGAGAACTAAGGAGAGAGAATGAAAAACTCAAGAAGGACCTAGAGGGACACAATGACAAACTTCAGAAAGAACTAAAGGGAGAGAATGACAAACTCCAGAAAGAACTAGAAGGAGAAAATGACAAACTGTGGAAGGAAGTAGAAACACTGAAAAAGGAAGCCAACCAGTGAAGTAAGGAGCACCAAGAAGAGACTGAGAAGCTCCATAAGGAAGTGGAAATACTAAGGAAATCACAGGATGAATGAAAAAAGAAATAGAACACTCATCCAATCAAGAGGAAAGGAATGGAAAAAGCCTCAGAAATAGAATGGAGGAAGCAGAACAAAGAATATCAGACCTGGAAGATAACACAGAGCAACTAAAAAGCTCAAATAAAGATTATGAAAAAATTTAAAATACACAAAAGTGGAACAACTGGGAAATATGGGATACTAAGAAAAGATCAAACCTCCACATCATAGGAATAGAGGAAGGAGAAGACTCTCAAGAGAATAGTATTGATCAGATCTTCAACAGAATAATAGATGAAAATTTCCCCAAACTAAAAAAAGACAAACTAATACAAATACAAGAAGCACATAGAACTCCAAACAGACAAGATCAGAAAAGAAACTCCCCATGCCATATCATAGTTAAAATGCTAGATGCCCAAAACAAAGACAAAATTCTGAAAGATACAAAAGAAACACAAAAAGTCACATATAAGGGGAAACCCATCAGAATTACGACTGACTTCTCAGCCCAAACCATGAAAGCAAGAAGAACATGGAGCAAAGCATTCCCAGTGTTAAAGGACTATGGATGCCAACCCAGATTACTACACCCAGCAAAAATGTCAATTATACGTGAATGAGAGAGAAAAATCTTCCATGACATAAACAAGATGGTAGAATACATGTCCGGAAAACCAACTCTTCAGAAAATACTTGAAGCAATTCAAAGGGCAGAAGAGAGGAGCAACTATCCCCAAGCACCTAGAAAGAGAAACTAATAAAAACATAACTGCAGAAGTAGAAACTGAGACTAAAAATGCAAATGGATAGTAAGGTGAAAGGAATCAACATCCATCTTTCAATTACAACCCTAAATATTAATGGACTAAACACCCCAATCAAAAGACATAAACTAGGAGATTGGATTAGGAAACAGAAGCCATTGATATGCTGTCTACAAGAAACACATCTTACCTTCAAGGACAGGCACCACCTCAAAGTGAAAGGAAGGAAAAAAATATTCCAAGCAGATGGTACCAAAAAGAAAGCAGGTGTTGCTATTTTAATATCAGACAAAATAGACATCAAAGTAAAAGAAATCAAAAGAGACAAAGAGGGCCATTACATCTTTATCAAAGGAACAATTGACCATGAAGATTTCACAATCATGAATATATATGCACCAAACTCTGGTGCACCAAACTTTATAAAGACAATTCTTCAGGACCTCAAGGCACAGATTAACCCCTAATAGTAGGGGACTTCAATACCCCACTAAGTCCTCTGGACAGATCAACAGGACAAAGAATAAACAGAGAGACATCTGAACTGAATGATACAATACACCAGATGGACCTCACAGACATTTATTGAATATTCCACCCAAACACCAGAGAATACACTTTCTACTCAGCACCCCACAGAACATTCTCCAAAATAGACCATATACTGGGACACAGGAAAAAAACTTAACAAATACAAAAAGATTGAAAAAATCTCATGCATTCTATCAAAACACAGTGCAATAAAGCTCAATATCAACACCAGGATAAGCCCTACAACCTACAAGAACACATGGAGACTAAACAAGACTCTCCTGAATAATGAATGGGTCAAGGAAGAAATAAAGAAAGAAATAAAAACATTCCTGAAACTGAATGACAATGACAATACAAC
>VZQC01006595.1:882450-903522 GCA_009823505.1 Rhizomys pruinosus
GTGTGCGTGTGCGTGTGTGTGCGTGTGTGTGCATGTGTGTGCGTGTGCGTGTGCATGTGTGTGTGCATGTGTGCATGTGCATGTGTGTGTGTGTGTGTGTGTTGGGAGGAGCACAGGCACTCACTCCACTTCAATTTTCCTGTAAACCTAAGATTTTTCCAAAGCAGAAATCTATTAAAAATTTTTTCCAAGTGGTTCTTTTTGTTTGTCTTTTGTTTTTTCGAGAAAGTGTCTCCCTGTAACCCCAGCTGTCCTGGAACTCACTCTGTAAACCAGGCTGGCCTTGAACTCACAAAGATCCACCTGCCTCTACCTCCCGAATGCCAGGCCTCATGTGGTTCTTTTTTAAAATAGTTTGTTTATTATTTTTATTTCATGTATATTGCCTGTGTGTAAGTGCACCTGTGTCATGCAATGCCTGTGGAGGTCAGAAGACAGCACCAGATTCCCTGGAACTGGAGTTAGGAATGGTTGTTAGCTGCCATGTGGGTAGTAGGAATTGAACCTGGGTTCTCTGAAAAAACAGTCACTGCTCTTAATGGCTGAGCACTCTCTCCAGCCAGCCCCTATTAATTACTTTTTTTTTTTTTTGGTCTTTTCAAGACAGGGTCTCCCTGTAGCCCCAGCTGTCCTGGAACTCACTCTGTAAACCAGGCTGGCCTTGAACTCACAACGATCCACCTGCCTCTGCCTCTGCCTCCTGAGTGCTAGGATTAAAGGCATGTTCTACCACGCCTGGCTACATTTTTAATATAATACTTTTATTAATGCTTTGTGTATTTCATGCATCATTTTTCAGTTCAATTTAGACACATTCCCCTTTTTCTTCCCCCCTCCCCACCCCAGTTCATGCATTCTGCCATACACATACTGCATCTTTCTCTGACTTTTTAAAGTTTTTCTCTGCAGAGGTTTATAGTTTGGGGCAGAATTTAACTGTATCAATCTATTCTTTGACCCAGTCCTTATGTTGTTGTTCCCTCCCATTCGTATTGCTCTAAAATATGTCTATATAAACATCATATATGTACCAGAATTATGTCCTCTGGGAATAAACTGTATGTTAACTCTGAAATATGTTTGGGAATTCACATTTTTCCCTTTAATTTTATATTACTCTAAAATATGAATATATACCTTCCACCCATATACATTAATTACCATGTCTGAAAATAAGTGGTAAGCTAATTCTAGGGCCCATTAAGAGATTCACATTATAACATCACAGTTGCTTTCAGATAGAAAGAAATATAACAATAACATTGCTCAGCTTGACTTTCAATTATAGGATTTGGTGCTAGAATCCATAAATGAAGGAAACCATTCCCCATTTGTTTTATGGGGGACTGTGTTACTTCACTTAGCATGATGGCTTCCAGTTCCATCCATTTACCTGCAAAGTTCATGATGTCATCTTTACCACTGCACAGAACTCCATCGTGTAGATGTACCACATTTTTGTTATCCACTTATCTGTTGAGGGGAATTTGGGTTGGTTCCAGCTCTTCGTTATTGTGAAGAGAGTTGCAATAAACATAGATGTGCATATATCTTTGCTGTAGGACGAGTCTTGTAGGTATATACCCAGGAGTGGTATGGCTGGGTCAGGTAGTAGACTCATTTTGAGTCTTTTTTTTTTTTTTTTTAAAGCAGGGGAGAGCGCGAACGCAGTCCCCCACTACCACAAATTATGCAGTCGAGTTTCCCGCATTTGGGGAAATCGCAGGGGTCAGCACAGCCCGAGTGCAATGGATGAGCCTCACCCTGGGAAAACCACCTTCGTGATCATGGTATCTCCCCTGCCAGGTAAGTATCATTTTGAGTCTTTTAAGGGTTCTCCACATTGCTTTCCACCAGCAGTGGATGAGTGTTCCCCTTTCCCCACGACCTCTCCAGCATTTGGTGTCTTTTGTTTTCTTGATCTTAGCCAGTCTTATCAGAGTGAGATGATATCTTAGAGTGATTAGAGTGGTTTTCATTTACATTTCCTTAATTATTAATGTTGAACACTTTTTAAGATGTTTCTCAGCCATCTTTACTTCCTCATTTGTGAAGTCTCTCTTCAGCTCTTCCATCTTTTGAGTGAGTCATTTGTTTTATTCTTTGTTTTTTGAGTAGTTTGTATCTTCTGGATATTAATGCTGTCAGATGTATCACAGGTGAAGGTTTCCTTCCACTCTGGGTTTTCTCTTCACTTCCTTGATTGTTTCTTTTGCTGTACAGAAGCTTTTGAGTTTGATGATACATTTTTTTTAAACAAAGTTTCCTGGTACCCCCAGCTGGCCTGGAATTTGCTATGTATACCAGGGTGGCCTAGATCTTCCAGAGATTTGCCTGCCTCTTCCTGGCTGTCCTGGGAGTAAAGGTATGTGCCACTACTCCTGGCCTGGTCTATAATTTAAAAGCAAAGCCCTTTATGGATGGAGCAGTATTCCTATTTCACAGAGAGCATTACAGTCCTCGGTATAGGATGATAGTCTTTACTTTTTTCAAGTTTCAGAGATTTATTGATCAGTGTAATAACTCCAAGTAATCAACATGATTTCATGCATTCAGAGGAGACTATTTCCTGGTTAAGTGGAAAATTGTGTATGCAGCTTCTGAAAGACCTTCATTATAAGCAGCTTTATGGTGAAATATGTGACTTAGAAGTTGGGACCTTCTTTCTTCAGTATGCTGTAGTCCACATTCACTGAGTAGAACTTGTAGCGATTGTTGAGGCCCAGTTTATTCCAAGGCTCTGGGTTATTCTTCCTGTCCCAACAGACATCTGGATTGAAAAATGCCAGACAGAGTACATACAGTCCTGCTTCAGTAGCTCCTGCTCCAATAAACACGAAGAGGGGAATCAAGCTTGGATGCTTCCTGGCCTGATTGAGGTCCTATCGGATCATGTTTGCGGCAGAGACCTACCTCCAAACACACAGGAGAACGAACCAGCGACCACACACAGAGTAACTCAACAAAAGGCTGAGCAGACGTCCAAAGTCAACCAGCACCAGAATGATATTATTTTTTTTTATTTAATTTTATTTATTTCTGTATGTGTATGAATGTACTGTCTGTGTGCAGGTTTGTGCACCTGTGTCGTGCAATGCCACGGAGGTCAGAAGAGGGTCTCGGATTCCCCTGGAACTGGAGTTCTCCTGGAATTGGAGTTTCAGACGGTTTTCGGCCGCCATGTGGGTGCTGGGGATCGAACCCGGGTCCTCTGTAAGAGCGGTCGGAGCTCTTAACCGCTAGGCCATCTCTCCAGCCCCAGAATGATATTATTTTATATGCCCTCTTTTCTAGAAGAGAAACTGAAAGCTTCTGGAAGTTACCTGTGCTGGTCAAGGGTTGCACAAGTGCCAGGGATAGGGTCAAGCTCTGAGTGGTGGACAGGTGGCCTGCTGGTCCTTAGGACAGATGCACAGATACTTGAGTCCCTACATAGCTACACAGTTCTGATTAACAGAGCAGGACTTGTCACTGCCCCCCCCACCCCAGCCTGCAGTGCATGACGTCATTGTCTGACGCGTCCTGCTCACTGGCTCTCACCTTGCTGGTACAGGAGAGCCCAGAAATGTCTGTAGAAGTCTATCCCTGTCTAGTCACTTCTGTTGTGACAGGCAAGCTGATGAGCAGAACTGAAGGACAGCACAGGGTGGGCATCAGACCTTTGTCCTGTTTCCATGGCAACAAACAGACCAGAAGCACGGAATGAGCAAGACTCATACCACCCCCACTGCTTCCAGCGTGCCCAGGACCAAGGGCTCAGCTGCTGGGGAGGTGGCATCTACCACTTGGGAGCTGCTGAGACCATGCTTGGGTGGGGACCAGCGGTGGGCAGGAGAGAGTGGCCCTGAAAGCCACCATGACAGTAATGTGGGACGACAGAAAAGTCCTGGGACAACTGGCAGACCATCAAGGTGCTGGCCAGGGGCCCTGCACCGGCTCTCTGTTGTAGCCCAGGCTGCTCTGGAACTGCATCCCAGGCTGGGCATTCAATGTCCACAGAAGAGGCTGCATCCCACACACCCATACTTCCAACTTCTCTCCCTCATCATTTCCCTCTTTTTTTTTTGAGACAGGGTCTCCCTTTAGCCCCAGCTGCCCTGAGCTCTCTCAGTAGACCAGGCTGGCCTTGGACTCAAGGAGATCCACCTGCCTCTGCTTCCCGAGTGCTGGGATTAAAGGCGTGTGCCACCACACCCAACTGCTTGTCTTTTTTTCTAAGCACCCCTCTTTCTCCAAACACTGGTATTTAAAGTCTATATCAAAATACCTTTAGGGGCTGGAGAGATGGCTCAGTGGTTAAGAGCACCGACTACTCTTTGCAGAGGACCGGGGTTCGATTTCCAGCACCCACATTTTGGCTAAGAACCATCTTTAACTCCAGTTCCAGGGAAATCTGACACCCTCTTCTGACCTCCAAGGCATTGCACAACACCGGTGCACCAACCTACATGCAGACAGTACATTCATACACATTTAAAAAATACCTTCAGCGGGGCATGGTGGCGCACGTCTTTAATCCCAGCATTTGGGAGGCAGAGGCAGGCGGATATTTGTGAGTTCAAGGCCAGCCTGGTCTACAGAGTGAGTTCCAGGACAGCTGGGGCTACAGGGAGACCCTGTCTCGATAAGACGAAAAAAAAAAAAATACCTTTAATAATATTTCTAACTCTGCTTTAAATTGGCTAGTTCTGAAATTCTCTTATTCTCTTATGTATCAAAGCTACAAATCCTGGTTTGGCCTGAGATGAAATTCTTAAAAGATCAGAAGAACTCAGGTTGCTAACGGTGATAGCGTGGACCTGTATCACTGTCCACTTACTGCCAGCAGACCCACAATGTCATGGTTGATGCAGAACCCAGGTGACAGTTCTAAGCAGTACGAAAAAGATGATTTGCCATCAGTGAGTCAACTAAGTATCCACAAGAGGAACAAGGTTCATTCCTGCCTCACACACCAGCACCAAACCACTGTAGATAACTTGCAGATCTGAAAGGATCAAACGGCAAAACCTCCAATACAGCAGGAAATCTTCATGACCTCCAGCTAGCAAGAACATTTCCGAAACAGAAAAGGAAAAGCATTAAAGTCAAGGGAAAATATCTGATATAATTGGCCACAAACAGCCTTAGAAGATCCACTCATTAAAAGATGTGGAGGGTGCCGGGCGTGGTGGCGCACGCCTTTAATCCTAGAACTTGGGAGGCAGAGGCAGGTGGATTTTTGTGAGTTCAAGGCCAGCCTGGTTTACAGAGTGAGTTTCAGGACAGCTGGGGCTACAGGGAGACCCTATTTTTTTTTTTTTTTTTCCCCAAAAAAAAAAAAAAAAAAAAAAAGATGTGGAGGGGCCGGGCGTGGTAGCACACGCCTTTAATCCCAACACGTGGGAGGCAGAGGCAGCCAGATCTCTGTGAGTTCAAGGCCAACCTGGTCTACATAGTGAGCTCCAGGCCAGCTGGAGCTACAGAAAGACCTTGTCTCAAAAAGACAAAAAAAAAAAGTTATCGCTAAGTGTTCTACTTCACTTCCAACTGCTGTGACAAACTCTGATCAATATCAACTTGGAGAGGAAAGGGTCTATTCATCTCACATCTCCCGGGTCACACTTCATCACTGAGGGAGCCCAAGATAGGAACTCAAGACAGGAACCTGGAGGCAGGAGCTGAAGCACAGACCATGGAGGAATGCTGCTTACTGGCTTGCTCCCCAGGCCCATGCTCAGCCTGCTTTCTTATATAATAGCAACCTGCCTAGGGGTGGCACCACCCACAATGAGATGGGCCCTTTGACATCACTCAACAATCAAGAAAATACCCCACAGGCATGGCCACAAGCCAGTACAATGGAGGAAATTCCCCAAAGGAGGCTCCTCAACCCAGGTGTGTCAAATGAACAGTAAAGCTATATGGCACAATTCACTCTTTGTCAACTTGGCCCACAAGACATATCACTATTAAGTACAATCTTTCCATTTCTTGTTCCCAAGAGATGATGTTAACATTAATCACAATGTAAGACAGTGAAACTTTAAAAGCCCCAGAGTCCTTTAAAAATCCAAACATTTAAAGGCTCACTGTCTCTTAACTGTGGGCTCCTGTGAAATCCAAAACAAGTACTGTCTTATTTCAAAGGGAAGAATCAGGCACGCCTAAGCAAAACCTAAGTCCAGCAAAGTAGCTCAAGGCTGGACACCTGGGATTCACTCAGAATCTTCTGGGCTCCAGAGGTTTCGGCAGCTCCCCTTCTCTGACTCTGCCGTCCACAGCACACATAGCTCATCTCGCAGGCCAGCTCCATTCCACACCTGCTGCTGCTCTTGGTGGTCGTCCCACATCCTGGCATCTCCAAAAAGCTGGGGTCTCCACTGAGACTGAGGCAGCACCTTCACCAGTGGGCTCAGCAGGCTCTTTTAACATCTTCTGTGCAAAGTCTCAGATTTTCTTCATGACTCCTTAAATCCTGGGGTCTCCACTACAGTTGAGGCTATGCTTTCACCAGTAGCCTTTCCTGGCCTCTCACAGAGCCAGGCCTCAGCTGCTCTCTGTATCCTTTCACACTTTCAACACCAGAACCATATAGGAGACTCTTACACATCACCAAGTCCTGCTTCCCGCTTGAGATAGAGGCTTAGGCCTCCTCTGGACCACAGCTTCTGTGTGCTGACCCTGAGGAAATGCTTCCCAGAAGATTTCACCACAGTGATGCTGGTCTCTTGTTACTTATAGCTGATTTTTCAGCCCCGGCTAACCAGCATGAATTGTCCTAGTACAACAAGGTTTCACTTCAGGTTCTGGTCTCTTCTTAGTCACAGCTGGATCTTCAGTCTCAGTCAATCAGAATCCACAGATTCTCAATTTAAAATATCGTACAAACAGCCCCAATGGTCTCTACTTCCCTTTGAAACTTCATAAGTCAGGCCTCCATCATCTATAACTCTTTCAGCATAACTGTTTCAAGTTCTACAGCAACAATGGCTTTTCCAGGCCAAAGTTCCAAAAGCTTCCACAATCCTCCAAAAACACCAAGGTCAGGTCTGTCATAGCCATACCCCACTCCTGGTACCAATTTCTACTCTAGTTTGCTTTCAGTTGATGGACAAAACACTCTGGCCAATACCAACTTAGAGAGGAAAGAGTTTAGTTTATTCGTCTTACATCTCCCAGGTCACAGTTCATCACTGAGGGAGTCCAAGGTAGGAACTCAGAGCAGGAACCTGAAGACAGGAGCTGAAGCACAGGCCATGCTTACTGACTTGCTCCCCTGCCCCATGCTCAGCCTGCTTTCTTCTACAACACAGGACCATATGCCCAGGGGTGGCACCACCCACAATAGGGTGGGCCCTTGGATATTATTCAACAATCAAAAAAATACCCCCATAGACATGGCCACAGGCCAGTGCAATGGAGATCATTCCCCAATTGAGGCTCCCTCAACCCAGGTGTGTCAAGTTGACATGAAAGCTATCCAGCACACTAAGTATACAGAGAAATGGGGTAATGGAAGGGAGAGAACATTCGAATTCTGTGTATCTGATGGGCTTATGTACAGAATATATAAAGAACTCCACAGATCAGTGAGAAAAATGGGCAGAAGAAATGGACAACTACTTCACAAAGTAGTAACAGCCATATTAAAGCCACAGTGGGATGCTATTTCAGCTCGTAAAAGTAATGTGTGTGACAAGACAGTCTCAGAAGGGAATGGAGCAATTGTTCACTGAAGGCAGAGGATGGAAGTATACAATATCTTTGTTACACTGTTTGGTAAAATTTACTAATATGTATATTAGTACTCAATATATACATATACACAGTGACCCAGTTATCCCTCCCATGGGTTCATCGAGATGAACTTTTGGGAGTCTCCATACTTTGGTTTGTTGTTGGTTCCCTATCTGAGGTGAGTAGTTCACATCTCCCCAGAAATAGTATCACACAGCAGGAGCTAAGGATATCCCTGGTTTGCTGTTGGATCTTCAGGGGCCATGGAAGAGAACACACTGGTCTTCCTCCCTGTGCTCATCTGTCCAGACCCCCAAAGCTGAGCCCTCTCCCTGGGCCATTGGAAGAATGTAACCCCAGTCTCCAGACTCCAGACTCCATGTGGAGGTTCCTAGATAATTTTCTGTAACTGGAGGCTACCCCAAACACTCCTGAAGTCCTAAGCCTGAAGTCCCCCACCCTTTTCTTCTTTTTATTCCCCTACTCCTCTTCCGTCTTGGTCACTACAGTCTCACTGCTTTTTTTATTTTGTTTGTTTTTTGTCTTTTTGAGACAGGGTCTCCCTGTAGTCCCAGCTGTCCTGGAACTTACTCTGTTTCAGTCTCACTGCTTTGGAGGAAGCAGTGGTCCCTCAAACACTTTGCCAACGCACACAGCAGCAGTCCCTTAGCATACCTAGACACGCCCTCCCTAGAAACCCCTTCCCCTGTTTAAATCTCAGCTGAATACTGCTTTGTGAGGAGAGCCTCTCCCAACCCTACAGTACCTTCTTTCTGCCCAAGGACACTCAAGGCCTCACCCCAAATATGGGGCTCTTCCCACTGAGCTCCTTGTGGACAGGGACCACGTGGTCCCTACTACCGGGCATTCAGGAAAAAAAAAATCTGTATTATTTTAGAATGGCCACCCAGACTAATAGTCACATAATTCTCAGGAGGTCAAACTCCATTCTAAGAAAGTGATTTTTTTTTTAGCTCATCTACCAAGAATGTGTATTAGCTAGTTTTCTCATTGCTGTGAAACACTGCCTGACAGAAACCACTTAAAGAGGGAAGGGCCTAGTTTGAGAAGACACAGTCCATTGTGGTGGAGAAGTCATGACAGGAAAGATTTAGCTGTGGCAGTGGGAGTGGAAGGTGGCTGGCTGCATCACCTGGCTACTGGGAAGCAGAGCACCGAGGCCAGACTATGAGCCATTAGCCAAGCTCCTGCAGTCCTGTCAGCTTGAGCCCTTGCCCAAAGGGTTCCACAACCTCCCAAAACATCGCCGCCAGCAGAGGACCAATTCTTCAAACACCTGAGCCTGTGGGAAACATTTCACATTCACACCTTTACACTCTGCTCCTGGTCCATGGGCTCAGGGCTCTCCCATAATGTAAAATGCATTCCACCTACTTCAGAAATTCCCATAGTCTTGGGATGGAGAGATGGCTTAGCAGTTAAGAGCACCAACTGCTCTTGCAGAGGACCCAGGTTCGATCCCCAGCACCCACATGGCGGCTGAGAACTATCTTTAACTCCAGTTCCAGGGGAATCTGACACGCTCTTCTGACATCTGCGGCATTGCACGACATGAGTGCACAAACCTACATGTGGACAGTACATTCATACACATTAAATAAATAAATAAAATTTAAAAAGAAGTGATTCTCTTTTTTTAATTTTCATTTTTTTTATTGATGCTTTGTATATTTCATACATCATTTTCCAATTCAGTTCAGGCATATTTCCCTTTCCCTTCCCCCCACCCCACCCCACCCCATCCCAGATCATGCATTCTACCGTAACCGTCCTGCATCTTTCTCTCAGTTTTTTTCATTTTTTAACAATAAGTGATAATTTTTGAGTACAAGCATCCTTCATATAAAACCAATTTTCAAGCAGTTGTGCCCAAACCCACACAGCCCATGGCTCCCACCATCCAGCGGGGGGGGGGGGGGAGGCTTTTATGTTCAATCAAGTTGATCAAATGAGTGTCCAGACAATATTGCTGTAGTTTCACCATTCACCCCAATCACAGCCCTTACATTCTACCATGTCCCCTCTTCCACAGATTGTTCCGTAGGCTTAGAAAAGGGGCACAGAGCCGGGCATGGTGGCGCACACCTTTAATCCTAGCACTTGGGAGGCAGAGGCACGTGGATCTTTGTGAGTTCAAGGCCAGCCTGGTCTACAGAGCAAATTCCAGAACAGCTGGGGCTATAGGGAGACCCTGTCTCAAAAAGACAAAAAAGAGAAAAGGGGCACAGGTGGATGAAAGCAAAACAGTCTACTTTCTCTGGAGCTGTTGTTTTGGACTCTGGTCAATTCTGGCTGTTCCTTTCATTGGCTGACAGTTGTCCAGGAAAAACCTTTCATCTCTACTAATGAAGCACAAGCAATTAGATATTATAGGTATTTAAACAGTACTTAATTGTTATGGTAGGTTATTTGGTATAAACACAGATGTTTGGATGGTATGTTAATCCATGAATTACATTTTTTTCTGTTAAATATGACAGGGCCTTACTGTGGCTTATAACATCTCCTAACCATTAGAGGATGTAAGCTTGTGGCATCAGCCGTGGGTTATTCCTCCAAGGAGAGAGCTAATAGCCAATTAGATTTGGGATATACAGGCATATGGCTGCCTCTGCTGCACAGTATTTCCAGGCAGGTGAGGTGTAGCTTGTGCTGACGGAGGAGTCTTGCTTGACTCAAGGAGACCCATGTTTGCTTTATTGGTTTAGTAGCCTTTGGTAACACTCTCTGGTATTCCAGAGACCATCTGTACACTTGCATGTGTGGTCTCAATACATCTTTCCCATGTTAACATCAGGTCTTCGACAGCAGGGCCTTATCACCTCTCTTCTTGCAGGTATCTCAAAAAAAAAGAAAAGAAAAGAAATCCCCATTGTCTTATAATCAATCCCAACACTCTTCAAAAGTCCAAAGTCTCTTCTGAGTCTCAAGGCAAACAAGGTAAAATCAAAAAACAAGTTACATAGTTCCTTATAAACATTCCCATTCCTAAAGTCAGAAATAGAGGACCGAAGGAAGACTAAACCAAAGCAGGAGCAAAATAAACACCAAACCCTGCACTGACGTGTTTGGCATCCAGGGTTCATGAAGGCATCCCAACAGGCATGGATAGCTCTGCCTCTGCCTCTGCCCCCTGCAGCACACATGTCTCTCAGGCTGCCTCAACTCACTGCTTGCTGCTTTCCTTGGCAGAGCTACAACACCTGAGGTTCCTCACAGCAACTTAGGCTGCACCTTGGCAGTTTCACATAGCTGCCATCAGGGCCTCCGGGAAGGAACTCCAAGCCTGAACCACATTGCCTGGACTCACGAGCTTTTTCTGGAACCTTGGAACAAGGCTCTCTGACCTCATAGCTCTTGCATGTCTGAAAAGCAGTACCATGGAAATGACATCACATTCTGCTGCCTGGCTCCCTGGGATTGCAGCTTAGAAGTGGCCGTCACAGCTGAACCTGAGGAAATGCTCCCCGGGGTGGGTGGCTTTTCCCAAAAGGTACCTGGAGCCTCTATCTTTTCAGGCACTCGTCTTTCAACTGGGTGTTTTTCAAATGAGTTTTCGGTTTTACATCCTGAAGTTTTGAAGGCTTTGTTCCTATTGTCCTGGTGCTGAATGCACAGCTCTTCAATTGCCCCATCTTCCAATCATCATCTCTGCTTTGTCTGCATCTGCTTTGTCCACACTTTAAATTCACTTACTCTCCTTGTCTTGCCAGACTATACATTTTTCATATCTTTCTCCTCAAAGCACTCACTGTAAACCTGCCTAAATGCAGTGAGCAGTAATCATGCCGCAGCCTGAATGCTGTGCTGTCTCCATGTTTCCCCCAACAAACAAGTTAGCCCTATACTTTAAAATTTTGCCTGAGATTGCAGGATACAGGCAGACACAGCCAGAGATTTTTCTAAAATGTAACACACATGGCCTAGTCCAATTCCCAAGAGTCTTCTTTCCCCTCTGGGACCTCAAGCACAATCCTTACTGTCCACATTTCAGTAGGCATTCTGGTCTTCCAAGTTCCCACCATAATGGCCCAGGAAGCTCTGCTTATAACATTCAAGGGTGTATTCATTACTTTTCTTACTGCTGTGACAAAAGGCTGATAAAAGCAACTTAGGGCAGGAAGACCTCATTTGGGGTCATAGTTTGAAGGTGCAGTCCCTCATGGTAGCTGGGACCCAGCTTACTCTCTCCTTTCCATTCAGTCTAGGCTCCCAGTCCATGGGGTACCATCAACATCCAGGGTGAGTCTTCCCTCCTTAGTTAAATCTTTGTGGAATCACCCTCATAAACATATGCAGGGGTGTTTCCATGATGGCTCCAGATTCTGTCAAGTTGATGCCAAAATGAACCATCTCATAGGCTTCTCTACCCAATAGCTCCAAATTGTTCCACATCTTTCCTGTAAACCACTTCCAAAGGCTTAAGAAGGACATGCACGATCAGGTTTATCACAGCAATAACCAAACTTTCTGGTCCAATTTTCTGTATTAGATACTTTTCTCATTAAGGTGACAAAATGTTTAATAAATATGATTTAAGAGGAAGAATTATGGAGAAATTATGGAGAGGTGGCTCAGTGGTTAAGAGCAATAACTGCTCTTGCAGAGGACACAGGTTCGATTCCCAGCACCGACATGGCAGCTAATAATGGTCCTTAACTCCAGTTCCAGGGGAATCCGGCACCCTCTTATGACCCCTGTGGCCGGGTTTGATCCCCAGCACCCACATGGCGGCCGAGAGCCGTCCGGAGCTCCAATTCCTGGAGAACTCCAGTTCCAGAGGAATCCGACGCCCTCTTCTGACCTCTGAGGCATTGCACGACACGGGTGCACAGACCTGCATGCAGACAGTACATTCATACACATACAGAAATAAATAAAATTAAAAATAAAATAAAATAAAATAAAAGACAGGAAGGATTTGTCTCATGGTTTGAGACAATAGAGCCCATCGTGGTGGGGACAGCATGGTAACAGGCTCGAGCTGTGACAGTGGAGTATGAGGTGGCTGGTTACATAACATCAATAGTCAGGGAGCACAGACCAGGCATAGTGGCACACACTTTTAATCTCAGCACTCCGGAGGCAGAGGCAGGTAGATCTCCACAGAGTTCCAGGCCAGCCTGGGCTACAGGGAGACCCTGTGTCAAAAAGACAAAAATAAGCAAGTAAGCAAACACAAACAACAAAACAACCAGGGAGCAGATCACTCAGAACTGGGGCTGTATTACACACAATGCCAGCTAGGTCCCAGCTCCTAAGGTTCCAAACAGCATCTGTAACTGGGAACCAGGTGTTCAGACACAGGAGCCTATGGGGACATTTCACATTCAAACTGCAACACTGTATTTCTCCTGCCAAGAACCAATCAACTAGGACGACATCTACCAGACGTACTGTGCTTCCAGTTTGACTGCCCTTACCCAGGATTCACTTGTTATGAGTGACCAAAATGAGGCTTAGAAAGAAGTGATGTTGGGGAAAGATAGTTCAATCAATAAAGTACTGGCCAGACAAGCACGAGGACCTGAACTTGATCCCTGGAACCCACATTAAAAATGTAGACATGGGGCTGGAGAGATGGCTTAGTGGTTAAGAGCTCTTACATAGGACCCAGGTTCCATTCCCAGCACCCACATGGAGGCTAACCACTATCTGTAACTCCAGTTCCAGGGGATCCAATGCCCTCTTCTGACCTCCATGAGCATTGTATAACACAAGTCCACCTACTTACATGCAGGCAATATATTCGTACACATAAAGTAAAAATATAATAATACATAGAATACGTATAATATAATAAATATATATATATATATCATACATGATGTCAAGGGCTCGTAATCTTAGTACTGAGAAAGTGGAAACAAGGGGACCCCTGGGGCTTACCAGCTAAGTAGCAAAGCCTACTTAGTGAGCTCTAGGCCAACAAAAGACCCCGACTCAAAAAAAACCCCAAATGTAGGGGCTGGGGAGATGACTCAGCAGTTATGAAAGCTGGCTCATCTTATAGAAGACCTGGGCTTGGGTCCCAGCATCCACATGGTTGACAGTGGTGCATCACACCAGTTCCAGGGGATCCAATGCTCTCTCTTGGCCTCAGGGATTGCGTGACTTGAGTGTACTTATATACATGCAGGCAAAACACTCACACACATAAAATAAAAATAATTTAAAATATTAATAAAGAAAAAAGGTGGACAGATTGTGAAAAATGACAAGACTGACTTCTCACACACACACACACGCGCGCACACACACACACGCACACACACACGCACACACACGGGCTGTTGACTGGTACACTCAAGTCTGCTCAGGTCTCAGGTACGGCTAGCTGGGAAGAGCAGGTGGCCTCGGCCTCTGCCCCACTCCCTCCACCCCTGGACCAGCCTGACCCTTGGGGACAGTCTCTTCCCTCGAAGAAGCATGATGGCCTCTGGGGCCTCTAGGTTAACATCTTATCCTCCAGCACAAACGGCTTCTCTTTCCCAGAGGTTCCCACAAAAGTCCCCCTAATGTGGTCCTATTGGCCAGAGTCACATACACAGACCGAGTTAATCTCTGGTCAGAATAGTGGAGCTCTCTGATTGGTCATGCCTGGTCACATGTCCCCTTCTTGTGAAAGACTATAGATGAGCAAGCTGGCTACATTGGGAGGAAACCTCCAGAATGAACGACCACAGCGGAGCCGTCAGCACAGGGCCTGCTCAGCGTACACCTGGGCTTCAGCCCCCATCAGTAGTGGTTCACCTCCCAGGGATCCCGCAGGCCAGAAACCAGAGCCCTGAGCAGGAAGTGACTTCCAAGGTCAGTGGGGGCAGCTGGAAAGGAGCCTGACTGTCCAGTATACAGCTTTGAGGGGGCAACTTCCTCCTGCCTCCCTGCCCTACCCTCCTCTCTCCACAGCCCATGTGCCAGTCTCCTGGTCTCTGCCAGCTTCCAGGCCTTCTTAGGAGAGCACCCTGCAGAAACCATGTTCAACAAATCAGGCACGCCCTCCACCTACCCTGTGCTCACAGGTCTGCTCAATCAAGCCGGCTGGAGCTGGCCACAGCAGTCACCATGAACCCCTGCGACCATTACTATACCACTCCCGCTCCCACCTGTCCCAGGGCCAGCTGCCAGGGCTGGGAGCAGGGTCTAATGAGCTGTCTAGACAGCTGAGGGGCTCCCCTGATCTTTAGCACCCTTGGAAGAGCACAGCTGCCTTGCAGGGGGAGGGGGCGGGGCTGGCTCCCATGGCTGCCACAGAAGAATGGGGAGCTGAACTGTGCTCTTATGTTTTTCCCATTGCTCTGATAAAATACTCTGACAAAAACAACTTAAGGGAAAAGGCTTTATTTCAACTTATAGTTCCAGGGTCCAGTCCATCATGGTAGGGAAGTAAAGGCAGCAGGGGCTGGCGGCAGCTGGCCAGGTGACGTCCACAATCAGGAAGCAAAGAGCAATGAGCGCAAAGCAGGTGCCCAGCTAACTTCCTCTTTCTATACTACTATTTTCATTTAATGTGTATACATGTAAGTCCCTCTGTGTTGTACAATGCCTGTGGAGCTCAGAAGAGGACATTGGATCCCCTGGAACTGGAGTTATGGAAGGTTGTTAGCTGCCACATGGCTGTTGGGAACCAAACCAGAGTCCTCTATAAGAACAGCCAGTGCTCTTCACCACTGAGCTACCTCTCTAGCCACTTCCTCTTTGTTTTTTTGAATATTTTTATTAAGTCTTTGAGAATTTCACACAATGCATTTTAATCAGATTTACCTCCACTCCTTTTAACTTCTCCCAGATCCACCCCACCTCCCCCCCCCAATTTTGTGTCCTTTTTTATGTTTAATAACCCAATCCCAATTCTCCCTGTCCATATGGTTTGGGGTGTGAGGTCAACCACTGGCCTGTAGCCAATGGCCATTAACTGTCCATGGCTCCTTAGCATCTCTCTCTCTCTCTCTCTCTCTCTCTCTCTCTCTCTCTCTCTCATTCTGTCTTCAGTGCAGTCTGGAATCCAAGCCCAGGGAATGGTGGGATAGATCTTTCCATCTCAGTTAAACTAATCAACATAATCAATAGGCTAAATGAGTCCATGGAAGTGTGTGTAGAAGCTTGTTTCCCAAGTGATTATACATCCTGTCAAACTGGCCACACTAACCCTAACCAGAGCCAAGCCAATCAACAGCAGCATGGGTGGGATTAAGAAGCAGTTGCTTTTGCAAAGCCATGCTCAAACCATGATATTCCCCAAGTTCCCTTGAACTAAACCACCTCTCTCCCAAGCCACACCTTTTGTCTTAATTTCTGTGATAAAATATCCTTACAAAAGTGACTTACAGGAGAAAGGGCTTATTCTAGGTCACAGTTTGTTCTAGTTTGTCTTCCATTGCTGTAACAAAACACTCTGACACCAACTTGGGGAGGAAAGGGTTTATTCAGCTTACATCTCCTGGGTCACAGTTCATCACTTAGGGAGCCCAAGGCAGGAACTCAGGGCAGGAACCTGGAGGCAGGAGCTGAAGCACAGGCCATGGAGGAATGCTGTTCACTGGCTTGCTCGCTCCTCTGGCTCATGCCCAGCCTGCCTTCTTATACCATACACAACCACCTGCCCAGGGTGGCACTACTCATTGTGGGCTGGGCCCTCCCTCACTGCTCGACCATCAAGACAATACTCCACAGATGTGGCCACAGGCCAATCCAATGGAGCCAATTCCCCAACTGAGGCTTCCTCAACCCAGGTGTGTCAAGTTGACACTAAAGCTATCCAGCACACAGTTCAAGGCACAAACCATCCTGACAGGGAAGTCACAGAAGCAAGGACTGCTCACACCTGACCCACAGCCAATAGCAGAAAGCAATGAATTCATGTTTGCCTGTTAGTGCTCCACCCCCTTTCTCCATTCTATACAATCTGGATCGCAGCCCAGTGACTGGTCCCACCCACAGTTGAGATGGGTCTTCTCATTTGGGTTAACAGAATCAAAACAGGGGCTGGAGATGGCTCAGCGGTTAAGAGCACTCTACCCAGATTTGATTCCCAGCATCCCCCTGGCATCTTAATAACCATCTGTAACTCCAGTTCCAGGGGCTCCAATGCCCTCTTCTGACCTCCTCTGGCATTGCACAACATGGGTGCATTTATGCAAATGCATGCAATACATTCATATACATAAAATAAAATAATAATAATAAATAATCAAAATAATCCCTCATAGACATTCTCACAGGCTAGACACCATCTAGACAGTACCTCATAGGTGTGCAAGGAAACCTGTCTCCTAGCTATCAAGTTGATGATTAATACTATCACGCCCTCTGATGATAATAAAACCAGAAAAACCCCCCACAACCCCCACCCACCCCACCCCCACTGCAACAGCCCTATGCTGGCTGTTGGCGAGTATCGCTTATACAGTCTCACTCACTAACTCTGCAAGATACAGGTTACTATCCACCCACTTTACAAATGAGGAAACTGAGGCACAAGTAAGCACCAGAAAGCTGCCCTTTGGCCTTGTCATGGCTAGTGGTCTGGTTAATGTGGTCCTGGACTGCTGAGTGACCTGCAGAAGAGCCTAACTGGCCAGGATGCTGCCAAGGTCAATTGTTCTGCCACATTTTCATCTTGAACTATCTGCTTCGCAAGCTTCCCCAAGAATGTGAGGCAGGGGGCTGGAGAGATGGCCTAGCGGTTAAGAGTGCCAACCGCTCTTACAGAGGACCCGGGTTCAATCCCCAGCACCCACATGGCGGCTGAGAGCCGTCTGAAACTCCAATTCCAGGAGAACTCCAGTTCCAGGGGAATCCGACACCCTCTTCTGACCTCTGCGGCATTGCACGACACGGGTGCACAAACTTGCATGCAGACAGTACATTCATACACATACAGAAATAAATAAAAATTAATAAAAAAAAATAAAAAAAAAGAATGTGAGGCAGTAGACCTGGAATGAATCTTCATTGATTCTTGAAACTATTAATAATTTCTTTCTTTTTTTTTTTGAAGTAGGGTCTTGTGAAGCCCAGGCTAGCTTCCAGTTCACTGTGACTTTGAACACCTGATTCTCCTGCCTCCGATTCCCAAGGACTGGGATTATAGGCCTACGCCACCACACCGTTTATCCAGTGCTGTGGATCCAACTGAGGGCTTCATGCATGCTAGGCAAGCAAGCACTCTACCAACTGAGGTACATCCCCCGCCTGAAACTACTTCCTTCAAATCATTTAAACATTGAATTTATCCAACAAACAGCAGGGTTACAGAAGAGCATGAGTAGAATGGGCAACACACACACACACACACACACACACACACACACACACACACACACAGAAGCTGGGCACATGGGATCCCACAGGCCACAAGAAGGAAGTCGGAGGGGAGGTTCATCCCATGGTTATAGAAGCTGATCAAAAATGCCTCAGGTGCGAAGGCTGAGGCAGGAGGATTGCCATGCATTTGAGGTCAGCCTGGGCTACCTAGAGAGACTCTGTCTCAAAAAACAAAAGGAAAATATTCCAGTCTCTGGAAGTTAGGAGCAGGGGGGCTTTACAGCCAGGGGTCTTGCAAGTCAAGTCTTGGCTCACCACTCACCAGCTGCAGGACCTTGGATGACCCACTCGAGTCCTCTGGGCCTCAGTTTCCCTAGCTGACAAATGGAACTTGAAAGAGTACCAATCAGGAAGGGAAGTTGTAAGGACTGACTCATGGGAAATGTTAGAACAGAGCCTGTGGTTTCAGCCTCTTCAGAGTATAGGCTGCCATTGTTGGACTACCCAGGCTGTATCATAGAGACCAGTACAGAAAGATCAAGACAGGACGTGGTTCTTACTGGACCTCACTTGGTGACCAGGGGAAGGGAAGACCCCAGTGTGGAGCACAAGGGCAGGACTGATGGTGGTTTGGGTTTGCCAAGGAGGAGTCTTCAAACATGACATCTTTCAGCCTAATAAAGAAAAAAAATCATAAGCTGAAGATGCTAAAACCTATGATATATGTGGCATGCATATTGCATATTTTAGAGTGATGCATATTGGAAGGAATAACAACAAAAACAACAAAAAGACTGGGTCAAAGAACTGACTGAAACGGTGAACTTCTGCTTGAAACAGTAAACTTCTGCATCAAGAATTTTGAGAGAGACTGAGAAAAACATGTTTGGCAGAATGCATGAGCTCTGGTGGGGTGGGGGGGCAGGGTCTAGATTTGATTTGAAATTTTGTATGAAATGCACAGAGCTTCAATTAAAAAATGACTTAAAAAAAAAAAAAAAGAACAGAGCCTGTGTACAATACGTGCTCAGTAAACACTTGTCCTTAAGGACATCCTTAAATTAGTCATCACTGCTAGAAGAAAGAATCCCCATTTTGCAGCTGAGAGTCTGAGACCCAAGCTATGTAGCCATCTTCAAAGTGACACAGGCAGTTACCTACCTCTTAACAGACACATGCAAGAAGCTCCTGGGTGTGGGCCAAGCTGGGTGCCAGACATCAGAGTACCATACCCTCTGCCAGGTAGGACTCAGAGACCACTGGGTCCCAAGCTCGGGGAAGCTGAGGCCCACCTGGGCCAGTAACAGGAAGCTGTGGTCTGGTCTCCACTCACGCTCAGCTCTGCAGGTCCATGGCCCACACCCGCACATCTGAGTGAGGCCAACCTCAGCAACTGCCGACTGTGCCTCCAGCTCTGGGAGGGGCCAAGAGCCACGCCACTGCCCTACTTGTGAGGAAGTCCCCTGAACCCTCTAATTTTTAAAAAATACAAGGTGGAAAAAAAAGAAAAAAAGCCCGGCATGGTGGCACACACCTTTAGTCCTAACACTTGGGAGGCAGAGGCAGGAGGATCTTTGTGAGTTCAAGGCCAGGCTGGTCTACAGAGTGAGTTCCAGAACAGCTGGAGCTATAGGGAGACCCTGTCTTGAAACAAACAAACAACAACAACAAAAATAGAAGGTGCTCAAAAGTTGCCATGCTGGGTGTACAGCAGGCACTATGTGGAAGTCAGCTGACTTGTGCAAGGAACATCAGGGACCAAGTGCCAAGTACTGGCCACATCACCCAGACAGCATCCCGGAAGACAGAGCCACAGGACAGACAGCACCATACCCCAGCACTGGCCCAGGTGGGGCCTCATCCCAGCACCTCCCTCACCTGCTGGCCCTGTGTTCTGAAGAGAGAGATCGGAAAGGCATGCAGGCACTTCGGACTGAATGTTGGGTTGGGCTACCAATTCACTTTGAGAACTTGGGCCTCTGTGTCCCTATGGGTATAGAGTCTATGAGCTCTCAAAGCATATGGACCTCACTCACATCCAAGGCCTATTCACGGGAGTCTCATGGTGGATCTGTCCCACAGCACTGGAAAGGAACGCTGTGGGGACACAAAGCAAAATCACCAGGCAGGTGGAGGGGTTTAAATGAGGTCCCGTCCCCCCTCCCCCCACCTTAGGCCAAGTGTCTGAACAACTAGCCAGATGGTGGTGCTGTTCGCACAGGTTCAGGAGGTGTGGCCTTGCTGGAGGAAGTGTGTCAGTGGGGGCAGGCTTTGAGAGTTCATAGCCACTTCCTGTGCCTATTTGAAGATGTGAGGGCTCAACTTTCTGCTCTGGGCTGCCTTCGGCCATGCCTTGTCTGTCATGGAGTCATATCCCTCTGGACTATAAGCTCAATAAACCCTTCTTTCTACAAGCTTCCTTGGTTATAGTGTATTATCACAACAATAGAAAAATAATGAATACAATCCTAGAGGGTTTGTTGGAGGGGGCAGGGCTGGGCTCTGTCTCATTAAAATGCATAGGAGTTGGGCAGGTGAACAAGGGAACATTCCCAGAAGGAGAAAATGAACTCAGCCATGCCCTGGCAACTCTGAGGAGCTGCCACAGGACAGGGAACCTGGAGTCCAGAGAACAGTCAGGGGCAAATGGTGGGATCCAGGTAGCCCGTGTACATCCCAGGCTGCAGCTCATCATGGACCGTGCTAAACTGAGAGCTGAGGTGTCTGTAGGCTGTAGCCACTCTAAAGCCAAGGGAGCAGAAAAAGCTGTAGAGAAGACAGCTTGCAGCCACCATGGAAAACAAGGAAGGTAGGTGACGGCTGGGGAGAACGCGCTGTGTGCCATGCACAGGACGGGCACGTCCCCCACACCACTGCTCAGCACAGGACCCATACATGGCAGGTGCTCAAGAAGCGTTTGAGGTTTTTTTTTTTTTTTTAATTAGTTTTTATTGATGCTTTGTGCATTTCATACATTTTTTCCAATTCTGTTCAGGCTTATTTCCCTTTCCCTCCCCCCCACCCCCTTCCCTTCCCTTATCATTCATTCTGCCATAACTGTCCTGC
>VZQC01006595.1:913350-948772 GCA_009823505.1 Rhizomys pruinosus
TTCAAATTTTTTTTTTTTTTTGTCTTTTTGAGACAGGGTCTCCCTGTAGCCCCAGCTGTCCTGGAACTCACTCTGTAGACCAGGCTGGCCTTGAACTCACAAAGATCCGCCTGCCTCTGCCTCCCATGCGCTAGGATTAAAGGCGTGTGCCACCACACCCAGCCAGGACTCTTATTCTTTGTAACAGTAAATGTAGATGTTTCCAAGCCCTCTGCTTAGACCTTTGACATGATTTTTTGTTGTTGTTGTTGTTTAATCTTCACAACAATCCCAGAAGTAGGTAGGATCCTTCCCGTTTACACACAAGGACAAGCAACTGAGGGGTGAGGTGGCTGTGCAAAGCCCCCCTGTCAAAGCCCATGCTCTTCTGTTCTTCCACCCCCAGGTCTCAGCCCCATTTGTGTGAGGGAAGGACAGGCATGGCTGCAGCCTCCCTCCCTCCCTCTGAGTCCCCCTGCATGAGCAAGCCATGTAGCTCCACTCTTAATGCAGTGAGGCTGCCATTCTGCCCATGGTACCCACCTAGAGGGCAGCTCTCCCCCTCTGACGCTCCGAGGACTCCAGAGCCTCTCTGGGCAGCATCCCTATATAGGGGCCAGCTGCTTCTCAAGCTGGTCACTGGGCAGCCCCAGGGACAGAGCCAGCTGACCTCAGGGGCATCAAGCCAAATGGACTTTCTCAGCCACACTCCAGTACTCTTCCCCCATCATGCCAGGCTCCCAGCCCCCTCCACTGCAACTTCAGAGCTCTGCCCAGTATCTGGCTGGAGGAGGGCACCCCTGGAGCTGTGACTGGGCCTTCCTATGCTCAAGGGGTGTTTTCCGGAGGCCACAGAGCCCGTGAGGTGGAGAACAGGTGGAAAGCAGAGCCAACCCCTGGCAGGAGGGGGCCTGGGCTGTCACAGCATTCCAGCAGCCATGGCGGCACCGTGGCTTGGACAGGGGACCGTCCAAACCCAACCCCCAGCCTCTGCGGTGGCCGCAGGTGTCGCTGGCAACTCTCCACGTTGAGGCTTCTCCTGGTGGTCCGTGTTTCTTCTTCTAGATGTGGGGGGGGGGGGGTTACTGCACACTCACAGAGGGAGGACGGGAAGCAGGAAGGTCTTTGGCTCAGGCTGTTGTTGGTCTTGCCTCTGGGTGCTGTCACAGATGACGCCACCCCTCAGGAAAGGCCACTCTGGCAGGCAGCAGGTGGCCCCAGCAGACTAGAGGTGTGACACAGTTAGTTGGTGGCTCATGGCTGGAGGCTACTAGGGCAGAGATGTGGGAAGCTAACTGGGACTTGAGTGCTATTCTAGTTTTCTCTATTGCTGTGATAAAACGCTGACCAAAACCCACTTGGAGAGGAAAGGGTTTATTATATCCATTCCTACACTTCCAAATGACAGTCCATCATCACGTGAAGAGAGACAGGAACCTGGAGGCAGGAGCTGAAGCAGCACAGACCACATAGGAACGCTGCTCACTGACTTGCTCCTCTGGCCTGTGCTCAGCCTGCTTTCTTTTTTTTAATATTTTTTTATTTTTATTTATTCTTGTATGTGTATGAATGTACTGTCTGCATGCAGGTTTGTGCACCCATGTCATGCAATGCCCCAGAGGTCAGAAGAAGGTGTCAGATTCCCCTGAAACTGGAGTTAAAGACGGTTCTCAGCCGCCATGTGGGTGCTGGGGATCGAATCTGGGTCCTCTGTAAGAGCAGTCAGTGCTCTTAACTGCTAGGCCATCTCTCCAGCCCCTCAGCTTGCTTTCTTATACAACCCAGGATGCCTGCCCAGGCACGACACCACCCACAGTGGGCTGGACCCTCCTACATCACTCAAGAAAATGTCTCACAGACAAACCCTAGGCCAGTCCAATAGAGGAAATTCCCAAAATGAGGTTCCCTTTTCCCAGGTGTATCAAATTGACAAGCCAAACCAACCTTGACAACTAGAAAGAGCCTGGAAAGTTAAGGCAAGGGCTGCTCAGTCATGGAAGTGCCTCAGCCTCCAAGCCCTCCCTGGGAACCAGAATCCAGCCTCTGCTACTTCCACAAAGTAGAGTCTCCAGAGCAATGCTGTGCCTGAGCCCAGGCTGCCCTTCAGGAAAGCACCCCACATTAGAGTTCAGAGCGTCTGCTTGGCAAGTCTTTCACATCTCAACACACCAGTGCCAGCCAAGCCACAAGAACCCCAGGCCCTGGAGCCACCTGGCCAGTACTGATGGAAGGAAGGGGGCACTCAGCGGGGACAAAAAGACACAGGTATTGACCCCGGGTTTGTTTCATGGCGTTAATGGTGACAAGGGCAAAATGATCCTCACACTCACTAGAGAAAAACACAGACCACTTCATTTATTCTTGGCAGTGCTGGGGTCAGACCGAGGGCTTCATCCATGCTGGGCAACGGCTCTGCCTCTGAGCTACATGTCCAGCCATTGCTGTTGTTTTGTTTTCTCTCTCTGTGTAGCCCACAGTTAGCCTCAGACTCAAGATCCTCTTAAGTGCCGGCCTTGCAGACCTGCACCGCCACATTTGGGTTTTTCTTATTTTTTAACTCAATGACAAGGCTTCCCTGCCTGGGGACCATAGATTCAGAATATGGTGTGGCAGGTGAACCGGCCATCACTGCCCAAGTCCTTCTGTTGTGTTCTCTCTCTCTCTCTCTCTCTCTCTCTCTCTCTCTCTCTCACACGCACACACACACACACACACACATTTTTATTTATCAGGGGCAAGAGCCCAAGGAGGCTAGAAGGTGTCAGATTCCCTAGAGCTGGAGCTGCAGGTGGCTGTGGACTGCCTCACAGAGTTCTGGGAACTGAACTCAGGTCCTCTGCAAAAGCAGCAAGCACTCAACTGCTGACCCATCTCTCTACTCCCCCACCCCCATCATCTCCTGGTCGGCTCTGTGTGCTGACCAAGAAATGCACCACTACAGCCACACAGCCCTGACTGGTTCAGGCAGGGTAGGAAGACTGTGGGGTACAGAAGGAGTGGGGTCTGAGAGAGAGGTTATGGGATATACCAAGCCAAGGGAATGACCAGGGAGCAACCTGGACTCGAACCCCAGCTCCGTCTATGAGCTCAGAAACTGTGACCATGTCTCCTATTTCCTGAGTTTCCATGGTTTCTATACCATGGAGAAAATGCCCTCCACCCAGGGACAGTCAGGACAATGAGAAACACGTGACATAGCCAGCTGTGGTGGCACATGCCAGTAATCCCAACACCCGGGACACTGAACAGGGATGATCCTGACTTAGAGCCCAGCCTGGACTCTGTGGTAAGATTCTGTCTCAAAAAAGCCAACAACAACAACTGAGTACTAGGATTAAAGGTGTGTGCCACCATGACTGGCCATTCAACAAAATTTTTATTTATTTTATTTCATTATTTTATTTTATGTGTATGAGTATATTGCCTGCATGTATGTCCGTAGAGGTCAGAAGAGGGCATCAGATCCCCTGGAACTGGAGTTATGAATGGTTGTTAGCCACCATGTGGGTATGGGGAACTGAACATGTGTCCTCTACAAGAGAGGCCAATACTCTTAACCACTGAGCTATCTCTCCAGACCCCTCAACAAAATATTTTTAATTTAAAAAAAAAATCACTGGACTGGAGAGACATCTAGGAACTAAGAGCACTGGAGCTCTTGCAGAGGACCAGGGCTCAGTTCCCAGCACCCATATGGCAGATAACAACTGTCTATAACTTCAGTTGCAGGGGATCTGATGGCCTCTTTCTGCCTTCCATGGGCATTGGATACATGGGGTGTACTTACACACATGCAGCTAAAACACTCATACATATAAAAATTAGCTAATAATTTTTAAAAATCAGTGCAAAGACACTCAGCACAGTTCGGTGCACATAGTAGGCCCACAGAAAATAGTCCCTTCTGCGCTTTAATCTATCACACAAGGCTGGAGGGTGGGTTTTCTCTTCCCATTTCCCAGAATGCCCCAGAAGCATCCTCAAAACTAGAGGAGGCTCTCTGGGTGGGCAGGTTTTACAAATGGGTAGAGTCTGATCTGGGTAGGTTGGTGTTTCCCATAGTCAAGGTCTGAGCAGGCTGTTTCCAGGTTCTTGGCATCTTTCTCAAGGAATTGAAGTCACATAGACAGCAAAGTAGCAAGGAAATTTTATTCAGAGAAAAGCAATAGAATAGGTCAGGTGCACTGTCAAAACCAACAGTGCTCACACGAGTGGGGGTACTCAAAGGCCCCAAGAATTATTTGGTGCTTCCTTTTTTTTTTTTTTTTGTCTTTTTGAGACAGGGTCTCTCTGTAGCCCCAGCTGTCCTGGAACTCACTCTGTAGACCAGGCTGGCCTTGAACACCCAAAGATCCGCCTGCCTCTGCCTCCCAAGTGCTAGGATTAAAGGCGTGCACCACCACAACCAGTGGTGCTTCCTTTATGGGTTCAGGAAGAGGATTTGGTTGCTGGGGTTGGGTAGCTAGGGTAGATCTCTGTTTTGATGAACATATTGAATCATGTAGATGCTTGTCCCTTCCCATAACACACTTAGGTTTTTTAAATTTTTTTTAATTTTTACTTATTTTTTATGTGTATGAATGTACTGTCTGCATGTAGGTTTGTGCACCCGTGTCATGCAATGCCTCAGAGGTTAGAAGAGGGTGTCAGATTCCCCTGGAACTGTAGTTAAAGATGGTTCTCAACCGTCTGAAATTCCAATTCCAGGAGAACTCCAGTTCCAGGGGAATCTGACACCCTCCTCTGACCTCCGCAGCATTGCACGACACAGTTGCACAAATTTGCATGCAGACAGTACATTCATACACATACAGAAATAAATAAAATTAATAAAAAAGAAAGATGGTTCTCAGCCGCCATGTAGGTGCCGGGGATCAAACCCAGGTCCTCTGCAAGAGCAGTCAGTGCTCTTAACCGCTAGGCCATCTCTCCAGCCCCGACACACCCAGTTTTAGCCATATGTGTGTTCAGTTACACACAGCCATAAGATGGAAAATAGAGGGTTCCCTATAGAAGTTCACGTCAGGAGTGCAATTTTCCTTACTGCACATGCACCCAAAACCAGCTCAGGCCAGATCGGCCCACTACCCTTTGTACCTGGACACAACAGGAGGATAATGTAAGTTTGATGGTTGTTAAGAGAGAAGAAACTTATTCCACTGTTCATAGAAAACTGTTGGGACCAACTCCACAGAGGTGGGGGTCCCAGGTTTCTAACATGTCACTAGGGAAACTGTTCAAAGAGGGGCGTTTGTGTACAGTACATATAGGCTGGGCTTTCAGGCTGCCGAATGTGTTGTTAGATGAGGGGTGTGTGCATAGTCCAAACCAAGGGGGGTCCTAGGTCTCTACCTATCCCCTATGCTTACCCGCCTCATTGGGGACGAGGTGCTGTCACTGATCCTGGGGGTAAGCTGCCCCAAGTCAGGGCAACGAGCAAAGCTTACAGCCTCCCCGGTAACAGTCCTGCCAGGCAAGACCTGTGTGCCTGCAGCATAGTTGCCAGACTGCCAGCTTGCTAAGAAGACCCAAGTCTGAACCTCTAGACTGGAAGGCCAGCAGGACTAGGCTCCCTGCCACAGCCCTGTGGGGCTCTGACGCTGGGGACCCTTGTCCAACCTCAGCCTCCCCTCCCCAGACCTCCCTGTCTAGCTCACCCCAACACCACCTGCCACCAGCCACCAGCAGCAAACTGCTGCCAGGTTCCAGGGCCAGCAGTGGCCATGGGTCAGAGCCAGGCTCCATGGCTGGTCTCTCCAGACTGCATGTAAGTATGGCACTTAGTCCCTGTGTGTGCAGCCTTGGACAAGTCACTCAGCCTTCTGTGACTGTCTGTCTCTTCACAGAGTCACAGTCCTGAGGCTACTGAGCATAAGAAACCCTCCTTAAATGTGCCTTGTTTGCTGGGCATAGTGGCACAAGCTTCTAATCCCAGCACTCAAAAGGCAGAGGCAGGCGGATCTCTGTGAGTTCAAGGCCAGCCTGGTCTATATGGTAAGTTCCAGGCCAGTTGGAGCTACAGGGAAACCCATCTCAAAAAGACCAAAAAAATTTGCCTTGCTTTAAAACTTGAGCCAACATTTAACAACAAAGAAAAATCATAGGGAAAAATAAGAGTTTCCGGATTTTCTTAAAAACCTTCAGAAGACTCAGGGTGATACATGCTTGCAAAGTACCAAGAGTCAACTGAGATCATTGGTTCTCAGGTTGGACTTTAGCTCAGAGTCCAATTAACATCACCCAGACAGCTATTAAAACATTTGCTGGAGCTGCAGGGAAGGCTCAGATCTTTTTTTTTTTTAATATTTTATTTATTTATTTATTTATTTATTTATTTATGTGTATGAATGTACTGTCTGCATGTAGGTCTGTGCACCCGTGTCGTGCAATGCCTCGGAGGTCAGAAGAGGGTCTCGGATTCCCCTGGAACTGGAGTTCTCCTGGAGTTGGAGTTTCAGACGGTTCTCAGCCGCCATGTGGGTGCTGGGGATCGAACCCGGGTCCTCTGCAAGAGCGTCAGTGCTCTTAACCGCTAGGCTATCTCTCCAGCCCCTGGAAGGCTCAGATCTTAAGAGCACTGACCACTATTGCAGATGACCCAGGTTCAAATCCCAACACCCACATGATGGCTAACACCCATCCATAACTCCAGTTCCATGGGATCGGACACCCTCTTCTGACCTTCCCAGGCATTGCACAACAAGGATACACTTAAATATATGCAGGCAATACACTCATACACAAAAAATAAAAATAATTTTTTAATTTTATTTATTTATTATGTGTATGAATGTACTGTCTGCATGTAGGTTGGTGCACCCGTGTCGTGCAAAGCCGCGGAGGTCAGAAGAGGGTGTCGGATTCCCCTGAAACTGGAGTTAAAGACGGTTCTCAGCCGCCATGTGGGTGCTGGGGATCGAACCCAGGTCCTCTGCAAGAGCAGTCAGTGCTCTTAACTGCTAGGCCATCTCTCCAGCCCTCCAAAAATAAATAAAATTTTTTTTTGAGACAGGGTCTCCCTGTAGTTCTGGCTGTCCTGGAACTCACTCTGTAGACCAGGCTGGCCTCAAACTCACAGAGATCCGAGTGCCTCTGCCTCCCAAGTGCTAGGATTAAAGGCGTGTGCCACCACGCCCGGCATTTATTTATTTCTGTATGTGTATCAATTTTGCTGACCAGTGAGGTCACCATCCTCAAGGTGGCTGGAAAAGAGGCTGAGCACTCCAACACGGAGCCAGTGGCACCTCAGTGCACTGGGTATGTGTGTGTTACACGCATGTGCAGGTGTGTATAGAGCCCAGGGGTTGACATCAGGGCTGCCTTCCTCAATCAACTCTTGACCTTACTGTTGAGAGTGTCTCTCACTGAAGCTCACTGGCTCACTTAGACCGCTAGGGCCCACCTGTCTCCCCTCCCTTGCCCCCAGTACTGGGACTACAGGGGTATATAGCCTATACGGGCTATACCCAGCTTTTACATGGGTGCTGGGGAATCGAACTCACTTCTTCAAGGATCCAAGAATCTGAGCCATCTCCCAGCCCCTATTTGGTTTTTGAGACAGGGTCTCACTGAGACCTAGGGCTTGTTGATTGGACTCATCTAGCTGGCCACTAAGCCCCAGGGATCCACCTGCCTTCACCTCCCTAGTGTGGGTGCTGGGGATTGAACCCAGGTCCTCATGCTTGAGAAAGAAGCACTTCATCAATAGTGATTGTTGTAGCCCCTGGGCTGGCCCTTTTTATTTTTTTTAATTTTTATTTATTTATTTATTTATTTTTATGTGTATGAATGTATTGTCTGCATGCAGGTCTGCGCACCCGTGTCGTGCGCTGCCGCGGAGGTCAGAAGACGGTCTCGGATTCCCCTGGAACTGGAGTTCTCCTGGAACCGGAGTCACAGACGGTTCTCAGCCGCCATGTGGGTGCTGGGGATCGAACCCGGGTCCTCTGCAAGAGCGGTCGTCGCTCTTAACCGCTAGGGGGCTGGCCCTTTTTAAATCAGAGTGCAGTTACCAGATCTTTGCCCTTTTAAGAAGTGGGAAACAGAAGACACGCCCAGAAAGATCCGCAAGCTCCTGCTCCCAGCCGACCACGTGCACTCCTTCACGCAGCAGGCTGAGGCTCCGACCACAGTGCGCTCCTTCACGCAGCAGGCTGAGGCTCCAACCACGTGCGCTCCACGCAGCGGGCTGCAGCGCTGGTCTGCAACCCCTCCTTGACCAAGCTTCATCCACCCGTCACCTCGGGAAGCCCAAGTCCCAGGCCCCCACCTGTCAGTCTTCTCTCTTCCTCATTCTCCTTCCCCTTCCCAGCAGACCTCTGCACACCCTTCGAGGCCACCTCCTCCAGAAAGCCCTCCTCTACCTACCAGTCCCTGCTAGAGTCACCCTGTCTCTGCAAGTACCTCTCCCTCCCTTCACATCAAGACCGTGCTCCTGTTCTTGAAGGGTCTGCTCTTTACCAGACAGGAACCTCTCAAAAGGGAGGTCAACCTGAGTCTTCCCAAGGCCTAGCTTGGGACTCAGCCACAGGCAAAAGTTCTGTGAGCATAGGCTGGATTTTCACAGGGTCACAGGCCGAAGCTTCCTTGAGTCACTCTCTAGAGCAGGCTAAGCTGCTGCCTGCAAAGCCTGTGCAGGGAATCTGGGGCCAAGCCAGCCAGACATCCCCAGCCTCTCATTGGCTGCAATGGGCCATTTCTCCAACCCTACGCTAATCACAGAACCCAGAGAAATCCAGTGCTTTGATTGGCAGATGGAGCCCCAGGCCTCCAGGAGGGGAATGGACCCGCCCCGTACCCACCACGCTCAGGGCAGGGTCTGGACGGAAGGGGATGGGGTCCCGACATAGAGGTCAGATAACCACTCTGGTCCTCCAAGACACACCCCTGTCCAGCTCATACTCCCCACAATAGAGCTTTTCCCTGGACCATGGTCACTAGTGGTCACATGGGAAATTGCCTGAAGAGACTTCTTAATTCATGTAAATTCAGGAATGCCTTGAAATTGTTTCATGTTTTATTCAACATTTTAGAGTTAGAGAGAGAGAGAGAGAGAGAGAGAGAGAGAGAGAGAAAGGGGGTATATGTCAGTGTGTGTCCATCTATGTGTGTATATCTGGGAGAGCTGTGTCAGAGTGTGTGTGTGTGTGTGTGTGTGTGTGTGTGTGTGTGTGTGTGTGTGTCTCTNTATCTGGGAGAGCTGTGTCAGAGTGTGTGTGTGTGTGTGTGTGTGTGTGTGTGTGTGTGTGTGTGTGTGTCTCTACGGGGTGTGTGTATCAATATGCATGACTATGTATCTATGGGGGGAGTCTGTGTCAGTGTGTATGTGTGCCTGTGTGCGTATATGTGTGTATGTCTGTGTGCATAGTGGTGTGTCTGTGTCAGTGTGTGTCAGGGGATGTGTATCTGGCTTACAGACAGAGCCTGAAGCACTGTGATAGGTGGAGGCCCTCACGATCCCTCCAGTTGGCCTTCCCACAAATGAGCTTGATGGTGCCTAGCCAGAGCCTCGTGGGAACCAGTCAGCTTACACTTGACAGGGCTTCTCTATGAATGACGGGCCAAGCCCCTTAGTCCCAGCCCCTCAGCAGGTGTTTCACTGTGTTCTTGGGACACAGGCAGCAGAAATGATGTTTGCTAATTTCAGCCAAAGGAGCTCCATGGGAAGGCTTCTGGGGACTCTCGGGACCCACAGAGACTCGAGCACCAAGCCTGGGAGCCAAGGACACCAGACATGAGAAGCAGCAGACTCACGCTGTTCCTGACTGGAAGACAGAGCGTGGATCCCACCTGGGGGTGGCCATGGAATCCAGTGACGGAGCCCATGTCTAGCCCACCTTGAGCTAAGAGACCCCTGAGATGGATCCAGGAAATGAGAGGCCTGGCTGCCAGGGTGGGTGCTGGGAGCGGAGAACAGGGCGTTCCTTGCTGGAGGACACTCAGATGGCTCCCATGGAAACACACTGTCCTCTATGCAAAGCCTCACCACCCTGAGTGTGGGGTCGGTTATTTTGCTATGACAGTTGCCACCATGGTTTTTTTCTTTCTTTCTGGTTATTCTGGAAGCATTCACTTGGATTTTTCCCTGCTCTGGTTTTCTTTATGTTTCCATAATCTCGAGGCTCCTGGGTGGTCTGGTTTCCGACAGGCAGCAGCGTCAGCTGGTTCTCACAGTCCATGTGCTCATGGAGGAAATGTGGCCTGAGCCGATGTCACCCCACCCACGGAAAGGAAGTGACAGCTAACCCACTGTGCAGAACGTATGGGCTGTCCCTGTCACGATGATTTTGGTCACAGGGAACAGAAAAGCCCATTCAGACAGCTTTAAATAATAATGATTTATTGGCTTGCATTATTGAAAAGTCTTTCAGGAAAGGCTTGATCCAGCAGCTTGACAATACCAGCAAGGGCCTCGTTTCTTTTTCCCATTTGCTGTTATCAAGACTGGCTCTCCTTATAGGAATTGTCAAGACAAAGTTAGAAACCTTGAAGAAATGTCTTTGCCCTGAAATTCCCAGTAAAGGTCCTAGAGTTCCAGCTTGGGATGACTCAGGATTCCTCTAGCACATCCCAGGCCCTGGGTTCAACCCCACGGATCATGTCCTAAACCAATCACCACGCCAAAGCCAAAGTCACTGACTCCCTCCACCCTCCTCTTTGTATCACACACAGAGTTGTCCCCGGTCACAAAGCAGATCTACCCAGGAAGTGGTGAGGGACAGACACCAGCCATGCCACTCCCATGGGCTCACTGCACAGGTGGCCACAGACATGAGCATCACGCGGTCCAGTTATGTTCTCTGCTGAGGACGGCACATGCTTGAGCCACAGGAGTTCATGAATACAAGCCATATCTCAGGAGGTAGCCTGTGGTGGCGACAGATGGCCCACGCTTTTAACCTCAGCACTTGGGAGGCAGAGGCAGGTGGATCTCTGTGAGTTCAAGGCCAGCCTGGTCTACAAATCAAGTTCCAGGCCAGCTGGGGATACAGGAAGACCCTGGCTCAAACACACACACACACACACACACACACACACACGCATAGGATCCAGGTTGCAAGAAGAGAGATGACTTATAGCCCTGGAGCTGGGACTTGAAGCCAGGCCTGTGTGACCACCAAGTTCTTCTGTCACTTACTTTTATCATTGCTGTAACAAAACATCAGAACATCTGACAAAAGCCACTCAGTGGATGCTGGTCCTCAGATTTTTTTTTTTTTTTTTTTTCTTTGTCTTTTTGAGACAGGGTCTCCCTTTAGTCCCAGCTGGCCTGGAGCACGCTATGTAGACCAGGCCAGCCTTGAATTCACAGAGATCCACCTGCCTCTGCTTCCCGAGTGCTGGGATTAAAGGCATGCACCAGCACACCTGGCCTTGATTTCTCATTTTTATTTACTCTGGGACTCCAGGCCATGGTGGGTCTTCTTACCTCAGTTAACCCGATCTAGAAACTCCCTCCAGACATGTACAAGGGCTGGGCTTGTGGGTGACTGTAGAGCCTGTCCAGTTGACAAGATTAACTACACATCTATTCTGACCTTGCCCCTAGTGCCTCTGTGTCCTGCTTGGATGTGGGAAGGAGCGCTTTGATGCCACCGGCCCAGGCTAAGTATCTGGTGATGTCAGCCATCCTGTTGGGCTCCTTTATAAAAAGCCATCGTTCCCTGGGAACCACCCGATTTTCTGTGGTCCAGGGTCTAGGAGACCCCAGCTGCAGTGCCACTCTGGGGAAATCCCAAACATTGTATACTCTGCTTCACTGAGTCCTGACACGCTCTGGGGAGATGGATCCCAGATCTCTCATCTCTGTGGGATCCCTGAGAGGTCAGAGGCTAGGCGAGATTGAGTAACTCCAGGTCACTCAGCTGGTTGGGCAGCCCCACCCAGACTCGCCCTCCGGAGACTGAAGAGGCATCCAGGAAGGCTTGATTAACCAGGAGGCTGCTGGCCCCAGCTGGGCCCAGCCCAGGGGTGCCTGGGCCCCATGCCCAGGGAAGGGAGGTACACAGTGAGGTGCAGTGGGCAGGGAGGGTTTCCTGAAGAAGAGCTGGAATGTGGAGCACAGAACCTCAGGCTGAAGGTGCCCAGGCTGGTGCAATGTCAACCATTTGCTTCTAGGATGTACCACACCCAGGAATTCCTGGCTCAGAGTCCCCAGCAGGAACAGTCATATGGCTTTCTGGAAATCTCCCCAACCCTAGATTGGCATGAGAGAGTCATAATAATGACAGCGTGCATCTTAGCCTGGCAGTCACCCTGCCAGTGGGCTCTGCAGGTGCCCTAGAACCAGGAAGTAGGGAGGTGCCAACACCCGCAGGCCTCACGCCAGAGGCCCTACTTGTCAGGGGAGCTGTTCCAGGCCCTGGAGCACACACACACACACACACACACACACACACACACACACACACGCACACGCGCATCATATACATACATGCGTGTGCACACATGCACAGACCCAGCTGCACATGCTCTGCCCTCAGAGTGGCTCACACGGAGTCTTCCTGAGCCCCCCACCCTGAGACTTCTCTCCCACCAGCTGCCTTACCTGGGTCCCGAGCTGTCAGGACTTTCTGGAACTCTCACAACTCGATTGCCTGAGAACAAGGAACCAGCTCCCTTGGCCGCTCTAAATCTGTCACTTACTTCTCATAGTCTTCATGGAGGAAAGACACAGAGAGAATGGCAAGAATGAAGAGCGAGGGTTCTAGAGACAGCAGACTTGAGTTTGAACCCAGACTCGGACACTCATGTGTTGTGTGAGCTGAAGGAGAGGAAGCTCTGTCTCTAAGTTTGTTTCCAGGCCTGCTAAACAAGGATCAACACGCAGCATGGGTTCAAGGACAGCCTGGGCAACTTAAACCCTTTCTCAGTATAAAAAACAATTAATAAGGGTGGGGGCTGTTTGAGACTCCCTCTGATTGCTGCTGTGGCAAAACTCTCTGATCAACACCAACTTGGGGAGGAAAAGGTTTATTTAGCCTATATCTCCTGGGCCACAGTTCATCACTGAGGGAGCTCAAGGTAGGAACTCAGGGCAGGAACCTGGAGGCAGGAGCTGAGGCACAGGCCATGGAGGAATGCTGCTTACTGGCTTGCCCCCCTGGTCCAAGCTCAGCCTGCTTTTTTTTTTTTTTGAGACAGGGTCTCCCTTTAGTCCCAGCTGGCCTAGGGCTCACTATGTAGACCAGGCTGGCCTTTAACTCACAGAGATCTACCTGCCTCTGTCTCCCAAGCACTGGAATTAAAGACATGCACCACCACACCTGGCTCCACAGCCTGCTTTCTTATACAATACACAACAACCTGCCCAGGGGTGGCACCACCTACAGTGGGCTGGGCCCTCCCATATCACTCAACAGTCAAGAAGATTCCCCACAGACATGGTCAGTCCAATGGAGGAAATTCCCCAATTGAGGCTCCCTCAATGCAGGTGTGTCAAGTTGACACTAAAGCTGTCCAGCATAGGGGCCATGAGACGGCTCACCAGGTAAAGGAGTATGCCACCAAACCTGACGACCAGAGTCCACATGGCAGAAGAAGAGAACCAGTCCCCCAAGGTCTCCTCTGATCTTCACATGTGCCCCATGGCTTAAGTGTACACACACACACACACACACACACACACACACACACTATCAATCATCAATAGGATGTAATACAGCTCAGTGAGGAGTTCTTGGCTGGCATGTGCAACACCCTGGGTTCAACCCTCAATACTCCAAAAAGAGACGGGGTCTTCATCCCCACCCCTCCCCACTCAAGTCTTCTCCATCCAACCAGATGCCAGGTCCTGCTCATTTAATCTCCAAATTGTACGTCAGACTCACCCACCTCTCCCTGTCTCTTAGTTCACCTCATTCACTCAAGCCATCTCTTGCCTGGCTGCCAAACCTACCTTCCTGGAGCCTGCCTGGCCCCTGACTCCACTCCCAGTAGCACAGCCAGAGAGCTCTGAGCCACAAGCATTCAACGACACCATTCCTCAGCTAAAGTCCTCAGTGGCTCCCCACGACTACCTAGGAAACTCTCTAGTCTTTGTACTGCTGCCTCCACAGACATCCCCATGTGAGCTGAGCTGCCAACCACCTTACCATTCATCTCTTACCCCCTCTCCTGGCCCTCTGTGCCCAGCCTGGAGCTGCTCTGTTGCCATGGTGCACTCATGTCCTAAGCTAGTATCTCTGCTCAAAGGCCATGTGAACACTTCCTTGCCTTACGTGACCGACCAGATCCCCCAGTTACTAATCTCACTCTACCACAGAGTATCTGTCTTCCCTGTCAGGAAAATATTCTTACCTCTGCCCTAGGACAGCGGCATCCCTCCCTAAGCCCTTTTGTCCCAGGGGTGAGCTAGGATGAAGACTGGACATACTCGTGCTGGTAGGGGAGTGACAGCTACAGGGACATGGGTTGGGGCAGCCATCATTTCCACCACGTGGAGGAGGTCCAGATGAAAAGGAACCCCCAGAGAAAAGAGAGCCAGAAGACAGGGGCACAGCTGAGCCTGAAGCCACTCTACTGGTCGCTCACCTGGAGCCAGCCATGCCTGAAAGCCCTCCCAACGTGTGCCCTGCCCCTGCTCCGTTTTATCCTGTTTCATGTTGCTTAAGCTCCATTCATCTCACAGACAAAACATGGAAGGGACCCACTGAACCTTCTAGGGCCAAGCAGGTGAAGGCAGCAGGTGAAGGAACAGGTGAAGGAAGGCAGCAGGTGAAGGAAGGCAGGAGTTGAAGGAAGGCAGCAGTGAAGGCAGGCAGCAGGTGAAGGAGCAGGTAAAGGAGCAGGTGAAGGAGCAGGTGAAGGCAGCAGGTGAAGGCAGCAGGTGAAGGCAGCAGCTCCTGTCCATCACCGCTGCGTCAGGAGGCCTTGCGCCAGGCTGATCACCAGCTGTGTATGCAGAGCTGGCATAAAAGGCAGCTAGCACACCTGTGTGCTCAGCCAGGAGGCATGATGGCCCAGTCAGTAAAGCACTTGTCTTGCAAGCTTAAGGACCTGAGTTCGATCCCCAGAACCCATGTAAAAAAGCCAGAAATGGACTGGGGTTGTAGCTTAATTGTTAGAGTGCTTACCTAGCATGAAAAATCCCTAGATTCTCTCCCTACCACCATATAAACCAGTGATATATGTAGTACACACTTGTGATCCCTCACTCAGGAGGTGGCGGAGCAGGAATTCCCCAGCATACGGCAAGTGCAAGGCCAGCCTGGGCTACATGAGACCCTGTCAAAAATGAAAAGCAAAGGGGCTGAGGAGATGACTCATCACTTAAGAGCACTGGCTGCTCTTGCAGAAGATCCAGGTTTGACTCCCAGCGCCCACAACATGGCGGCTAACAACGGTCTGTAACTCTAGGGGAATCCGACACCCTCTTCTGACCCCCTCTGGCACTGCATGACATGGGTGACCCTACCTACATGCAGGCACTACACTCATAAAATGAAAAACATATACATGTATATGATGTTTTTTAAAAATGAAAAGCCAGGAATAGTGTATGTGCTTGTAATCTCCAGGGGAGGCGGAATAGGGAGAATTTCTGAAGCTCAGTGTCCATCCTGCCTACCCCACTTGGCTACCCACAAGCTTGGCGTCCTCCTTCTCTCCCATTGCTCAGGATACCACCAGTTAGACCATAGAAGAACCTTTGCCAGGACCCTCTTCCTGGGAGGAGGTAATCCCACTTCTCCCAAAGGCAGGAAGCTTCTGGAACACCGGGCCCTCCCCAGGCCACAGCTCTGCCTCCGCCCGCTCGTGGAGCTTGAGGCCTCCAGTTTCCTTCCTTTCTTCCCAGAATATTCCAGAAAAGACCCACTACCCCCAGGGCACACCCAAGTCACCAAGGTGACTGTTTACCCTGTGCCCTTAGAAACCATCTCCGGCCAGTGGCACAGCTGCCCTACACAGCCACCCTCTGCCCGCAGCCTGGCCAGACAAGCAAAGGTGTTTCCTGCCAGGGTTGGCATCAGCCAGGCTGGGTTTCTGACCCCTCCAGCCATTCGTATCCACTCGGATCCCCATGGCCGCACACTCACCTTCGGGCTAGGCTAGGAGCCAAGCCCAACCACAGTCAAAACTCATCTCTCCAGCTCCTTGCCCATACTCTGGCAAAGACAGGAGCAGATATCCAGGCAGAGAGATCAAGCCCTTGGGCTCTGGCTTAGAGAGACATGTAGCCGAATCCCACTTGGCCTCTTGTAGCTGTGTGGCCTCAGGCACATTGCTTCATCTCTCTGGGCCTCAGTCGCTCCAGAGACAGAAGGCAGATAACGCCTCCCCAGGACTACTGTACTAAGGGAAGGGGCATCCTGCCTGGGCCTGGTCACACCCTGACTGACGGGAGGACTCACTCTGTCCTGAGGGAGACTCTGAGGAGCTCACTCCTTTCCTGACATCCTGTGCCTCACTAGACTGGAAGACCTTGCTTCACCCAGGACTGTGTCCCTCTTGGGGAGCAGCCACCTGCCAGGATGGGTACCAGAGGGCTCCAACACAGCCAGCGCCCTGTTACTTCCTTGGGAAGGTGGTTACAACACTTACCAGGCTCTAAGCCATCCCTTGATACTATTGTTGTACTGGTAGTTATACTTCTCCTGTGCAGCCCGTCCTCGCCCTCCTGGGGGACAAGCCCCCTCGACTCTCTATCAGCAGGTGCACTTCACAGGCCGTGTGCTGAGAAACGAGCCGCCGATCTGGGCCCCTAGGTTTTGGGGTCAGAGTAGTACAGGTGTGTCTGACTAACTCTGTGGCCTTGGGTACATCACAGTTTTACTCTGAGAGGCTGAGGATGGAAAAATGTGACCTAACCCTTGGACACAAGGAGGACCAAGCATGGAAACTGAGGTAGGCCTGGCTGCAGCAGCAGACCTCAGACAGGGAGTTGACATAGTGCTGTGGTGAGCCCATGTTGCCTGGCCCTAAATGGCCCATGTTGGAAACCCCACCCCCAGGCAACAATCTAGAAGGCAGGGCCTTGAGGTGCTCACTCAGGGCAGTCGACACTTACAAATGGATCCTGAATGTTATTAAAGGGCTGAATGAAGCATGGTTTTACCCTTTGTATCACAGGAAGAATGGCCTCAGCTCCCTTGTGCATCTGAATCCTTCACCACGTGAAGGTGCAGCAGGACGGTCCCCACCCCACAGCTCAGTGCCATACCTTCTGTTCCTTATACGCTACCCAGCCTCAGCAATTTTGTCTGAGCAGCCTCAATGGACCAAGACACAGCAGCAAGAAAATAACCCATGTGCCTTCCTCCAGCCCTGGCCTGGCTTGCTTTCTAACATATAGGCTGGAGGTCAGGCGGAAGCAAGGTTAAATGGAGCCAGGCCCAGACCCCCAAATCAAGACAAAAGCAAGATGAAGACCCCAGCTACCGCCTGTCTTCTCTTCCCCTCCCCAGGGAGGGTCCAGTGTGTGGACCCCATCCTACATGGCCATACCCTGGCCTGCCCAGGGAGGGTTCAGTGTGTGAACCCCATGCTACATGGCCATATCCTGGCCTGCCCAGGGAGGGTTCAGTGTGTGGACCCCATCCTACATGGCTATATCCTGGCCTGCCCAGGGAGGGTTCAGTGTGTGGACCCTATCCTACATGGCCATATCCTGGCCTGCCCAGGGAGGGTTCAGTGTGTGGACCCCATGCTACATGGCCATACCCTGGCCTGCCCAGGGAGGGTTCAGTGTGTGGACCCCATCCTTCATGGCCGTGCCCTGGCCTGCCCAGCACTGTTGCAGAGCATCCAATAGTACTCTCCTTGCAGCAAAGCCCACCTCAGGGAGTGGGTCCTGGATGAGACCAGTGGGGCCTGGAGCAGGGTCTACCAGCAGTTCTGGTGGGAATTTCCCTTGAGGCCTGTACCCAGTGGAGGCCAAGACGAGGGCCTGGACTGAGCAGATCTAGAGCAGTTTCAGAGCATGTGCTCTGCTCTCAGAACATACACTGTCCAGCAGAAAGGGCAAGCCTTGACCAGAGAATTTCAGGCGGGCATCCCTGCTCCAGTGCCTGTGGGAATATAGCCACCTTCGCCAGGCTGGGAAGGGAATGGGGATCCCCACTCTCATGCCCCAAACTGAGGCCTCCTGCTATCCCTGAACCCTTCACCCCCTGGCAAGGCAGTTAGGAGTCACAATGACAGCCGGTCGATGGTCTTGCCATTTTCTGGAGTCCTGCGAGGCAGGATCTCTGTAGACAGAACTGTTTCTTAGAAGCCACCTCCAGTCCAGCTGCAGATGCCTGCCCACCCCAGACCTGCCCAGTCAGGGGTCTGGGCTGCCTACCCTCTTCCCCCAGCATTCTTAGTGAGCATTCATAGGTGTTCCAGGACTCCTTAAAGTCTGAGAATCACTGCGAAAGGGGACACGCCCTATTTCTGAACTCAGCATCTTTTTATTGAACACCTACTGTATATGAGTTGCTGGTCTAACCACTCAGCAGCATTGCATTTTGTAGGGTCTCTGCTCTGAGCAACTGGGAAGAATAGGGACGAGAGCAGAGAAAGACCCAGGCTCCTCCACCAGAGAAAAGTCCTCACTGACAAAGCATGGAGGGGAGTGGTGAGGGAACAGCCGCGTGTAAATAGGCCTGTCCACCCTGGAGTCTCCCTCTGTCTGCTGGAACTTTGCCTAAGACCAACCTCCTGGCCATCAGGAGCCCAAAACGGCTGAACAAACTTTAAGCATCACATGGGACCAAGCCGGTGATGAGTTCAAGGCCAAGTATTTCTACAAAGTCAACAACAGGAAAGCATAGAAACAGGCTATGAGGTAGCCAGCCTGACACAAGGCACCAGCCAGGACCCCACAGGTGGCCCTGAAGCAGGGCTGGGGGCACAGGAGCGTCACCTGCCTCTGCACTCCACCTGCTCACGAGGCGCTGGCCGAGGGAGAACAGGATGGGCGGGCCTGGGGGAGCATCCACCCCGCTGGCCCCTGGTCCCTGGAAGAAGCCTCGTTCTCAGAGCCCGTTCTAGTTTCACTTCCATTGTTGTTACAAAACCCTGACTATGGGGGGAAAGGCGTGTTTGTTTGCCTTACGACACTGTGTCACAGTCCCTCAGTGTGAGGAAGACAAGACAGGACCCTAAAGCATCACATCCAAACGGAAGGGAGCACATACATGCCCCGCCCACCCGTGGCCGCCCATCCCAGGCTGGTTTTCTTCACCCTTGCACAGTTCGAGCCCCCACCCAGGAAATGGTGCCACCGACATTCAAAGATGTCTTCTTATCTGTTAACGATCCCCCCACAGACCAACCAGACCTAGATAATTCCTCACTGTGAACTGAGACTCCCTTCCTAGGTTACGTCAAACTGACAGTTAAAGCTACCTAGCCTAGTCTCTAACACAGAGTGGGATCCGAGGATGATGACAGCATCTCCTGGACAGTTCCGAGTTCAGGTCTGTAAATGAGGTGGGAAGTATAAACCTCCCAGCACCCGCTAGTGGAGGAGGAGGAGGTCAGGAGGGAGTTCTGAACCTTGGTCCCAGCCCTGCGGCTTGGACATGGTTCCCTCTGACCCTGGAAACTCAGTTACTACACCAGCGGGGATGAGAGATGGCAGAAGCCAAGAGCAGAGCTGCTGCCGCTCCTGATCCCAGGAGGGTGCGGGCTCCAAGCGACAGGTGGCAGCAAGAACAGGAGTCCCAGGAAACCTGAGAGGTGCGGGAGATGGCCCGCTGGGCGCTGGGAATGTGTGAGAGGTGCGGAAGATGGACCGCTGGGCGCTGGGAATGTGTGAGAGGTGCTGGATCATGGCCCACAGACCCTCTGGAGCCACTGCCACCTGCCTCCTTCCTTTGGCCCTTGGGTCCCCAGGGATCAGTCGACCATGAGCCAACTTCAGCCCATACTCGGACCAGGTGGCAGCCAAAGCTGTGGGAGCCCCAGGGAGAGGCTTTCCCAAAGCAGCAGAGACTGTCACATGGGACCCCAGCAAGCAGTAGAGGCCACAGAGCCTGGAGCACTGTCCATATGGGAAGAATGCAGCACCTGAGTAGGCAGCCTGCTGGGAAGTGCACTTTCTTTCATTCATGTTGTGATCTCAACCACTCCAGCCCTCAGCTGTACATCCATGGTAGGAGCCAGTCTCCAACATGGAACAGGTGCTCCACACACAGCCAAAGTCCTTCATGCATGTTCTGGGTGTTCCATACATGAGCAGGATGCTCCACAGACAAGTGGGACATGTCCTATATAAACCTGGCCCTGCACATGAGGGCAGGGTACCCCACATGTGGGGTGGTACTCCACCCAGATGCTCCTCACAGGGGGTAGATGCTCCAAGCACAGGCCAAGTCTCTAGACAGGGGCTGATCTTCTATACATGAGCCTGATGCTCCGCATACAGGCACACTGCTCCACATGAGGGCAGGGTGCTCCACATACAGGCCAGATTCTCTACAGCAGACCAGATCCTCTACACACAGGCAGGTCTTCCACACACAGAACGGATACTCCATACCCCTTCACTAACCTATCCCATCCCCGCACAGCCCCTTCAGTGAGGAATCCCCCATATTGCAGATATGCAAATGGAAGCACAGAGAGGCTCCTGACAGGGGCCACACAGAAGCAGCAAATGTCTCAGCCTGCCTGGATGCCCATGAACTGATTCCTAGTCTCCCCTGCCTCTCAGGCTGAGGGAGAGACCTGCGCTCAGAGCTCAAGTGAGGGCTACTGGGGGAAAGTTGGAGGGGCAACAGAGGACCGAGGATCTCCATAAGACCCCATCTCCCCATTTCTAGGTCTTTCCCTTTTTCCTTCCAAAGTAATCCCCAGGGTCAGAGTGGGCATCAAAGCTGCTCTGAGCTCTGGAGGGGCCAAGACTGGCTCCAGAGACTGGTTCTACAATGCCAGAGAGGTTACTATGATGACCCAACCCAAAAATGAGGCCTGCTGAGGGTGAGGGTCCCCAGACACGTGGACTTGGAGCATTCTGGGTAATCTGCCTCCCGGGGCTGCTGCTGGCAAGTTCCCATGATGCTCTGCTCCTCGGGAAAAGTCCAGTCCTTCCTCCAGACTGAAGTTTAGTCCCACATTTATAAGCCAGCCTTGGTAATGAGGACCTGTGGGGCACTCTAGCCACCAGATACCTGATAAGGCCTGGGGGCTGTTGGGAAGGCTTCTTGGAGGAAGAAGAGTTGAATAGGCCCTGTGTGCAGGAATTCATGCACAGAGAAGATGGGCTCTAAAGAGGCATCCTGGCACAGGGAGAGAGTCAGTTCAACCTGGATTTAGATCCTTGGATGAATGGCTAGCTGGACATATGGATGAGCAGGTGGGTGAGAGGATGGGTGGATGGATGAATGTGATGGAGGATGGATGGATGGATGGAAGGATGGATATGTGGATGGATGGATGGAAGGATGGATATGTGGATGGATGGATGGATATGTTGATGGATAGATGGATGGATATGTGGATGGATGGATGGATATGTGGATGGATGGATGGATGGATATGTGGATGGATGGATGGATGGATGGATGGATGGATGGATGGATGGATGGATATGTGGATGGATGGATGGATGGATGGATGGATATGTGGATGGATGGATGGGTCCATGAAAACATGAAGGAAAGAAGAAAGGAAGAAAGAAACAATGATCTTGAAATGTTCAGTCTTCAAAGGCCCTGGGCCACTGAAGGCCAGCAGTGGCACAGCTGGTGCTGTCACCCCTCAAGGGCTCCAGTGCAGAGCTGTGAGAGATCCTGCAACTGCAGAGGGTTGGAGAGGGGCCCAGCCAGGCCCGTGTGCCCCCAGCAAGGCCCAGTGTGCCCCCAAATGGCACACACCTTGCAGGCCTAGTTTCAATTCAGCCCCCCTACAATGGCTTTCCTCACATTTTGGGTGAGAAAATGCTCCAGGTCACATAGCACTTACAAGATCTGATCACACAATAGCTCGTCCTAAGTGTTCCCGGCACCCAGCCCTTTGCCTGAGTGACACCTCCCTGGCCTCATGTCATCATCGGATGTCTCAGGCTGGGAACTGAGGCTTACCAAGGAAACAGGGCTGGCCTAAAATGCAGAGCCTCATAGCAACTAAGGGGCACCTCTGCCCCAACCAGAACCTCAGCCTATGTCCCTAACACTACCCTGGAGGCTGAAAGGGGAGTGGCGGCCTGGCTACCCTCCACGCCACTAAAGTCCCCAGTGTCTGCCCCTTGACTCCCATGTTCACAGTTCCAGGAAAGCCTAGCAGAGCCAGTGAGTTAAGAAGGAACACGCAGAAAAACTCCCCCATCTTTTCACGCAACGAGGCTGCTCTGCTGGCCGCTCGCAGCCTGCCAGCCACAGACAGACCCTCGCAGCCGCCTCATCTATTTTTTCCTCCACACTTAATTTTGCATCATCCTAGCTTCCAAAATAAACTTCCCCAAACCAGTCATGCTCCTTCTGGTCTGAGATCCCTCTGAGAGAGCCCCCTCAGCCCCAGCCCCCACATCAGCCCAGGCAGAGCCACAAAACCCAGGCTGGCCCCTCGGCTGCCTCTGGCCTTGATTTAGAAGCAGCTGCGTCTTCCCCGACGGTTTCGGACTCCCTAGTGCCGGGGTGTTTGCATCTGCGGGACGCTGGCTGGGCATTTGCATGCATGGTCCCGGCTGGAGGCTAAGGATGCTGCCCCTACCCCCATCTGACCATACATGTGCACACATGTATGCATTCACACATATACACGGGCTTTCAGGGCTTCCTGGAGCAGGGCTGGGGCCTTCCCTTCCTCTTGGTTCACACTCTGGCTCCCGCCCCCTTCCAGCTCCATCATGTGACCCCCTCTTCTGTGCCCACCACCCTCAACCCCTTCCATCCCCCAGACCCACCATGCTACCTTTGCATGTTCTGTTCCCTTGGCCTAGAAATCTTATTTTCTCCACATTTGCCAAGATAACCTTCCCAGTGTAAGTCGTAAATGTAAATGTCTCCTCCCAGAAAAGCCCCCCTGACCGGCACAAGGACATAGTATCTAGACTAGCCCACTTTCCGACTCAAAAGCCAAAGGAAGCACAACCATTGCAGCTGGGTGGGACGAAGCTGCCATTCTCCATGGACTCCTCAGCCCTGCCCTGGGTCCTGCAGACACAGGCTGACCAGCTGCTTCCCACAGAAAGCTCTCCTTCATCCAGGGTGGGAGAGGGACAGGCACACACAATCCATCCCCTGAGGCAGATGCCAAGGATACTGTAGCCATTCTGGAATCACAATTCCAACTCAGTGTGTGAGCTCTTGATCTGTGGGTTCTTTAGATATGACATTCAAAAGGTTCTTTGTTTCTTCTGAGTTCTTCACAAGATACAAGGATGATGGGAGGCAGAGGCAGGTGGATCTTTGTGAGTTCAAGGCCAGCCTGGTCTACAGAGTGAGTTCCAGGACAGCTGGGGCTACAGGGAGACCCTGTCTCAAAAAAAGACCAAAAAAAAAAAAAAAAAAACAAGATACAAGGATGAAAGAGGAATCGACACATAGCAGGTGTAGACCTATCTTATTTAAATCAGCAGTCCTAGGCTGGATAGATGGCTCGCTAGGGAACACTGCTGCCATGCCTGCCCACCCACATTGTAAATCCTGGGGGACCCACCTGATGGGAGGAGAGAGCCATCTCCCTCTGGTAGTCCTCCGATCCTCCATACTTCCATCATGGTACATGTGTAAATAAATAAATAAGTAAATAATGTTTAAAAATTAAAATAACAATGTGTGGGTTAAAAAAGAAAGAAGCTGGGGCCTTTAACCTACACTTGGGAGTGCAGAGGCAGGTCGGATCTTTGTGAGTTGTCAAGGGCCAGCTGTGCACAAGAGCGAGTTCCAGGACAGCTGGGGCTTACAAGGGAGAACCTACTGTCTCGCAAAAAGAAAAAAAAATAAAAGGAAAAGAAAAAGAAAAGAGAAAATTAGGAAATGGTGGTGTACACCTTTAATCCCAGCACTTGGGAACCGGAGGCAGGAGAATCATCAGTCCAAGGTCATCCTTGACTACAAAGCAAGACTGAAGCCAGCCTGGGCTACAGGAGACCCCGTCTCAAAAAAGAACTTTTTAAAGGAAGGAAGGAAGGAAGGAAGGAAGGAAGGGAAGGAAGGGAAGGAAGGAAGGAAGGAAGGAAGGAATGAAGGGAAAAAGAAGAAAAGATCCGTAGCAAGGTGTTGGCACACACCCCCACAGACCAACAGTCTGAAGACTGATGCAGGAATGTCTCAAGCTTGTGTCTAGCCTAGGAAAATAGTAAAACTTTACCTCGAACAAAAGTGGGGCTGGAGAGATGGCGCATGGTTAAGAGCACTGTTGCTCTTGCAGAGGACCTGGATTCAGTTCCCAGCAGAAACACACGGTGTTTGTATCCTAACTACGTCTAATTTGATGAGAGGGGTTGTAACACCCTCTTCTGACTGCATGGGCATCCCATGACATGATGGACTTACATATATGTAGAGAATACACTCATATTCATAATAGAAAATAAAAATAATAAGGAAAGCCAGGAGTGGTGGCACATGTCTTTTAATATGAGCAATTGGGAGGCAAGACAGCCAGATCTCTGCGAGTTTCAAGGCCGGTCAACAGAGCGAGTTCCTTCCAGCTGGAGCTACAGGAAGACTCCTGCCTCAAAAAGAACAAAAAAAGGAGGGCTGGGAGAGATGGCCTTTGCAGTTAAGAGTACTGGCAGCCCCTTGCAGAAGACCCAGGTTTGAATCCCAGCTCCGACAGGCAAGCTAACCTGTCCAACCTTAAACTCCAGTTCCAGGGGATCAAACGCTTCTGTCCTTTGTGAAGATTGCACAACACAGGGTTCACTTACATACACGCAAGTATTACATGCATACACATAAAAAAATTAAACTTTAAAAAAAAAAAAAGAAGGCCATTGGGGGCTAAAAGCAAGTTAAGCAGAGCCCCCAGTAAGGGAAACATAGGTAATAGCAGCACACGCAAAGGACGAAGGAGAGAAGCAGGCAGGACTCACGACTGCCAACCACACAGCCCTAGGGGAGCAGGCTGGAGCACCTGTGATCTGATGTGCCCATGAGATGCCGCTCATCATCTCCTGTCCCAGGAAAGTCGTTTTGATGCCATAGCATGGAAGACAGCACCATCCTTCCCCGTTGGAAGTGAGTAAGACATCAGGCCTTATGAAACGCCTGTAGCAGTCCATTGTTCCTTCAAGAACACTAGGAAAAACAAGTCAAGAAAACCACGGATGAGGAAATGGCTCAGTCAGTAAAGTGCCTCCATGCATGAGGGCCTGCCCTTGATCCTCGGCACCCAGTAACACCAAGTGCAGCATGTACCTGTACCCCAGTACTTATATGGTGAGGATAAGGCAGGTCCCCCCGAGGTCAGTGCCCAGCCAACCTGGCCAAGTCAGTGAGGTACAGGTTCATGAGAGACCCTGTCGCAAAAAAATTAAGACAGACTGAAGAAGACAGCTGAGGGTCTCGCTTGTACACTGCTATACATGTGCACACACTCCGGAGGTCTCCTTGTACACCTGCATATACAGTGCACACACTCACTATGAGGTTCTCCTTTGTACACCTCAATATACATGTGCACGCCACACTCAACTGAGTCTCCTGACACATGCAATAACATGTGCACACAGCACTGAAGGTCTCCTTGTAACACCTGCAATAATGTGCACACACTCACTGAGGCCTCCTTGTACACAGGCATATACATGTGGCAACACACACGCACTGAGGTCCTCCCTGTACACCTGCATATACTGTAATGTGCACACACTCACTGAGTCCTCCTTGACACACCTGCATAGACATGTGGCACACACTCACTGAGGTCTCCTGTACACCTGCATATACATGGGCACACACACTGAGGGGCCTCTCCGGTACACCGCAGATAAAATGTTGTCAACACACTCAACTGAGGTCCTCCCTTTACACGGCATATTCTGTGCAACCAAAACTCACTGAGGTCTCCTTGGTAAAACAACATGATAAGAGACATGGCCACACACCGCACTGAGGTCTCCGTGTTACACCTCAGATACATGGCACACACGCACTGAGGTCGCCGTGTACACCTGCAGATCATGGGCACACCTCACTGAGGTCTTCTTTTCGTGGACACCTGCAGATACATGTGCACCACTGCCACTAGGGTCTCCGTGTACAACAACCGGCAGAACATGTCAACACACAAAGGAACAGGTACAGAGAAAAGGAAGGATGGAAGGAAGGAGGAAGGGAGGAGGGAGGGAAAGAGGGAGGAAGAAAGAAATAAGTGAGGGAAAAAGGAGGAGGGAGGGAAACTCAATATCGAAAGGAGCAATTTTGGTGTGCCCCCCCATGACAATTCTTTTCTTTGCGTCCTGCAACAGTTTACATTTTTCCCATTCCATGAACTTGGCAGACCTCTCTTGTAGACTCTGGGACCATAGGTGTCTTCGGCTACCCAGGCGGTGTGCACACATACATCCAACTCCTCCAGGATCCCCTGATCTCTTTCCCTGAAGNTCAGGCTTGGGATGGGGAGTGGGGGGGGGGGGGGGGGGGGGGGGGGGGGGGAAAAAAAAGAAAGAAAAAAAAGGGAAAGGAAAAGAAGGACTAAAACTGCCATTCTCCTGGACTTCCTCAGCCTCCTCAGCCCCTGCCAAGCGGGTGGGGGGGGGCGCTGGCAGACAAAGGGTCTGTACGCGCTGCTGAGTCCCACAGAAAGCTCTCCTTTTCACAGGTTGGGGAGAGGGACATGAATCAGACACACGAAATAGTCCAAATGGGACGCCGAACCTGAGGCAGATGCCAAGGATACTGTAGCCATTCTGGAATCACAATTCCAACTCAGTGGGATTAAATAGAGGGGGGGGGGGGCGTCGGGCGGGTTGATCTGGGGGGTGAGTATCGTTTAGATAGGACAGGTTCAAAAAAAGGGGAAAGGAGTTCTTTGTTTTTCTGAGTTCTTCACAAGATCAAGGATGATTGGATGCAGAGTCAGGTGGAAAGTCTTTGTGAGTCCAAGGCCAGCCTGTCTACCGAGTGAGTTCCAGTACAGCTGGGGACTAACGGGAGACCCCTGTCTCAAAAAAAAAAGACCCTAAAAAAAAAAAAAAAAAAAAAAAAAAAAAAACAAGATACAAGGATGAAAGAGGAATCGACACATAGCAGGTGTAGACCTATCTTATTTAAATCAGCAGTCCTAGGCTGGATAGATGGCTCGCTAGGGAACACTGCTGCCATGCCTGCCCACCCACATTTAATCCCTGGGACCCACCTGATGGGAGGAGAGAGCCATCTCCCTCTGGTAGTCCTCCGATCCTCCATACTTCCATCATGGTACATGTGTAAATAAATAAATAAGTAAATAAATGTTTAAAAATTAAAATAAATAAATGTGTGTTTAAAAAAGAAAGAAAGCTGGGCCTTTAATCCTAGCACTTGGGAGGCAGAGGCAGGTGGATCTTTGTGAGTTCAAGGCCAGCCTGGTCCACAAAGCGAGTTCCAGGACAGCTGGGGCTACAGGGAGACCCTGTCTCGCAAAAGACCAAAAAAAATAAAAGAAAAGAAAAAAGAAAGAAAGAAAAATATAGGAATGGTGGTGTACACCTTTAATCCCAGCACTTGGGAAGCAGAGGAAGGTGGATCTCTGTGAGACTGGTCTACATAGTGACTTCCCGGCCAGCTGGGGCTACAGGGAGACCCCGTCTCAAAAAGAACTTTTTAAAGGAAGGAAGGAAGGAAGGAAGGAAGGAAGGAAGGAAGGAAGGAAGGAAGGAAGGAAGGAAGGAAGGAAGGGCTAAAAAGAAAGAAAGATCCTAGCCAGGTGTTGGCACACACCCCCACAGACCAACAGTCTGAAGACTGATGCAGGAATGTCTCAAGCTTGTGTCTAGCCTAGGAAAATAGTAAAACTTTACCTCGAACAAAAGTGGGGGCTGGAGAGATGGCTCAGTGGTTAAGAGCACTGGTTGCTCTTGCAGAGGACCTGGATTCAGTTCCCCAGCAGAACACACGGTGGTTTTCCATAACTCTAATTTGAGGGGTTGTAACACCCTCTTCTGACTGCCATGGGCATCCCATGACATGGATGGACTTACATATATGTAGATAATACACTCATATTCATAATAGAAAATAAAAATAATAAGGAAAGCCAGGAGTGGTGGCACATGTCTTTAATATGAGCACTTGGGAGGCAGAGACAGGCAGATCTCTGCGAGTTCAAGGCCTGGTCAACAGAGCGAGTTCCAGCTGGAGCTACAGGAAGACCCTGCCTCAAAAAGACAAAAAAAGGAGGGCTGGAGAGATGGCTTTGCAGTTAAGAGTACTGGCAGCCCTTGCAGAAGACCCAGGTTTGAATCCCAGCATCCACATGGCAGCTAACTGTCCATAACTCCAGTTCCAGGGGATCCAACGCCTTCTGTCCTTTGTGAAGATTGCACAACACAGGTACACTTACATACACGCAAGTATTACATGCATACACATAAAAAAATTTAAACTTTAAAAAAAAAAAAAGAAAAGCCATTGGGGGCTAAGCAAGTTAAGCAGAGCCCCCAGTAAGGGAAACATAGGTAATAGCAGCACACGCAAAGGACGAAGGAGAGAAGCAGGCAGGACTCACGACTGCCAACCACACAGCCCTAGGGGAGCAGGCTGGAGCACCTGTGATCTGATGTGCCCATGAGATGCCGCCATCATCATCTCCTGTCCAGAAAGTCAGTTTTGAGCCATAAGCATGGCAGACAGCACCATCCATTCCCCTTGGAAGTGAGTAAGACCTCAGGTCCTCTATGAAACTCCTTAGCAGTCCATTTTCTTCAAGACACTAAGAAAAACAAGTCAAGAAAACCACGGATGAGGAAATGGCTCAGTCAGTAAAGTGCCTGCATGCATGAGGGCCTGCCCTTGATCCTCGGCACCCAGTAACACCAAGTGCAGCATGTACCTGTACCCCAGTACTGAGAGGGTGAGGATAGGCAGGTCCCCCCGAGTTCATTGGCCAGCCAGCCTGGCCAATTCAGTGAGGTCCAGGTTCAGTGAGAGACCCTGTCTCAAAAAAATAATGAAGGACAACTGAAGAAGACAGCTGAGGTCTCCTTGTACACCTGCATATACATGTGCACACACTCACTGAGGTCTCCTTGTACACCTGCATATACATGTGCACACACTCACTGAGGTCTTCTTGTACACCTGCATATACATGTGCACACACTCACTGAGGTCTCCTTGTACACCTGCATATACATGTACACACACATGAACAGTTACATAGGAAAGGAAGGATGTAAGGAAGGAGGAAGGGAGGAGGGAGGGAAAGAGGGAGGAAGAAAGAAATAAGTGAGGGAAGGAGGGAGGGAGGGAACTCAATATCTAAGAGCAATTTGGTGTGCCTATGACAATTCTTTGCTTCCAGTTACATTTCCCATTCCATGAACTTGGCAGACCTCTCTTGTAGACTCTGGGACCATAGGTGTCTTCGGCTACCCAGGCGGTGTGCACACATACATCCAACTCCTCCAGGATCCCCTGATCTCTTTCCCTGAAGGAAATGTGAATGATCTTTGAGCAGGTGGTCAAGTTCACGCTGCCCACCCCCAAGTTCCCTTCCTAGCCATGAATGGTTTTCATGTTCTGCCATGTGGAAAGGTGGCTCTAAGAGGTCACTGCCCCCCCCAATCATTTCCTCTTGAGGGTGTGGGGGTTCCTGCTGAACACAGCTGTCCTAATAGCAGCACCTGATGCTCACTCAAGCCATCTTTGGGGTGTCAGCAGGTTTGCCTGCCTTACACAGGCTCTGCTTCTTTCTAGAAGCAAGACGCCAGCTGTCTGGAACGCACAGAGATCCTTCTGCCTCTGCCCTCCCACCCTGCAGTGCTGGGATTAAAGGCAAGCACAACTATGCCCGCCTAAGATAGAAGGTTTTATCTTGGAAGAAATTGCTACTCAACAGCTTATAACCATGATCACCACTTAGAATATAGGATTCAAGAGTCCTACAGTCCTGAGATGTCCACCTCATCTTTCTTGTAGAAGAAACTTAAAAGAGAGAAGTTGAGGAGCTGGAGAGATGGCCTAGCAGTTAAGAGTGCAGACTGCTCTTGCAGAAAACCAGGGTTTGATCCCCAGCATCCACATGGTGGCTGAGAACCATCTTTGGCTCCAGTTCCAGGGGACTCCAACACCCTCTTCTGACCTCTGCGGCATTGTATGACACAGGTGCACAAACTACATGTAGACAGTACATTCATACACATAAAAAATAAATTTAAAAATTTTAAAAAAAGAGAGAAGTTGAGAAATCCCAGCCTTCTAAGTCAAGAAAACAGGCTTCAGCCAGGCATAGTGTCACACTCACAACTCCTCACAAGGCGGAGCTCTGTGAGGGCAAGGCCAACCTAGTCTACATAGCGAGCTCCAGGCCAGCTGGGACTAAAAGGAGACCCTGTTTAAAAAAAAAGAAAAAAGAGAGAAGAAAAGAAGAAAAAAAAAAAAACAGGCTTCACCTAAAGCAGGAAAAACTTCAGTTAGAATAGGAGTACTTGCCCCATTCATGTGACACGTCCTGGTATGAACTCCAGAAAGACCTGCTCTGGCTAATGAGAACCAATCAGAACAATCAGGACAGTGTGCCCACCCTTCCCAAATGGCAAAAGGTATGCTCGAATTATATAATTAAGCAAAAAAAAAAAAAAAAAAACTTAAGTTTAAACATGCTTTCTAATGAATTTATATTTTATTTATCACAAAAGCATCTAAGAACTTTGAAAATCAGAGTTTGGGAGGCAGCTCCATGGGTAGCATGCTTACCTTAGCATGTGCTAACTCTGCGGTGGACCCCAGTGCTGCATAAACTAGGTGTGGTGACACACACCTATAACCTCCAGCCTCAAGAGATAGAGGCAGGAGGATGAAAAGTTCAAGGTCATCCTTGGCTGTGTAGGGAGTTGGAGGCCAACCTGAGCCACATGAAATCCTGTCTCAAACAAATATTTTTGAAAATTAATTCTGCCAGCCAGCACCATCAATGAATCTGAAGAAGCTGGATCCTCCCCCCACCCCCACCCCCACACCAGCAGAGGTTAGAGTTCCAGGAGACACAGATCAAACAGAAATCCACAGAGCATAAAAACAGTAGAAAGAGGAGTGCTGCTCTGGATGAGGAAGAATGAAGACACACGGTGTTCTGGTTGGCTTTCTGTTCCTGTGATAAAACACTGGCCAAAACCAACTTGGAGAGGAAAGGGTTTATTTTATCTTACATCTCCCAGGTCAAGGTTCATCGCTGAGCAAAGTCAGAGAAGGTACTCAGAGCAGGAACCTGGAGACAGGAATTGAACGAAGCACAGGCCACAGAGAAGCACTGTGTACTGGCTTGCTCTCTGCTTGGCTCAGCTTGCTTTCTTATACGAACCAGGACCACTGGCCCGGGGGTGGCACCACAGTGGCCTGGGCTCTCCCACATTGCTCAGCAACCAAGAAAATGCCTCACAGACATGCCTACCGCCCAGCCTAATAGAGGAAAATCCCTAACTAAGGTTCCCTCTTCCCAGGTGTGTCAAGTTCACAACTGAAGCCAACCATGATACATAGCAAGCCCATGTGGAATAGAGGAGGATCCAAGTTCAAAGCCAGGCTAAGTTATGAAGTGAGACCAGATCCAGAAACAAACAAACAAAAAAGACATATACCAAGCAGTACCAAGCAGACATCCATGTTATGAGTGGATCTTGTCTTGATTACTGATGAGACAGGCTATCTATAAAAATGTTTGTCCAACTATTAGAGATATTTGATAAGCATGCTTGGCTGTGCATGTCTTGTGTTTCTATTTGCATGTACAGGCTGTCTGGAGTGAAGGGGCTGTGGTTTGTAGTGTCTGCCCATTTTCACGGTGTCAATATTCCCATCATAATTTCAAACTATCATTACAATGTCACTGAACTCAGCGTTGGGAAGAGCCCAGCACAATCAGTTCTGAGCAGCCAGATTCAGCTGGTTCTTTCTGGTAAACTGTGGTTCTAGCAATGAACAGATGAGACCACAAGAGATTTGGCAGGTCTTGTGAAAGAACCCAGCTAAGGTTTCTTTTTTTCTTTAAAGACTTACTCTTAATATTTTCAATTCTGTGTATGTGTGTCTGTGTGTAGGTATGTACACCTGAGTGCAGGAGCTTGCAGTTGTGAACAGCCTGATATAAGTGCTGGGAACTCAGGTTCTCTGCAAGAGCAGAAAGTGCTCTTAACCACTGAGTCATCTCTCTCACACCCTAAGTTAATGTTTCAAAAACTAGAGGACAGGCTGGAGATACGGCTCAGCAGTCAATAGCCTCTATTGCTCTTGCGGAAGACCTGCGTTCAGTTCCCAGCTCCCACTAGCCGCTTACATGTAACTGCCTATAACTCCAGTTCAAGGGGGATCCAGAGCCTCTGGGCCCTACAAGCACTGCACGTATGTCACATGTGCACACACAATAAATAAATAAATAAATAAATAAATAAATAAATAAATAAATCTTTAAAAAATACTAGAGGACACAGTTGAGCACGAGGACACACACTTGTGATCCCAACACTTGGAAGCTTGGGAAAGAGGACTGCTATGAGCTAGAAGACCAGCCTGGGCTACATAGTGAGTCCTAGGATAAACTAGGCTATAGAGTGAAACCCTGTCTCAAAATAAAATTTAAAATATAAAGGAATGAAACAGAACAAAATACTGATGATGGTTTAATCTGGATGGTGCATACATGGATTTATTGTACAAGCACTCTCTTCTATTGTGCATATTTGAATATTTTCATAATAAGAAACTTAAAACCACAACAATCTTTTTTTCTTGTTTGTTTGTTTGTTTGTTTTGAGACAGGGTCTCCCTTTAGTCCCAGCTGGCCTGGAGCTCACTTTGTAGACCAGGCTGGCCTTGAACTCACAGAGATCCACCTGCCTCTGCCTCCCAAGTGTTGGGATTAAAGGTGTGAGCCACCATGCCTGGCCTAAGATGGTTCTTAGCCAGCATGTGGGTGCTGGGTATCGAACCTGGGTCCTCTGCAATGGCAGTCAGTGCTCTTAACCACTGAGCCATCTCTCCAGCCCTCACAACCATCTTATATACACAGAGGAGAGAAACTTTCTTCTAAGAATTCTAGTTTTTCCCTGAGCCCCTGAGGAACCCCACTTCCTACTGTGGTCTGAGAGGGAAGGAGAAGAATTAAGACACTTGTGATCACAGGCTTAAATCCGTCTTCTGGTCCTCAGCAGGTTATGTGACCCTGTGCAGGTGGAAATGGGAAATGGGAAGACAGCCCATTCTAGCTGCTTTCTATTTCTGTGATTAAAACACTGAGCAAGGAGCTGGAAAATGGCTCAGTGGTTACAAGTCCTTACTAATATTCCAGAAGATCCAAGTTGGGTTTCCAGTACCTACATTGGGCAGTACACAACCATCTGTGACTCCAGCCTCAGGGGATATGATGCCCTCTCTGGCCCTACAGGCCACTACACTCATGTGCACATACATGCATACAGACACATAATTAAAATTTATATAAGCAACAATTGCCAGGAGTGTTGGCATACACCTTTCATCCCAGTAGTTGGGAGGCAGAGGCAGGTTGATGTCTGTGAGTTCAAGGCCAGCCTGGTCTACATAGTGAGTTCCAGGTCAGCTAGGGCTACAAGAAGACCCTGTTCCAAAAAGACCAAAAACAAAAAAGGGCCAATTTGGGCAGGGTTTATTTTATCTTACAGGTTATGATAACAGTTCATCACTGAGAAAAGTCAGAGCAGAAGTTCAAGGCAGGAACCTGGAGACAGGAGAACTGGAACCACAGAGGCCACAGAGGAACACTGCTTACTGGCTTGCTCAGCAAGCTTTCCTATACAGCCTAGGCTCACCTGCCCAGAGCTGGCATTACCTGCCTATAATTTCTCAACTAGTAATTGAGAAAATGCACCACAGACCTGTCTGATGGAGGAAAGTCCTCAACTGAGCTTCCCTCTTCACAGGGACAAAAACTAACCAGTACAGCCCCCAAAAGAAACAGTTACCTGCTTTCCACCTGCTGACAGCATGACACTGGGCAGCTCCCCCAGTGCTCCAAACCTCTGTTTCCTGATTATCAATCCAGGGCACTGACAGCTTCTTCCAGGAGTGAAGTACAGAGTCACCCCAGGTCCTACCCTGGGCACTGGCACACTCGCCTGGGGAACAGGGCTTCCTTCCTCCCCAGAGGGCTCTTCAAGTGTTGCAGGGACAGCAGTAAGCTTCTAAAGTATGGTTCCAAGGGCTTGGGGATGGAGCTTAGTTGTAAAGTGCTTGCCTAACACATGCAAGGACCTGGGTTTAACCTTTACCCCCACCCCAGCACTGAGAAAAGAAGGAGTCCCTTTATAAAATTGCTCCTCCTCTCTCAAAACCGCGGCTCCCAGGCTGACAGGTGTGCCCACTTTTCAAGAGAGGTTGAGGCTCCTACTGCTTCTGTGAAACCTCTTTTCAAAGGCCATCAGCAAATCTATGTTTTTAATTATTTATTTTTATTTTTTGTATATGAGTGCTTTGTCTGCGTGTATGTAAGTGTACCCATATCATGAATTGCCCACAGAGGCCAGAAGAGGGCATTGGAGTCACCCTAGAATTGGAGTTACAGACAGTTGTTAGGCACCATATAGGTACTGGGAACTGAACTCCAGTGCTGTGCAAGAACAGCCAGCAATCTTAACTGCTGAGCCATCTCTCCAGCCCCAATCCCAGGGTATTTAAAAGTCCTGAGGAGGCTAAGCAGAACCCCTCTGTTGTGCCTGTGGAATAGGACAAGCTGCTCACTGTTCCTGGAAACCTTCCTCACTGTCCCCCTAAAGCCAGACCCACACAACCTCACTGAACTCCACAGCATTTATGATCCCTTGGGCAGATGAGGAAACAGCCACAGAGAGGCAGGGCCGGGACCAAATGCAGATCTCCCCAAGGACTTGCCGCTCTGGTTTCTGGCACCTCTAGGATCATTTAGGGTCATGAGGGAACAAATGGCAGGCCAGGAAAGGGGTAGGGACTTCCCCAGGGCTGGGCAAATGTGAACCACTACCTGGGGCTGACCAGGTGACCAGGTCTCCCTTTCTGGTCAGTGACCCAGGCTGACCAGCTTTGCATGGATGGCTGTGCAGATCCACCCAGCCCCACCCAGGCAGTGAGGCCTCAGGAACAAGGAAAGGGGATCTCCTTCCATCTGGGAAATGTGTGCAGAGACATGAGAGTGTTCTTGCCCCAAGCTCAGGCCCTCCGCTTTCCCCACTTTAAAAGTGTTTGAAATTAGACTACAAATCCCAGGTGCCAGCTCTGCAGATGCTCACTCCGCCACCAGGTGCCCATAGGATTGGACTGAGATGGGTCGAACCACATGGTTTGGGAACCACTCCCCCAGAGCTAAAGATAATGCAGACTCCAGCATGTGTTTTTTTTTTTTTTTTTTTTTTTTTTTTTTT
>VZQC01006595.1:949304-1020471 GCA_009823505.1 Rhizomys pruinosus
CACACACACACACACACACACACACACACACATCTGGCTGATAATATGGAGCTCAGGATGGAGCATTCACCTGGGATTTTTGAGACCCTGAGTTCCATCCTTAGCACTGAAAAAAAAAAAAAAAACTAAACTAAAACTAAATAATAAATTTAAAAGCAGGGCTAGAGAGATGGCCTAGCAGTTAAGAGTGCCGACTGCTCTTGCAGAGGACCTGGGTTCGATCCCCAGCACCCACATGGCAGCTGAGAATCATCTTTAACTCCAGTTCCAGGGGAATCTGACACCCCGTTCTGACCTCTGCGGCATTGCACGACACAGGTGCACAAACCTACATGCAGACAGTACATTCATACACACAAAAATAAATTTAAAAGAATTAAAAAATAATAAAATTAAAAGCTAAAATCTGACTGTTTTTCCTTAGTGAACTTCCATAATAAGGAAGTAAAAAGAACTCACTCTAAAAATGGGCCCCTCAGCTGGGCCTGGTGGCACAGGCCCGAAATCTCAGGAGGTTTCACTACTAAGGAGGTTGAGGAGGATGGCAAGTTCAAGGCCAACCTGAGTAGCTGAATGAGACCCACTATTTCAGTATCTCAGTGGTAGAGTAATTATGTAGCACACACAGGCCCGAGGTACAGTCCCCAATGCCATGAATAATACTATAAATAAATAAATAAATAAATAAATAAATAAATAAATAAATAAATAAATTGAAAGCTATGTGGAAAGGTAAGGGTTTTATGGGACCCTTTCCCTTTGGGAAAGAAGAGCTTGTGTCCTGCTGTGTATGAGGGCTGTAAGGCTCTGGGCCCAGAGAGGGGCTGCACAGTGGCCTAGTACCATCGCAGGCCTCAGAGACTTGTGCCAACTTCAAGACAGCCTAAAAATATACCAGCCTTCCCCTTGCAGACCCAGATGCTAATTCTCACATGTGGACCAAGACAGCAAAGCTGCATCTAGTCCCCAGCTGTGCTGCTTGTTGGTCACATGACATGACAACCCATTTAGCCCATCTCTCCAGATGCCTACAAGAATGGCAGCAGTGATCCTCACGTCCCCGCGTGTTGCTCTATCTTAGAATAGTGCTTCACCACTTGGAAAACAGGACTAACTATTTTCAGGGCTGGGGTGAGAATGAAAGAGTCAATAGGGGGGGGCTGGAGAGATGGCCTAGTGGTTAAGAGCGCTGACCGCTCTTACAGAGGACCCGGGTTCGATCCCCAGCACCCACATGGCGGCCGAGAACCGTCTGAAACTCCAATTCCAGGAGAACTCCAGTTCCAGGGGAATCCGAGACCCTCTTCTGACCTCCGCAGCATTGCACGACACGGGTGCACAGACTTGCATGCAGACAGTACATTCATACACATACGGAAATAAATAAAATTAATAAAAAAAATTAAAAAAAAAAAAAAGAGTCAATAGGGGGCTGGAACTGTACCTCAGTGGTAGGACACATGCCCAGCATGTGCAAAGGCCTGGGTTCAATCCCAGGACTTCCAGCCAAATGAAACATTAATAGAAGCAAAGTCCTTGAGAGGGGCTGGCACTGACATTAAAGAGCTATTGGGCTCAGTCAGTAAAAAGCTTGCCTTGTAAGCACAAGGACCTGAGTTTGAATCCCAAAACGCTGGGGGAAGAAAAAAGCCAGGCATAATGGTACATGACTAAAATCCCAGTGCTGGGGAGACAGAGACAGGTGGACCCCTGGACGCTGGCCGGCCAGCCTGGGCCAATAGGCAAGCTCTAGGTCAATGAGAAAACCTATCTCAAAAATAAAGCTGACAGTTTTCCTGAGGAAATACAGCTGTGATTGTCTTCTGGCCTACACATACATGTGAGCACACACAAAGAGCTACTGGGGGCTGGGGCTATAGCTCAGTAGTAGAGCACTTGCCCGGCATGTGTGAGGTCCTGGGTTCTAGCCCTAGTCCCAACAAACAAATAAGAAGTTCATAGAGGCAAAGCCCTTGGGACAGGGGCTGCTGCTGATACTGAATCATGACTGGAAACTGAACTCTTTAACTGGTTTGTGTTTATGTCTTCATGGTTGAACTGGTCTTGAAAGTTAGAACACACTTCCTCAAAGAGATTTTCCCATTAAGACTTTCCGCTGACTCAGAGGAGGCCCTCCTCTCGCTTATCACAGATCAGGGCCAGCCTCCCTGGCCTGGCCCCAGTACCCTCCGCTTTCAGCTCACAGGGTTGGTTCACTCACCCCCACTGCCCCGGGTGGGGTACCTATTCCAGCACTCAGGAGGAGGAGGAGGAGGAGGAGGGAAAGGAGAGGGGAAAGGAGAGGGGAAAGGAGAGGGGAAAGGAGGAGAAGGATAAGAAAGAGGAAGATGAAGAGGAACAGTAGAAAGAGGAGGAGGAGGAAGAAGAGGAGGAAGAAGAGGAAGAAAAGGAGGGGGAGCCAGGGACTATTATCCCCACCTGATGGATACAGATGCTGAAAGTCCTGGGCTCATTCCTAAATCCTGGGATCACCACTCTCCTTAATCAAATCACTTCTTCCACTAGGTTCCTCATCTGCAAAGTTGGGGGGGAACAACCATAGCTACTAGATCTCAGTGTTGCATGGAGACCTCAGAACAATGCTTGGCACAAAGGGCTAGGTATTCAAAACAATGCATCCCAGGCACCTTGGCAAGGTCCTGGTTTATGACTGATCTCCTAGCAAATTTTCTGGTTAGGGACCCATATAACCCTTTAAAAAAAATCCTGATTTTAAAAATTGGCTTTGAGCCAGGCATGGTGGCACACGCCTTTAATCCTAGCACTTAGGAGGCAGAGGCAGGCAGATCTCTGTGAGTTCAAGGCCAGCCTGGTCTACATAGCAAGTTCCAGGATAGCTGGAGCTACAGGGAAACCCTGTCTCAAAAAAAGACAAAAAAAAAAAAAAATTGGCTTAAAAAAATATATCCTGATTTGGAGGTGAGATGGTTCCTTAGTAAATGGACTTGCTAAGCTCCTTTTGAGTTTGATCCTGGAACCCACATGGTGAAAGGAGAGAAACGACTGCTGCAAGTTGTTCTCAGACCTCCAGGCACACCATGGCATGAGTGTCTCCATGCACACACCAAAAAAAAAAAAAAACAGACAATGGGCTACAGAGGTGACTCAGCAGTTAGGAGTGCATGGTGCTTTTTCAGAGGATCAGAGTTCAGTTCCCAGCACCCACACTGGGCCCCTCTCGACTGCCTTTAACTCTAGTTCCAGGGGTTATTGCACTCATTTGCACACACGGACACACACAGAGCCACATAATTAAGAAATAAATACTATTTACTATTAGGATTGTGTGTGTGTGTGTGTGTGTGTGTGTGTGTCTGGCAATGATGGTGATAGGGTGCGGTGCGGAGAACTGAACTCCTGTCCTCTGGAAGAACAGCAAACTCTCTTAAACACTGAGCCGTCACTGCAGCTTCCAAAATAAAATGAATCTCAAATTAATAAATGCACAAATTTTAAAGATGAAGCATAGAATGTCAACAGAAAAATCAATAAAACAAACATCCCAGAAGAAAATTAGAATAGCCACTCTAAACTAATTGCCTACTGTTGTTTAATTAATTTATTATTTTCTGTCATGCCACACAGGGTCTCCAGGAAGTGAACAGGTCAATTCAAAGTATTTTGGTAATTCACCACTACCCTCACACCCAGGTGACAGTACCTCTGTTCTGAAGCCCCACACACAGGGGTGTCTGGTCCTAGGAAGAGACCATGGGGACAAGTGGATAAGCCTGCCTGGAGCCTGCTCCCCGCCTAGGATCTCACTCTGGATATCCAGGCCCCTGCTTCCCGACAGAGGTGACCCTGGCCTATTTTTAGAGTGGGTGAATTTGTCTCACAGATCCACTCTGAGAGAACAGGATACACCTCTGATACCTAAAGCTGAAGAGTGGCTTTCAGGTGGGTGGAAGGCTGGGGGCTGGGGTAGGGCAGGGCCGACAGAGCTTGCCTATGCAGGCTCAGATGTTTGCGTGAGTTTTCCAGTCTCAGGAAGGCAGGACAGAGGCAGAGGTAGGGAAAAGTGGCACCCAGGCCAGGCACCAGGGCCCCTCTTCCTGTACCACGATGCAGGGTGGTGCAGTCTGAGAAGTCCTCAAAGCAAGCCTTCCACGTTGTCATGAAAGAGTGTCAAAGCAGAAGACTAGGACATATTTTATTCATTTTGTTAGCTTGATTAATCACCTGCAAATATTTAGACATGCAGTACATGAACTTACATCTGCTCTTCCGCTGAGCTCTATGGAGCCCTGCCACCTTCTGCCCAGTCTCTGGGCCAAATGCTTACCTAGCCTGTTATAACTCAGGCAACTCCAGAGTCAAATATCATCTCTGAGGTAGCCAAACACAGAAAAAAACAGTGGGTTCATAGGAACCAGAAAGCGGAGAGGCCAGATTCTCGCCTCGGTCCCCCTGCTCCTAGTCGGGCGGGGCCCAGAGCTTAGGCTCCCCATTAAGACAAGAGGTTCCCCTGGCTCTGCGGGACATAGCCCCGGGCAGGGCAAGAAGGGCCTGGACTAGATCAGTGCCCTAGGGAGGGTGTGGCCGGCCATGGCAGGTACCTATTATTAAGGGACCGAATGTCTCTGCATCAGCGAGACACCGGTTTGTGTAACGATTCCACTCCTTCCGTCCATTCATTCCACCAACACCGGCCTAGGGGCTGTGTCTGCCTGCTGTGGGAGCAGAAACGAAAGAAGCACACAGAAACCCAAGCACAAACCAAGAATGGGTGGCTGAAAAGGGACCTTCTGGGCTCCTTCCCAGGCGTCCAGTCCTTACTTCCTTACAGAAAGCCTGAGGCTGAGGGAGGCGAGAGGCTTACTCTAGAGCTCGCTACCAGAACCCGGGCTAGCCAGAAGCGAGGTTTCTGATTCCTGGAGTCTCAGGCCACCGTCCGGAGCTGCACGAAGCCGGGAGGCCCCGTCCAGCTCCCGGAAGGCAAGAGGGAGGTGAGCGCCAGGGAGGGGCTGGGCCGTAGGACCGGCGGCCCTGCAGGCTGGGAGGGGCCTGGCGGGGACAGCTGGGTGGCACTGCAGCCTGGTGCGCAGCCGGGGGCGCCGGGAGAGCCACGCGAGAGGGGCAGCCGCGCTCGGATGGCCGCGCCAGGGTCGGCCGGGATCCCAGGCGCCTGCAGGGGCCGCGGGGTACGGCGAGGGCGGCGCTGCAGAGCCCGCAGCGTCGGGCTGGGGGAGCTGTGCCCGCCTGTCCCCAAGGCCCGGGCAGGGACCCAGCAGCTGGGTCGCCGCGCCTCTAGCTCGCTCCAACTGGGCGGCGCGCAGCCAGGCGTGCCTGCAGCGAGCTGGGGCTCCGAGTGCGCCCGGGCGCGAGGCCGGCCGGGGAGGCCCCGGGAGAAGCCCAGTCCCGCGGGCTCGGCCCGCCTCCGGGGGGTGTCCCGGGCCGCTGGGCCCGCCCAGGTAACCCCATCCTCGGCCCGCCCCCGGCCCGCCCCGCCGCCCGCCCGCCTCCGCCGCCGCCGCCGCCGCATCCCGGCTCTGGGGCGGCGCTGACAGTCGGGTCCGCGCCGGGCAGCGGGCGCAGCAGCGGGCAGGGCGGCCGGCAGCACGAGGCTGAGCCCCGCCGCGCCCCGGCCCCGCGCCCCAGCCCGTCGGCGGGGCGCCCACCTGCTGCCCCGACGGGAGCCCCGCGGCCGCTACCCGGGGCCGGGCGCCCGCGGCACCATGAGTCCCCGCTCGTGCCTGCGGTCGCTGCGCCTGCTCGTCTTCGCCGTCTTCTCCGCCGCCGCGAGCAACTGGCTGTAAGTCGGGCCGGGTACCCGGCAGGGCCTGTCGGGCGGGCGGGGCGGCTGGGACAGCGGCCGGTGCCAGGCGGAGCGGGGCAGCGGGAGCGGGGGACGCCCGGCAGGTGTCTCGGCCGCGGAACCCGAGAATCGCCCGTCCGCCCTCCCTGCGGCGGCCGCTTCTCCGGAGGACCCGGGTCCCCTGCTGTCCGGTCCAGCTTCCTGGCCCGGGGAGGCAAGACTGGCATGTCGGCACCCGGAGTTGGCCCTGGGTGGCCGAGGGCGCGAGAGGGTGCGAGCGCGGGGCGGCGGCCCGGGAGGAGAGCCAGGTGCAGCCCACCGGGGCTGACAGGTCGCCCAGGAAGCCCTTCGCAGGGAAAGGCTCCAGGACATAATAGCAGGTTAATCTTGAGAAGTCTGGGCTCGAGCACCGGGCGCAGAGCTGCACCGCGCTGCGGGCTGGGCTGGAGGCGTGCAGGGACCTGCTTCTTCTTGGGGGGGGGGGGGTGCGGGAGCTAGGCACAGAAGAAAAGGACCGACCGACCGGGACACCGAGCCTCTGAGAGCCCGCGGCTGGCTCTGGCAGGACCTCCGTGTTCCTTGGGGCAGGATGAAACTTCTCCCATCTCTTAACGAGAGGAGGACAGCCTCTACCCCCTCCTAGGGTCTTGCCTCAGGGATGAGGGTGTAGTGACGGCTGGTGGCCTGTCTGTTGTTTCTCCTTGAGTGGGTCTAAACCCAGGAGGATCCCAGGGAAGGAGGACTAAGGGGATGAGCTAGGGGTGAGGAAGCAAGGAACAATACCTCTGCCTCCTCCATCTCTCCTCAGTGACACTTCCTCGTGGCCCAGGCTTAACCCTAGCCCCAACTTCTTGGGGCCCAGAGCTCTGCCCCATCCACTGTGGATAGCCAGTGGGGAGCCAGAGCTCCGGTATTGATCTGAAAAGCATGAGGTGGGAAGGGGGGATAGCCGACAGTGTAGTTGGGGTTTCCATGGAGACAGTGGGAAAGGAAAAAATTCTCTCTGCATCAAGACCAAAGAACAAATATCTCCCATGAAATTGCCCCGAGTGTCCAATGGCTGTTGCTATGAGGTCATTGTGGCCAGCCAGGGCCCTGTAGGCTGGAAGGAGAGTGTTCGTTGGGGTCAGAGCCACCCAGGGCTTGGGGAACTGAGGTGATGTGGAATTCTCCCAGCTGTTCTGAGAGCGAGCGACTCAGAGGCCCACAGTGGCTGCAGAGCTTTTGTTTTTCTTGGAGTCTTAATTTGATTAACACTTCAGGAGCAGTGGCAGAGTGGACAGAAACCAGGGCACAGCCACATCCCCCTCCACCCCCTCCAGACCACCCCTCCCTGAGAGAGGCCTGGGTTGCAGAGCTGAGAAGGGGAGCTGCTTGGACTTGGGGGAGCTTGGGGTCTCTGGGGCTGCCTCTTAAATGCATAGGCTCAAATACCAGTGTGGATGAAACAGGTCTGAGCATCAGGAGGATGGAGAACTGGATATGACCTGCCCAGCTCTACCAAAAAAATCTAAGAAAATAAAAAAGTGGAGATTGGAATATGTGAGACAGGCCTGCAACGAATGCAGAGGGAGCTGCAGCAGGAAGCCTTCGAGAGCACCTGGCCTATTTGCCATCTCTACAGATGAGGAAACTGAGGCCCCGGGAGGAGAGGCTCCTTGCTAAACTCAGAGCAGAAGACTAAACCAAGTGCTCCGATCCCAGTGTCCTCTCCTTACCTGAGGCTGTCCTGAAGTAGAGCCAGTACGCCCAGGTGCAAGTGCCATACCCCTCCAGCCACGTCCACGCCCCAGTCCCCAACTAGGGAGGCAGTCTCAAGCCTTAGGTCTTGCAAAGCACGGGGAATTCCAACAGCTCAGTCCTGGAGCCTTGAGCCTGCACCGTGGTGGTGGTGGTGGGGGGCGGCCTGGAGGGGGGAGAGGTTGGCAAACCTGTTCTCTGCAACTGCAATGGCGCCAATTGCCATGCAGCTGGGCTCTCGCAGCTGGGCTCTGACAACCCAGTTCACTCCTGTTCCACCAGGGCTTCCAGCCAGAGGGTCTCTCTACTCAGCCCAAAGAGAAGGGAGCGAGGGGCTCCCCAGGACCCTAGAAAACCAGAAAGACTCTGAAGGGAAAGAGACCCCATGCACAGTACCCACCCCCAAACTGGATTACTGTCTTGTACATAAACACCTCCATCCTCAGTCAGGGACTAGACTAGCCCTGGGAGAAAGGTGCCACAGCCTCGCCTCCCAGCAGCTTGAGTCTAGGTCAAAGAACACAGAAGGTTAAATAGGCATGGACAGGATAGTGCATGTGCTTCATGGCAGAGCTCAGCTCCAGTTGGGGCCTTAAGGACTTGGCCTGAAGGCTAGAGAAACGTGGCTTATTAATGTTCATAAGTCCCACTACATTCTCTGAATCTTCACTGCATTGGGACCCCATTTTATTGGTGAAAAGACTAAGGGTCACAGAGATAACTCCCCAGAACTATTTACCATGTATATGGCAGAGCTGTCTGACCCAAGTCAGCCTCAACAAGGAACAGCTTTAGGTTGGCAGCCGTCCATCCAGGCACGGTGATGGCACTGTGTCCTTTCAAGGGTGAGCCAAGGGCCATCAAGACAGCTCAGCAGTAAAGATTCCTTGTGCCAAGCTCTGACCACCTGAGTTCCATCCCTGGGATGCACAGGGTGGAAGGAAAGAACCAATTCCTACAAATCGTTCTCTGATCTCCACATGCATGCTGTGCCACACACACACACATACACATACACACACACATACACACATACGCACATGTCACACACACATACAAATTTTTTTTTATTTTTTATGTGTATGGATGTACTGTCTGCATGTAGGTTGGTGCACCTGTGTCATGCAATGCCGCAGAGGTCAGAAGAGGGTATCAGATTCCCCTGGAACTGTAGTTAAAGACGGTTCTTAGCCACCATGTGGGTGCTGGGAATCGAACCCGGGTCCTCTGCCAGAGCAGTCAGTGCTCTTAACCGCTGAGCCATCTTTCCAGCCCCCCAAATAAATATTTTTTTAAGTGAGTGGGTGAGCCAAGATGAAGCCCTGGCCCCCAAATGATAACTAGCAGCACATGGTGCGGGGCCAAGGCCTGGTGTTCCAGTACCTTAGAGGTACTTCTCTCCAGGGTGGGTTGGAAGCTGGTTGCAGAGCCTGAGCTGTCTGGTATCTCAGGACACTAGCCTGGTGGAAAGCCCAGGTGTCCCTCCACCTGTAACTGGCAAGGCAGAGCCTGGAGCTGGGAGGGCTCTGGAGGGCTCTGCAGCCTGAGGCTGGGCAACCCCAGGGAAGGTGCATGGGCTGATTAGGCTCCTGTCTGGCTCTCAGAGCAAGCTGACAGCTTGCAGCAGCTCCCACTAGCAAGGGAGGCATAGGCAGATGTGCAGACCATTGTCAAAGACCTGACTTGGACCTCTGGGAGGTACACCAGGAGTTGGGAAATTTGGGCTGGCCTAACAGCCTCAGTAGCTTATTCTGAGCCCCAAATGGAAGTACTAGGAAGGGGGGGTACAGAAGCTGAGGCTCCACTGTTGTGGGTTCCTTGGGGAACAGCAGAGAGTGATGGGCCAAACAGGGACCTTAGAGGTGCCCAGTAAGTGAGGAAAGGGAATCTTTGCTGTACAAAATGAGCCAGCAGACCAGTTCAGACCTGTGACTCTGGGGCAGATAGCCTGGGGTTCCATCCCAGCTCTGTCACTGCCTTGACACTCATCTATAAAATAGTGCCCATGGGTACAGATGGTTCACAGTGGGGCTCAGAAAGAATAAGCCTGTGCATGTGGCCTGGAGGCACAGGGCCAGGCACACTGATACAGACAGCAACCCAGGCAGTGTCTGGAGGCTGAGCACTGCCGTCACTGTGCTGTCTATACAGACTATGATGAAGAAAACAGGCCCAGCTGGGCGTGGTGGCGCACGCCTTTAATCCTAGCACTCGGGAGGCGGAGGCAGGTGGATCTTTGTGAGTTCAAGACCAGCCTGGTCTACAGGGTGAGTTCCAGGACAGCTGGGGCTACAGGGAGACCCTGTCTCAAAAAGACCAAAAAAAAAAAAAAAAGAAAACAGAACTTCAGGGTGCTCAGAAGCCCCATTTGTCCCAAACTGTCCTGTCCCAATCCTATAGTTTTGCATGCATAGGAGCCCAGGCTTCCACCTGCTTCATGGAACAAAGAGCTCTAGCCTGGCTCACTGGCATCCTACTGGCCAGAGGGTGGTTACCGGAAACACTTTAGTGCCACTTACTGGCTCCAGGTCCCCACAGGTGTGCATCCTTATACCAAGCTCCCACATGCCTGTTTGCCCAATGGGGATGCATGACTTCCCAGGCCATGGGCAAAGTGAGGCATGACTAAACAGTCCAGGCATGGACAAAGCCAGCCCCACATGTAAAGAAGTGGCTTGTCTCCCCAGGAATGTCTCCTCAGGACCCCCCCCCCCAAACAGTAAAGGCCCATGTTCTTGGAGCCTCTCCCCTGGCTCTGTGCAGTGAGTCACAGTCACTAGCACACACTAAGTACAGTTCACACTGGGACCTCTCCCCACCTTGGTATCATAGATTTTTATTGTTGTTGTTGTTGTTACAGGTCGGTCTTTTGTGCCCTAGAATGCTTACAGCTCATTAGGCCTCTACCCACTGGATACCAGTAGCACAGTCGACCCCCAACAGCTGACCACCAAATGTCTGCAGACATTGAATGTCCCACAGCAGCAAAGCACCCCAGACCCCTGAGAAACCGTGGTTTCAAAGCACTTAGCCTAGTACTATCTTACCTTCCTCCCTTCCCCTTCCACAGCAGAGGTGTGGGGGTTCCAGCCACACTTCAGAGGCCCAAAGAAAGTGACTTCCCCAAGGAAGCAGGACTTCAACTTGACTTGCTCCCCCATGTTCCAAGTCTCACCACTTTCATCTATGTAACTGTAACTACCTTCTGTGATATATAACATAGCTATGTGGCTTCAGTGGCTCAGGAGGTAAAGGCTGTAGCATACACATCTGAATGACCCTCAGTGCTGAGCATGAACCTGCCAGGTCTTGGGTGGTCAGTCACTGATGGATCAGTGAAAGGGGTTCAGTCATGACTGAGGGGTAGATTTTGTCAAATAGTGACCACTTTCAAAGGCCTGGGGGGTAGGAAGGAGACCTGTCCCGTACTCTCCCAGGCTCAGGTGATATTAAAAGTCCTATGGTAGTATAGGTCTGCAGGCCCAGCCCTCCTTAGCTAGGGCAGACCCTCCCAAACCAGCTTGAATTTTTCCCACCTCTCCACATGGTGGTGGGGGGCAGAACCAGGCTCTGCCCGAGGGGTTTGCATAGGCGACAGCCAGGACCCAGCTGTCTGCTACGGTTTGACTTTCTTCCCTCAACCCTGGATTAGCAATTGAGCAACTCTGCAAGCATCTGACAAGACAGTGCTCCCCAAACCTGTTGAAACTCGCCCAACTCGGGCCCTGTGGGTGCACTGGGGAAGCTAAGCCTTTGCACCAAGACTCCGCCTCTTGTTCCTTTCTGTGGAGGAAGGGCTCAGGCTGGGCCAAGCAGGCACAGATTGATGAGGGAGCCACCTGCAGGGGTGAGAGCACCCACCATTGGCCCCTCCAGTCACCCCTTCAGTCACTCCCTCTGCTCTAGCTAGCTTGCAAGAGCTGCTCCTGGTTTGCTTTGTAGGCCCAGCTGGAAGGCGGAGCTGCGACCCTGCTGCTTCCCGGATTTCCACAGGAGTTGCCAGGTTTTATCTCTGAGTCCTGAGCTACACCTTCAGTGATTCAGCCAGCCCGGAGACAAGTTCGCTCCCTGCCATGACCCTTCCAGCTCCCCTTCCCTTGTAGCCCCTCTCCACCTCCCCCAGTTTCTGGCAAACTGGAAACCAAACTATGTTTCAGAAGTTCCCCCTTGGAGTCAGAACTCCTGCAGCCCCGGGAAGGCACCTGGTCTTCACAGGGAGAAAGGGAGGTGGGAGGGAGAGAAGCATCTTTGCCCTTGTCTTCTGGAGAGGAAGAACCTCCCGACGGTTCACAGGCAACCTTGGAGGGGCCCATTCTCAGCAGGGAATTAATGATGCCCTAGAGGACCCTCTGCCCTGGGATCCAACTCAGGGTGCAGCCCTGCAGTCCCAGTCTCTCCAAAGCTGCAGAGAACAGAGTATACTCTCTTGAAGTCACAGATGCCCCACTGCCATGTCACCTCTAGCTTCAAGGACGAATGACAGACATCACAACTAAGCAGTTCTCAGGGGCCTCCATGCAGGGGAATGCTGAACTCGCCCCTTTCAACATTTGGGGAACTGTGCTAGACTCTGAGGCCCCCACAGTAGACTCGTAGAGCTGGACCACCACCGCAGGTCTCTTGCCTTCTTCCTAGAACTTGCCCCGCTGCAGATGAAAGATCTGCGGCCCACACTCTGTACAGGAGGAGATGAGCAACCGGGGCAGGGAGGAGCTGAGGTTCAGTCACAGGCTCCCCTGAGACTGGGCTAAGGCCAAAGAGCTCCCTGGTAACTTGCAGCCATCAGATCCTGAGCTGGGATTTTCCCTGGGGCTTTCTCATCCCTCCCCATCCCCAGGCTCCCTCCACTAACTGGGAAGGTTGTTTCAATGGGTCAGTAGCCACATGGCACAGAAAGATCTCTAGAAATGTAAGGAGGACAGGGAGGTTTCTGCTGCCAAATGAGAGGGCCAGGTGAGGTCAGGAGGGCACCTGCCGCAGGGAAAGGAGAAAAATCCTCCCATCCTGGCCAGGTTCAGGGCTGAGTAGCTCCTTCTTGGCCAGACTCAGCTCCTTTAGAAGACAGAAAATGAAAATTGAGAATGCAAGGGGGGGGCAGTGAGACACCCCACTACTAGGAAGGAACTTGGAGCCCTCAGAAATAAAATGCTCACTCAGGAAGTGGAAGCAGTTCAATGACAGCCTCAGCTACATAGTACATTCAAGACCAGCCTAGGCTACATGAAACTGTCTTTCTTTTTTTTTAAGTTTTTATTTCTTTTCATATGTGTATGAATGTGTTGTCTGCACGTAGGTTGGTGCAATGCTGCAGAGGTAAGAAGAGAGTGTCAGATTCCCCTGGAACTGGAGTTACGGTTTTCAGCCACCATGTGGGTGCTGGGGATTGAACCCGGGTCCTCTGCAAGAGCAGTCAGCGCTCTTAACCGCTAGGCCATCTCTCCAGCCCCGAAACTGTCTTTCAAAAATGGGGGCAGAGGACTGAGAATAGCCCAGTGTTAAGAGTACTTGCCTAGCATACAAGAGGCTATACCTTCAACGCCCAGGACTACAACTGGCCAACCAACAAATATTTAAAAGAAAGGAAGGAAGGGTGGATGCTGAGGCTCTTAAGGATGGGGGAGGATGGGGAGTGAAAGGTTAGAGACCCCAGGAGAAAGGAGGAGAGAGAGAGGGGGGTCAAAAGCTGGAGGAGGAAAAAAAAATGCTGGGCGTGGTGGCACATGCCTTTACTCCTAGCACTCGGGAGGCAGAGGCAGGCGGATCTTTGTGAGTTCAAAGCCAGCCTGGTCTACAGAGTGAGTTCCAGGACAGCTGGGACTACAGGGAGACCCTGTCTCAAAAAGACCAAAAAAAAAAAAAAAAGCTGGAAGAGGGGCCTAGGCACCAAGGAGGCCAGCATTTCTCTCCAACTGAGGAATGAACATGGAGGTCTAGTAGATGTTCCCTTCCCATTAAAAGCCCTAAGTAGAGGCCAGCTAAGGCTGGGAAGAAGGCAGGACAGAGAAAGCCCACCACCCCACAGACCACCACCAGCATCTCAATGCTGGCCACTCCGGGAAGGCTGCCCTTCCAACAAATGGTAGCACCTCCTTCTGGTGATTTCAATGGGTACAGCAACCACAGGCCCAGGCATCACTGGACAACAGCCACATGAACCATGGGAACTTCCCCTTCTCAGCATTCCTCAAACCTAACAGCATTCTAATGCCCTTGCTGCAGACACCAGGCTCTGGAAAGATCTACCCAGAGAGGAATCAGGCCACCTTGCTCAGGTTGTATCTGATGGCATCAAATGGTCCTGCCTCCCAAGCTCCAGGCCATCTTTAGAACCTAAGCAGCCAGCCCCAAGGCCCAGGAGCCAAAATGCCCTACTGTCAAGTCCTGACCCCCCCCCCCCCCACTGACTGGCTTGAACAGGTCTGGCTGTTCAGTGCTCCAAAGGGGAGGAAATGCCCTCCCAGCCACCCCTCCTTTGTGGTGATATGAATATGCTAAGGCATGTGACATTGAAAAATGGCACAGGTGACAGGTGTGATAAGGGCTGTGCTTCCCGTCATTTGCTTCCCCAAACAGCTCCCAGGTCTTCTTGGCCCACGGGTCCCCAGCTCTTGATCTCTTATGGCAACCTCTCTCCTCACCATCTCTCACCCCTGATCTTCGAATAGTCAGAGAGATGAGCCAGAAGCACTGAGGACCTGCTCTGAAACTCAGCAAACCTACCTGGAGACTCCCTCCCACATCTGCTGTTGTACTTGTACCACACTGATCCATCATTCCCCAGGGAGAGTGTGCAGCTCTGTGAGAGCTGAGAAGACAGATGTGCAGAATCCCACAAGATCCCGCCGGGCCTAGCAGAGGGTGCACTGTGAGGGACCCTGGAGGACTTAGAATGAGGAAGATGGGAAGGACCACAGAAAAGGTTGGGAACTTGCCAGTGCTGTGCCCTGGGGCATGATTAGTTTATTTCCACCTCCTGAAGTGAGAATAGCTGGTCTTCCATAGTACAGATGAGCCGGCCAAGGCTCTAGGAACTTGCCTCAAGTGACACAGAAATGGGAATCTGACCCAAGCTATTTGTCCCCCCAAGTACTTGCCCTACTACACTGCCTGCCCAGAGAAGGGACAAGGGTCTCAGGGAGCAGGCCACAGTGGAGGACCGGACAGCAGCTACTTAGACTGTGCTTAAAGAAACAGCAGGTGATCTGGAATGACTGAGGGTGGGGCCCTTCTGGGCCCCCAGGTACGCCATCCAGGCCGAAGTCTGTAGCCCTCTTGCTTGCACCCAGCTGTGTCCCTGAAGGCAGCTCTCTGCAGATACCCGGTTTCCTTCCGGCGCCCCTCCTGCCAGTGTGGCCTCCTTCCTCCCTGGTGTGGCGGGCACAAGCACTCCTGAGGAGGCTCTAAATGTGGCCCAGGCAGGCTGGGAGGCCAAAGGGAGGGGGCAGAGAGGCCTGGGATGGTGTCCCAGCCCCCACCTGGACACTGTAGGGCCAGGACCAGTGCCACTGACCTGCTTGGCTCCCCACCACTACTGCTCTTTGCCTGGCCCCCTCCTCTAGACACACAGGGAGCGCCCCGGAAACAGCAATTGAAGTATAGATGCCCCTCTACAAATTTGTATATTTTGTTTAAAAAAGCAAGCAAACCTGGAAAAGCTTGGGACAAGCCCAGCTAATTTTAGTTTCTAATGAAAACAGCAGGTGGCCGAGAGGATCTGATCTCCCTGGCAGGGCCAGGGCCCTCCAGCCTCCTCACGGCTGCAGGCACTGTGGGGAGGGCCTCCTGGGAGGAGCCTGCAGGACCTGAAGGCCCCATTTGAGAAGGCCAGGCACGAGCTGGCCAGCGGCTGCAACAGGGACAGCCTGGGCTGGTGGGGTAACCTGATCGATGGCACAGCCGTGGCTGGAGTCCTGGGTGGCTGGGCAGCAGGGGGCAGATTGCTAAACCTATACTCAGCAATGGCAGGAAGAAGCCTAAACAAAGGCAGCACAGCCAGGCTGAGAGAAGTTGAGATGGTCAGCCTCAGACAGCAAGCCCAGAGGCAGCGGACAGTCATCAGGCCCTGGCTCTGTCTCTGCCAGAAACGGCTGTGCAGTCGATATTTGAGCCTAACCCAGCTCCCGGGTCAGTGAATGGCATATGTGTCTCTGGGGGAAAGGTTGAGCCAGGGCACTGGGAGGGGACCACGGAGGCCCTGGGGACCTTGGCTGCCCCCATCTTCCTCTCTTACCTCCTTCCTCTCTTACCTCCTTCCCTGAACACTCTTCCAAGGGAGGAAGGGGCTATTGGGACAACTCCCCGCCGCCGCCACCACCACCACCACCACCACCACCACCACCACCACCACCCTGCAGGCATTTATTTACTGGACACCTTCTGTGCAAGGCCAGCTGAGATGCAGCCTGGGGGCTCAGCCCTTCAGCTGTCCAGTGGGGCAGCTCTGCAGGCAGAGTCAGGGAGAGCTGAGAGCCCAGGCCGCTTGCTGCTCACTAGCTGTGGAACTCTGGGCAAGCTGCTTCACCTCTGCAGGCCTCAGTTTGCTTTGCCGGTCTGTAAACGAGGCCAGGCACTAGCCAGACTCCAGGACAAGCAAGGCCAGGGAGGTCTGCAGTGCCAACCCTATCCATGCCTCATGCCCAGCTCTTCCTCAGCTCTGGCCCCTGCCTCCTCCCTTCCCCAGCCCCTAGACAAACCCCTAGGGTCTCAGAGGGCAGGGGCAGAGATAGGGCCCCATACATGGGAGGGGCAGCTGTCATGTCAGGTGAAGGCGGGGCTGGGAGGTGGGCATGGGTGCTGCCGAAGGCAGTTTCTCCTTGTCTTCTGGATGCCATCCCAGTGACTCACAGCTATGGCAGCTCGGCCGTGCCCCTGCCACTGTCACTTCAGCCTGCCTCCCCATTGCGATCAGAGCCTAAGGGAGGAATGCTTGGTTCCTCGAGTCCAGCTCTCCCCTGTTCAGTGGCACGGGACCAGCAGGTGCTTCTGTGCCAACAGAACTCCAACTCTGATAATGGGAAAGGCTCCTTGGACCCATAAAGAGACAGCTCCAAGTGGGAGGCGACTTGCCCCAGGTCACACTGGGTTGTGGTTCAGCCAGACCTCCCTGCCTGGGTACTCCAGTCTCTAAAAGCCTCGCTTCACCAGAGGCCAGGGCCCAGTGCAGCCAGATCTGACTCACTTAAGCTAGGGAAGAGGCCTGGAGGAGGGCAGTCCACTTCTGTGCTCCTATTTCTCAGAGTGAATGGGGCGCCCACCCTTATCTAATTGTCCCAGCCTGACTGGGAGCAGAAAAGCAGCCAATATTAGGCTCAACTCCTTGTCCCCTCTATGAAGGGCACAGTGGCCTCAGGAGCATGGACCTGGCCCACCGCCAGTAGTTGAGCTCTTGGCGCCCCCTGCAGGCCAAGGGACAGGTGGGACTGGCTCTGTAGGAGACCCCTTCTCTCAGCAGGGGGGATGAAAACAGAGCTGAAGCCAGACACCCCACTTCTGTGTGTCCCCATCTGGCTCTTACCATATTATCATCATCTCCCCTCCAAGAGGCTCTGGCTGCTGCCTGCACTGGTGGGGATGCCCCCTTTCTGTGTGTGCCCCACAGGACCTAGGGAGAGTTCAATCGGTAAAATGCTTGATCTCCAGTACCCATGTAAAAAGCTGGGCCTGGTAGGGAGGACAAGGAAGTCCCTGGAAGGATAGGAATGTAGGAGGTGCCAGGGTAGGTTGATCTGCCTCGCCTTGACTCTACCCACCTCCATTGGCCTACCAGGCCTACCAGGGACAACTTCTAAAAGGTGCTCAGGGGAGCCAGGTACATCAGCATACCCACTCGTGTTCATTCCTCAGAGCAGTCCTTTGGAATAGCAGCCATGACCCCATGATGCATAAGGAAAGCCAGACTCAACCCCATAGCCAGGGGGATGAGGGATCTTCTCTGTGAGCCAAGACCGTTAGGACAGAAAACACAGATGCTTACTCAAGACTTCTCCAGGCTAGCAGCCTCCAAGCTGCACCTGAGGACCGCCCAAAGCTCAGATACACACCAGGCTACCTGAGGTAGGGCCTAGGTACGTGTGCTTTCCACAAAGTTCGCTTATGTTTCCAACAAACATTCAGATTCAAAAACCATCCCTAGTCTAACCCATGTGTCTGGAGAGCGTGTACATCTCCCAGGGCCAAAAGGCATACCAACTGCAACTCGCACTGCATGCACTGGCTGAGCGAACCTAGCTCCCAGAAGATCCTGCCCACACTGTCAACACCAATCTCTGAGTGACATAAAAGCTGCCAAAGGCTCTGAAGTTAGACAAAACCAGATTCAAGTATGCTCTACCTCTCACCAGTTGGGTCTCACTGGAACACAAGGCATCCTACTTATCTGCACCTCATTCTTCTCTTCAAAATGGGGGATCTTGCTGAAGTAGTGTTGGCCTAGCATGCCCCAGACCCCAGCACTGTGGTGGTGCAGAACTGTAATCCCAGCACTGGGGTGGCTGGAAGCAGGAGGATCAAATGGTCAAGTTTGTCCTTGGCTGCATGGTGAGTTCAAAGCCAGTACATGTGTCCTTGCCTCAAAAAAAAAAAAAAAAAAAAAAAAAAAAAAAAAAAAAAAAAAAAAAAGGTGGGGATAGGGTGATAGCTTAGTCATGAAAGTGCTCATTGCACAGGCATAAGAACCCCAGTTTTGAGTCCCGGCACCCATGTGAAAAGCCAGGCACAATGGTACACACTTGTAATCTAGCGCTGGAGGGCAGACTCTGGTGGATCCCTGTGGCTCACTAGACTCACCTTATCAGGTGAGTCTAGGCAAGGCAGATTGACCCACCCTGGCACCTCCTACATACATGAGCCAGTGAAAGACCCGATGTCTAGAAAAGGCAAGGGTGGATGGCCACACCCAAGGGGGACCTCTGCTCTCACATGCATGCACACTCACATACAAAATGTGGGCCTAGGCCTGCAAATAATGACACTTGTCATCAAACTAACATCTGAGCCCAATCCCTGGAACACACATGATAGGAGAGAACTTCCACAAGATGTCCTGTGACCTCCGTGTGTGCCATCACACACACACACACACACACACACTGATTAAAAATAAATAAGTCGGGACTGGAGAGATGGCCTAGCGGTTAAGAGTGCTGACCGCTCTTGCAGAGGACCCGGGTTCGATCCCCAGCACCCACATGGCGGCCGAGAACCGTCTGAAAGTCCAATTCCAGGAGAACTCCAGTTCCAGGGGAATCCGACACCCTCTTCTGACCTCCGCGGCATTGCACGACACGGGTGCACAAACCTGCATGCAGACAGTACATTCATACACATACAGAAATAAATAAAATTAAATAAAAAAATTATAAAAAAATAAATAAATAAGTCAGCCATGGTGGTGCACACCTTTAATCCCAGCATTTGGGAGGCAGAAGCAGGTGGATCTTGGTAAATTCAAGGCCAGCCTGGTCTACATAGCAAGTTCCAGGCCAGATGAGGTTATAGGGAGACCCTGTCTCAAAAAGACAAAAATAAATAAATAAATAAATAATAATCTGCTGAGATTAAAGGAAATAATGTACTTAGCCCAGTTCCATAAAATTTAGTTCTTATCATTGCTGTAAAGCCTCTCCATATTTAATAAGACTTCTGTGTACTTTGCTATTCGGTGACCATTCATTCCCTCGTTCAGTAAACATGACAAGGTCTTGCCCCATTTCCTCAGGTCCCATGTCAGATTTCAAACACACACATCCCCTATCCTAGAGCTGGGAAAAGCAGACTTGTCCCTGGATCTGGGGAGGCCTTAGAGGAGAGTAGGCTCTGCATCGTGTCCCACCCCTTCTCCTCAGGTATCTGGCCAAGCTGTCCTCGGTGGGCAGCATCTCTGAGGAGGAGACATGTGAGAAGCTCAAGGGCTTGATCCAGAGGCAGGTGCAGATGTGCAAGCGGAACCTGGAGGTGATGGACTCTGTGCGCCGTGGTGCCCAGCTGGCCATTGAGGAGTGCCAGTACCAGTTCCGGAACCGGCGCTGGAACTGCTCCACACTCGACTCCCTGCCTGTCTTTGGCAAAGTGGTGACTCAAGGTGAGGGGTATGTGTAGCGGGTACAGGAGGCCAACGTGCAGCCCCAGGAGGCTAGGGAATGACATTACCAGGGCCAAGCTAGTCCTAGACAGTTCAGGGCAGAAGCCACACAGGCCCTGAGCAAGGGAATAAAACACTGTGGAGGGTCACTGGGTTATGAGAGAGCTGAGTGCCACCTCACTGCTGCTTTGTGCTCACAAGGCACTCCGTAGCGCAGCTGGTACGGGAGGAATACAAGCTAGATTGGTCCTTCTGTTCCAGAGGAGAATGGTTTGCTGGAGAAATAAGACTGCTATGCCAGGGCTCCCCAGAAGATGGGCCACAGGCTTCAACCTGGGCTCCCCACTCCAGTCTGGTATTATCCCATCTTCATACTCACCCTTGGGTCCCAGAGCCCATTCATGGACTTGCTTACTTGACAAATCTACAGAATGCTTCGGGGGTGGCCAGCTCTGGGCCTTTGGGCTCACAACCCACAGCAGAGAACAGACAGTCCAGCAGGGCACATCAGGAGCAGCCGCACACCTGCAGCACGGACCCAGGCCAGGCACTGTTTTAAGTGCTGTAAGAAAACATTAACTCATTGGCCCTTTGAGACAGGCTTCCATGTTGCAAGTGCAGATTTGGAGCCACAAAGCAGTTAAGTAACTTGCCTGCGGGTCACAGAACTAAAAAGCAGCCGGGCCAGGTTGTGTGTCTGGGCAGGGTCTGCACTCTTACTGCCAGTGAACACCAGGAAGGACAGGAAGTTGGACATCTCTCCTGGCCAGAACTGGGGTGCTCAGGGAAGACTTTCCCAAGGTTTGCCCCCAGGTGAGACCAGAAACGAGAGAAGGCATTATGCCAAACAGAGGTAAGCCAGGCCCAGAGAGGGTTCTTCAGAACTGGAAGGTTCCTCGAGGCCCCAGGTCGGGCCCTTGCCCTCAGGGAGGTGCTACAAGCCAGCTGCCTCGTTCTCTCCCAAGCACAAAGCTGACAGCTGGGAACCACCAGGTCGACAGGACCCTTGGACTTGCTCAGGCAGCAGGAAGGAGTTGCCTGGGCCAACCTTTGTCTTGGCACCTGCGGGCCTGGATGGCCAAGGCCACTGGGCCCGTGGCAGACCATTCAAATGCTGTTGGAAACCAGCTGTGATAGAAATCTGGAAGCCATTCTCCTGGGAGCTGGCAGGGGCCAACAGGCATGATCACACTTGGCAAACTGCTGAACTATGCTGCTCTCCGAAAGAGGCAGACACCCGGTGAGCAGTCGGGGAGATGAAGAATGTCACAGGGTGATAGTACAGCTGCCCAGGGCTCATAGCTGCGTTGATGAGGCCCCAGAGCCAGCCTGACTATAGATATTGTGCTCAGAGGAAACCCCTCTCACACAACAGGCATTCAGCAAATGTGTTCTAGAGGGACTGGAAGGTGGATCCAGGGGACTTCCTGTGCTGAGCGGTCACACCGTGTCTTTGCGTATGCTGTGTCCCCTTCTCGAGCAGCTCCCCACCCGTGCCTTCCTTCCTGCGCCTCTAGTCCTTTCCTCTGGGCTTTATACCTCTATGGAATTGTTCATTCCTTTGTTATGTAACACAGGCTATCTCTCCTTGAACTTGCTATATAGCCCAGGCTGGTTCCATTCCTTCAGCCTCTGCCTGCCAGGTGCTAGGGTTATGGGCCTGAACCACCATGCCCCACCAGGCTCTATGTTCTTGACAGGGAGACTGGTTTTTGTAACTTTTTGTTTTGAAATAACTCTTTTTGGTCTTTTTGAGACAGGGTCTCCCTGTAGCCACAGCTGGCCCAGAATTCATTATCTAGACCAGGCTGGCCTGGAACTCACAGAGATCTGCCTGCCGCTGCCTTTCAAGTGCTGGGATTAAAAGCATGCACCACCATGCTGGGCTTGATATAATTTCATTCTTATGGAAAGTTGTAAAAATAGTATTCCTGGATGCTCATTACTAGATTCAACAACTGTATAATGTACATATTAGCAGATCTGTCTCAACTATTTACAGAGATGCATAGGGGTTTTTTTGTGGAACCCGTCTGTGCCCACACTGCTACACCCCATCCTCTGTCACTGCACCCTAGGCTCTTGCCAGGCAATGAAGATGCCTCACGGAGCTGTTTCCTGGCACAATACCAAGCCTGGCATGGAGGACAACCAGTGGGTAACTAGTGACAGAAAGTAGATCAAAGGACAGGACTTGAAGGACAAGGAAAGGGGAGCATGGTCAATGGGGAGCCAGCGGGTGATCTCAGGTCCCTGCGCAGCACTGCCTTCCTCACCCATGGGCAGAGTGAAGGACCAGTCCCATCAGCTAGTAGATCTAGTGGATGCTGCTCCAGACTAAAGTTGGAGTGGCCTGGGGGAGCATCCTGTCCCCTTGGAGCTAAGTCAAGGCACCATGAGACCGGGCCAGGCAGAGCAGGCAAACACCAGCCACGTCTGGAGGATGAATCTTGAGTTTTTCCCACCCGCCCACCTTCCTCTGTTTTGTATCTGGTTTTCTTCACTAGTAAAATTCCTCTTGGAACACTCTTCAATGGTCTCTACTAAGCCAGGGGAAAGGGGGCTCGTCCCTCAGAAGTCAGAGAGCAAAGGACTAGCTCTGGGAGGCCCATGGGTTTCAGGCACGCAAAGACAGGCAGTCTGCAGCAGGTGACATCAAGAGCATCGTTCATTAATGGCCTACTGTATGCTGTCACCTCAGATCATCCTCATGACAGCTGTGATCTTATGTTATCCCCAAGTCACAGCTGAGAAGGATGAGGGACCTGAGGATGCAAATGGGCTAGATTCTGGCCCAGCCCAGCTACGAGAGCTCGGACAAGGTCCATGCCCTCTGTGTAACCTGTTATCCTCCTTCCTGGAATGTGGGGACAAACTCAGGGTCCACCTGCTGAGAGTCCCATGAGAGTTCAGGAAAACCATGGAGCTGTGCCCATTCCCTGGCATCCATCAGGACACCCACTTGGTGCCCAGGGGTTCGCCAGGTCCAGGGCCTCCTTGCTAGCCCAACTCAGCCTCACCTGGTCTCTTCGAATGCTCCTTCCTGCTTGATCGGCTTCCCTTCCATCATCTGGAGAGATATCACTATGGTGTGCTCTGTGGAGCCTAGGCCATAAGTCACACAGACTTCCATTCTAGTTCTCAGTCTGCCATTTGCTTCTGAAGGATCCAGGCAAACAATGAGCCTTAGGTTTTCTTCAACAGAGCAGGGCAGCAGACAACCCATTGCTAAAATTGTCACGAGCCCCAGTCAGCACATAGAAAGACCCCTGCACACTGTGCTCCTCAGAAATAACTGCTGTTGCATCTGCAAGACAGCTCTTAACCTCAACCCTGGGTAGCCTTAGCTCCTCAGAAAAGATGGCTTTGGAGCTGAACCCAAGGGACACATAGGACTCGGACTCCAAGGAGCTAAGGGACAGGGCTCTCTGGGAAAACCATCAGGAAGGAGCTAGGTATGGGAAGGGCAGATGGCGGGGTGAAAGGGGCAAAGGCTATGGGCACTCAAGAGCTCTACCTTTCCCTTGATCCAGGAAAGAAGGCAAAGACACCTCCCTCCTGCAGTAAGAACATGATCAAGGTGAATGGAGTCTCTCCTACTTTTCCAGGGACACCCCGCCACTTTTAGCCACCCACAATGCCTTTCTGTGCCTGAGCAACCTCTGAGGAAAGCAGGTCCTTCCTAGTCCTCCAGAGATCAAGGCTCCAAAGGCTCCAGCCTGGGTACCTAGAAAGCAATAAGGAACCTCAAGGGCCACACTACTGGAGCCAAATGGCTGGAACTCAGATTCAGTAGAAGCCTGCTGGTTAGTGCACATCCTCCTGGGATCTCCTGTACCAAGATTACTGGGCTTAACCCTGCAGCAAGTAAGATCTAGGTTGACCCATGGAAACCCTACTGGCTTCAGACACAGCTAGTAGGAGATGAACCACATATGTATTTCCAATGCCTGAGGTCTCTGGGAGGCAGAACAATGTCAAGGTGAAAGCTCTGAAGCCAGGCTGAGTTCAAATCCTTGCTCAATCCCTTCCTGGCTTCGTGTTGAACAAGCTGCTTCACATTTCCTCATGTAAAGTGAGGACAAGAATCTTCTAGGGTGTTGTGAAGGCAACTAAGCTAATATACATAGGTGCTCAGACAGTGCCTGCACAGTGGGCTATCTGTAATCTGTTTTTGTTAATGCTTATCCCTGTCCTCCAGAGCCTCTTCCTTCAGGCAGGACCACTCACAAGCTGAAGATACTATGGTGGCCTTTAGACCCCCGAAGCAGGACAATGGGGTCTTGGAGTAGTTCCAGGAGATGAATGTTTTTAGAGAATGAAGCAGTGGTCTCCCTGAGCAACCCCATGGGAAGGTCATACCCCAAGAACCAGTAGCACTCAGGGGCAGAAGTGAGGGGCAGCCAGATTTGGGCTAGGGGTACCTGAGCAACGGGAGGCAGAAGAGAAAGGGCCAGGCAGGGCAGAGAGCCGAGGCTGCCCACCAGTCCCATCAGTCCCATCTCCTGTCATTTCCCTCCCCCTTGGTCTTTGGGGGCAAAGATTTGTGCTGGTTCAGGCCTGGAAATACCAGAAATACCAGAAACTGAAGTCGTCTCTCTTTGGGCGGCCACAGCATAAAACCAACCAACATGAGCCTGCTATTAACCTCAATTAACTTGGAGAAGATTCCACCCCAGGCTGTCGAGGCTCCATTGCTCCAGCCAAGCCCCTCAGTACAAACCCAAAATGGCCAAGCAAAGAGTGGGCAGTGGAAAGGGTAGTGGGTGATATTCCTAGCTCAAGGCCTACATCAAGAACAGGGTGTCCTGCGTGCCGGGGGCTGAGCTGCCTCCCACTCCAGCGCCTGGGCTGTCCACAGGAGGGCACAGAGGTGGTGATTGTTCCCCTCTGACCATGGTGACTGCTCCCTAGGGCAGCTGGGAGTACAGGCCTGGGTGTCGCAGAGGTAATTGCCAACCACGGGCCCAAAGCCTGCCCCCACCACTCTTGTGGACACAGACCCTGCAGCAAGAGACAGAAGGACAGTCACAGCACACAGAGGCCCTCAGAGGGCCTCAGAGAGGAGCAAGGACCGCTGTCTGGTCACACACCCAGCCAGCACGCGCTCCGCTCACATACTGCCCCAGCTCACCCCCAGAAACAGTCTCCACAACAGCTACACCCCCAGGCACAGTTCCTAAGAGGATAAAAACATCCATTCAGGCAGGGGAGGAGAGTCGGCACCAAAATAGAATTGCTGAGCAGCCACAGGCAGGATAGAAGCACTGCAGAGGAAAGGCAGGCAGACCTATGTTGCAGAGTCCTGCTTCTATCACCGCCTGGCTGTGTGATCCAGACCAAACCCTTCCCTTCCCAGAACCTGCAGGCCAACATCTACACATAGGAAAAGGATGGAGCTAGCAGGGGCAGAAGGCTTGTGTACAACAGGCTCCTTTCATCAGCAGGAGCTGCTCTTAATAGAATTTGCTTTTCAAGTCTTAAGGAAGTTAGAAACATTGTGAACAAGGGATTCAGCCTCAGAAGATAAAGGCCCAGGTCACAGGGGAACTCCCTTAAAGCCCAGCTGGAAACAGGCTGGCAAAAGGAACAAGCTGGAGGGGCAGTGTGGCCACCTCCCAGGTGTATTCACCTCACCGCCCAGCCTGCATGGTCTTTCACAAAATTACTTGACTACCGCTTGCCTTCTGGAGAGGCCGTGAGGACAGTGTTCTCAAAGAGCTGAGCGCATAGCCCTGAAGACGCTAGGCTGTTGGCTGGCTCAGCCGCTTGCTACGTGACAAGTCACCAAACCTCTGTAAAATGGGGTGGCTGTAGTTCCTGCCTCACAGGGCTGCTGGTTGGATGCACTGGTCGTCACATGTGAAAAGCCTGGAGCACAGTAAGGAGGTTCAGCTACTGATGTGACCAGAACAAGGGCCTGCTCTGTGCCTCACCTGCAGGATTCCTACCTGTCTTCATCTCTGGCGCAGGCCCCATATACCTCTCCCTGTCTGCAAAGATACAAACTCAGAACTCTCCCTCTGCCTCCCACAGGGACTCGGGAGGCGGCCTTTGTGTATGCCATCTCTTCAGCAGGTGTGGCCTTTGCGGTGACAAGGGCGTGCAGCAGCGGAGAGCTGGAAAAGTGCGGCTGTGACCGGACAGTGCACGGGGTCAGCCCACAGGGTAAGCACATAAGAATAGGTCATCAGAGGGAGGGCAGAGGCCTGGCCCGCACTCTCCTCACTTCAGCCCTCTCTATGCCTTCCAATCCCAGGCTTCCAGTGGTCAGGATGCTCGGACAACATCGCCTATGGTGTGGCCTTCTCACAGTCCTTTGTGGACGTGCGGGAAAGAAGCAAAGGGGCCTCCTCTAGCCGGGCCCTCATGAACCTTCACAACAACGAGGCTGGCAGGAAGGTAGTGTGGCACCAACCCAGCCGGCACCGGGGTAGGACAGCATGGGCACATCCCTAAACAGCCCTACCCACACAGCAACTGGAAAAGCTCATGTTCTCACTAGGCACCTCTGAGGGCCAGGGAGGATGGGAGGGGCAAGTGTTACACAGCACTGTGAGTGGCTTCATCCATACTTGTGCATGCATCCAGCCCTGTCACAGCTTCTGTGACAAACAGAAGAACTGGGATTTGAACACTCAGACCTTACCTGTGACACCACCTACCTTTCCGATGCCTCCTTCTAAGGTCCCCATGGAGATTAGCACAAAGGTGTACTTCCCCCTCAGGTCACCTATCCTTGTTTCCTAGGCCACTGCCCTTTACTGTATCCTCTGGTAATTCAAGTATCCAAAGTACAGGGACAGCATCTTACCCATCCGTGCCCTGTACTGCGCGCCTCTACAACAGTGAACTTTTCGGATTCTGTATCAGTCCTGATATGGTGTGCCCATTGGTCCCCAGGGGCCCCTGCCCATCCTCCATCCTTGCCCTGATCACTCCTCCCACCTCTTCCCCAACAGGCCATCCTGACACACATGCGGGTGGAATGCAAGTGCCATGGGGTGTCGGGCTCCTGCGAGGTAAAGACCTGCTGGAGAGCAGTACCGCCCTTCCGCCAAGTGGGCCACGCACTGAAGGAGAAGTTTGATGGTGCCACTGAGGTGGAACCTCGCCGTGTGGGCTCCTCCAGGGCACTGGTACCACGTAACGCACAGTTCAAGCCACATACTGATGAGGACCTGGTGTACCTGGAGCCCAGCCCAGACTTCTGTGAGCAGGACATACGCAGTGGTGTGCTGGGCACGAGGGGCCGCACATGCAACAAAACGTCAAAGGCCATTGATGGCTGCGAGCTGCTGTGCTGTGGCCGAGGCTTCCACACAGCACAGGTAGAGCTGGCCGAACGCTGCAGCTGCAAGTTCCATTGGTGCTGCTTCGTCAAGTGCCGCCAGTGCCAACGGCTGGTGGAGCTCCACACATGTCGGTGACTGTGCCCGGCCTGTGCCCAGCAACCACCTACATGGCCCAGGGAAGGCCAATAATTTAAACAGTCTCCCACCACCTACCCCAAGAGATACTGGTTGTATTTTTTTTTGTTTGTTTGTTTTGGTTTGGTTTTTGGGTCCTCATGTTATTTATTGCCAAAAATAGGCAGGCCATCCCAAGGGCACCACCAGGGCCTCCCCAAGCCTGAGCCTTTGTGGGTGTCACTGACCAAAGGGACTTTGTTCATGCCTCTGGCTGTCCATGTGACTACTGCTGAACTCTCAGTGTCCATTTCTTCTATGTGCAGATTCAAAAGTGAGTAAAAAAGAGTGACTATGGACCCCCACCATCCAGGGAAACAGGCAGGCCCACAGCAGGGACAACAGGTGCCATCTTGGATTCATGTCACCTGAAGAAAAGGAGCTGGCCTTTCTCCGCCCCACACATATCCAGAGACCCATGGCAATTTGAACCCAGAAACCCTGTCTCTTACACTCCCTAGAAAGGGAATGGACAGATACCAGGCCAAAGGCGAAGGGCTCCTTTCAGCCCGCACATGAGCAGCTGTGTTTAACTTCTGTGGCACTTTCCAGGCAGGAATCCAGGTGAAGTGAAGGCAAGAAGGCTCAGTCCCACCCCAGAGGTCGGCCTGCCTCAGTCTCCCCCTTGGAAGGGAAAATTGACCCTATTCCTCAGGCTCTTCTAGGCAGGACTGGGTTGCCATCCTGGATCAGATCCTAGCAAGTCACACCCATGTGTGAGTCACTCCTCACAGTGTTGTCCTCTGTGAAGCAGAGACTAGAAATGTCACAGAGAGAGACAGGAAAGGGCTGTTTGTACAGAGATCCCACCCTGATATCTCACTCACTTCACAGAATCTACTGAGCAAACACTGTGCCCTGGGCCTCGTCCTGGGCTATCTCTCTTGATTACATCAGTCCTGGGAACAAACATCAAGACATACATCCTCTTTATAAGAGGCAGCCGTTGGGGGCTGGAGAGATAGCCTAGGGGTTAAGAGCACTGACTGCTCTTGTAGAGGACCCGGGTTCAATCCCCAGCACCCACATGGTGGCTGAGAACCGTCTGTAACTCCAATTCCAGGAGAACTCCAGTTCCAGGGGAATTCGAGACCCTCTTCTGACCCTCCCGTGCATTGCACAACACGGGTGCACAGACCTACATGCAGACAGTACATTCATACACATACAAAAATAAGTAAAATTAAAAAAAAAAAAAGAGGCAGCCGTGCCCATCAGCTCCACGAGAGCTAGGCAGAGGCTCCTCCTCGGCCCCTCTACCCCAAGGCAGAGACACTGCAGGAACTGAGCAATGGGAAGGAGCCTCTGGCCAGGCTGGGCTGGAGCCCACATGGCTGCAAAGGGTTAGATAACAGGGTGAGGGAAAGGGGAACAGCCGGAAGGCTGGCCAGCAAAGTCTCAGAAGCTGAAGCATCTCCATCCCCAAGTCCTCATGGCCCTGAGCCCTTAGGTACTAGGATTTCTGCAAAAGAGTCCCCAAAACAGCATCAGCAGTCAGCACCTGACCATGTGCACCAGCCAAACTGTCAAGAACCCAGCTCAGGTTTCCGTGAATAGGACACACAGACACAACTGCTTCTCAGTTGCTCCTAATCCCCAGAACTTATTATCCTCCTGGTCTCTACATTGCACCCCCATGTTGGGGCTCCAGGTTTGAGATCTTGAGCTCTAGGATCACCTCTTGGGCAAAGCCCAAGCTCTTGGCTGCTGAGCTGTATGGCTGCAAAGCCCAGGATTCTGAATATGGGCCTGTGGTTTGGGCCTCCTGGCACTGGCTCCCTCATAAAGAGGGTCAACACCCTGGGCCCTTAGCCAAGCTCTCTACTCATGGTCCATCCAAGGAAGAAGCCAGAACCAAGTGAGATGGTGGAGCCACGTTCAAATACAAGGATAATCTTGGGCAAGCTGACTCTGATATGGATGAAAGCTGAGCTGACCACAGCTACCCAGATGGGCCCACTGCTCCTCGGGTGGACTTAGCTCAGCTGCCTGCCCAGCAGCAGGGAAACTACCACCCTCTACAGCAGAGCTACCCAAAGGAAGCAGGGGAGCTGCCCCTCCACAGACAGCTGAGCTGTGGGAGCCATGGGTCCAGACTGCTTACTGCTTCAATGGACACTGTCCCAAGAAGGTGGGTACCTGAGCTCCTCGAAGCTGATCCTCCTGGTACTCTGCAGGCTGTGACCAGATGAATCAGACCATGAGCTAGGAACCACTGCTAAGACCAAAGGGATCCATAGCCACGGGGGGAAGGGGGGTGTCTTCAGACTTACCCAGCTTCAGTCTATCTCAAATACAAAGAGCTGACACAGCTCACCACACTTGGTCATACAGGGCCTAAGAAACTGGCCAGAAGGTCCACATCCTACCTGAACCACTCTCCACTGTTCTTGTCACAAGGCAAAAGTGGTATCCTCTTGAGTCCAGAGCTGGATAAACTCCAGCTCTGGATGCTGCTACCCCACTCTGCTGCCCCTATTCTCCAGTTTTTATACAAGGTTCCTTGGCATTGTGACATCCCCATGGCATAGTCTGATGCACGATAAAATGATTATTTCTTTATCTGGCAATTGTAGCTGTGATTTTTTTTTTTAATAGGAGAGAGAGACTTGGAGGACATGAATAATGCAATTAGTATTTGCTAAATTAGTATTTATAAAGTTCAGATATGGGAACACCCTACCCCCCCCCCATCTGAAGAACTGGTTCGAGGTCCACAAGGACCTGCTGTCTGAAATCACACTTTCAACACAGAGGCTCAATCTACACTTTACTGAGCCATGACCAGCTATTTAAACTTTGCACTGATTGAATGGATCACCTCTTTAAAGCGTTGGTGTGGGGATGGGGGGGCTGGTGAAGCAAGTATTGATGCAAAACATGGGACAATGAACAGAACTGGATTCCTAACTGGATTCTTGGAACAAAGGTACCCAAGGCCTGTGCCAACAGGGAATTCTAGTACTACAATGGGTCAGAATAGAGAGCTTCTAAAAACACAAGAAAAACCCTCAGCTGAGGCTCCTTGCAATGGCAGAGACCTTGGGTGGCTTCCAGGACCCCTTCCCCCATTCCATTCTAGCTGGTAAAGCCTTCATCCTTTCCAGGGGGCCCAGGGCCTATCCCTGCTCACTGATGGTATAAATACACAGCAGCCTGGGGACAGTCTTGGCTTTCCAAACACCTGCTGCCTTTAGGGACTGAAGGAGTGTTTTCAGGATAGTGGGGGCACATGTGCCTGTGTGAAGAACAGGCAAGATGAGATCAGGGGCTGGGATGGACAGAAAGGTCTCCTCATTCTCAAATCAGTGTCAAAGGCAAGAAGGAAGACTAGTGATGTGGAAGGCCTAGGATGGCAGAGTAAAGGGGATGGTACCCATTCCCAGCCACTTCCTGGTACTGGAAAGCTACAGGCTTGACCTCTGACTGGGGCTTGACTTCACTAGACAGAACCTTAGACAATTCACTGTTCTTTTTGGAGCTCGTTTTCTCATCTGTATTATGAGGCTTCCTACTGACCACATTTCGTGTAAGGCTAAATACCAGAACCTATTTCTTGGAGCTGTTAAAAAAGATAGATGAATGTGAAGCTGACAAATGGTAATCCGAAGTAGGATTATCATTGTTTTTTCTCAGGAACACAAGAGGCGGTTAAGGTAGACAAGATGAAGGAGGCTGGAAAGGGGCATGAAACATCAGGGAAGTAGAGACAGCATAGAACAGGTTAGGGCTGAAGCTAGTACCCTAATCTTGTCCCCATCCCAGAGGTCAGAAGCACCCCAAACTCTCAAAGCCGAGCCCACTGGGGAGCAGAAAATCCCATGACCAGGACATGAGGGCCGCAGCCAGCAGGCTAGGGCAGAGCTGCTCAAGCATGTGTGTGCGTGCATGCGTGCGTGCGTGCGCGTACACACACACACACACACACACACAAAAGCAGAGTAAAGGAGCATGGTCAAAGGTGGAGATGAGAGTATCAGAGGTGTAGGGTGAAGGTAGAAGGCTTTCAGCCCAGGCTGGGTTGCGACCTGGGCAGAAGTCTTTGGAACTCAAGCCTAAAGGTCTCTGGGAGAATATGAAAATGTCTTGGGGGCTGGAGAGATAGCCTAGCAGTTAAGAGCACCGACTGCTCTTGCAGAGGACCCGGGTTCGATCCCCAGCACCCACATGGCGGCTGAGAACCGTCTGTAACTCCAATTCCAGGAGAACTCCAGTTCCAGGGGAATCCGAGACCCTCTTCTGACCTCCGCGGCATTGCACGACACGGGTGCGCAGACCTACATGCAGACAGTACATTCATACACATACAAAAATAAATAAAATTAAAAAAAAAAAATGTCTTGAGGACGATCCTTCCAGAAAGTATGGAGCCACCAGAGGCAGGCACATTCAATTCTGCTGCACAAGAGCAAGACCACAGGGCTAATAAAGGCAAATGGGAACTGGGAGACTGGTGGGACTAAGATGGGCTAGAAACTGAGTGAGGGAATGGAAGGGTTGGGATGACACACATGAGGAACAGAGAGGTGTGAATGCTTCTTGCTAAGAGGAGAAAGAGACTCAGAGAGGTGGAGATATCTAAGGATGTGGGAGAAGGGTTCCAAGCACGGCCTGGCCTCACTGAGGCGATGATTTCATAGGCATCTCCCCCATTTCTTCTCAAGCCAGTACCCCTACCCACAGCTCGAAGGGTCTAGGCCAAGCAGGTGTTGACAGGGGAGAGAGAGAGGGCCTTCTGGGCTAGGACCCCAAGGCTGGCATAGTGCCAGCTTAGGGAGGAGGGGGCTTAGAGGCCCAACCCTTGTCAGTATCCCGGGCCGGCACTTCGGAGGCAATTAGCAGCCCAGCTGAGCTAATCCCCCGCCTGGCAGGGCCAACACAAACAGGCCCAGGCCGGGTGTATACTCACCTCCCTGTTTGCTGAGGGGGCCAGTGGTCCGCCAAAAACAACATTAGTAACCCAGGGCTTACTCTAGGTTAAAAGCAGGACGGGGCCTTGCTGAAGGGCTGACAGTGCCCAACAGAGCATGCTCTGGCCAGGTGCCCTTGCTGCCCCAGAAAGACAGCCACTGTTCCCAAGCCTTAGGCCAGCAGGAAAGAGGAAGCTGGACACAAGGAGCCATGCATTCTGATTCAGCACAACTCCACCCATGCCACCTGTGACGGAGAAGGACTGTGCCGTCCTGGCTAACCCCACAGCTGAGGCCAGCAGGAGCTGGACCCTCTGGTATGGCCCGAGGATGTAGGCTCCACGCTAGACTGAGGAACCAAGAGCCAATTCAGACTGGACCCCTGGCTTCAAAAAGCTCACTGTCTTAGCAGGGCACCAAACTGGACCGTGAAGCACAGCCCAAACCCAGCCCCATCAGCATCCTCCTGACCTGATAAGGTGGAGGTTGAATACCCAAGACAAAATGCAAAGGGGGACCCATGAGAAGAAACAAGCAGCAACCCACAGGGTGGTAAATGGAGACAAGTGCCCAGGAAGACTCTGTCACAAACTGACCTGGATCAGGGAGTAGCTGTTCAGTCAACTTAATCAGCTCAGCCCTTTTCATACACCCCACTTGATTCCAGACATTTCACCTTCATCAGCACTACTAAGCCTGGGTTTTATCTTTTTTCTGACCAAGCCCTCTATCCTCAGTTCTGTTCCTTATCATATATCTAAGAATCCCCTCTCTTTAGTGCCCACCCCCCCACTCCCTCACCCTAGGACTCCTGGGAGGAACAATGGAGTCTGAATAATGATAGCCTCCTTGGAGTTTCTACTTAGGAAACTTAACAGCCATGCCTTTAAGTAGGTCAGGTCCCCTCAGGTCACTGAGCTATAATCAGTGCTCAATACTACCATTTTCAGAGCTCCTCATCCACTGTGGATCAGGCCTGTACTCCGAACCACCATTATCTGTCACAGGCACAAGTGATCGGCTGAACATAAATATTTCCCGTCAGACAAGCCAGCTCATCATAGGCAAGTGTTATGATTTATCTGCACCCTAAGCTAAAAACTGAGACCTGAAGAAGGGGAGAAGCTAAGGACAGAGTCCAGGGCTTCTGGTTTCTGATCAGGCTGCAGTGTGCACCAGAGCCCCTTCCCAATCCCACCAGGCTCTCTAATTCCTCTATATGCCAATGGTCCACTTTTGATGCTTCCTAGCCAGGGGACCCCAGAGCCTTGAGCCCACCTTCTCCCTGCAACATGCAAATATCTAACCCTGGCTGGGTAGAGTAAACTGTCTCTGTAAGGGAACCTAGGGTTGCTTTCTCCTCAGTGTAGAGGGTGAGGATAGCAGACTCACACTGGTAGGGCTGATAAAGCCATAGCAGTAAACAGCAGTCCTCCCAACCCCCAACCCTAGATGGCAGACTTCAGGCCCTGCTCCAAGCCTGCCACATGGATGTCAGGCTCCTGCCCACAGTAGATGGGGACTGACAACCCCTGTTGGGCCACCACACACACCTGGCTCTAGAACATTCAGCCTGGATCAAGGTATAGCTGAAGAGGTGAATCCTTTTCTTTCAATTCAACCAAATGAGGTAGTTTTCAAAATGATCTTTTTCTGGGAAACTGAAGAAAGACAAACGGTATAAACACACAAAAACAAGCAGAGACCTCAGCAGGGCTGACTTTAACCAGCACCTAAGCAGAGCCATAGAGACATACTGTCTGCTCACAGCTCTGAGGCCAGCAGGTTGTGGAACCTGAAGCCAGCCAGTAACCTGAAAAGCAGATGCGGGCCATGCAGAGCCAAGCCAGAGTCAGCCAGAGCAGGCCTAATCTAAAGCCTCGCCCTCCCTGTTCTCACCTTCTACCTTTCTGGCTGAAGATGACCAAGTGAGGACTCCTGGGAACATGCTTCATGGCCTGGGAAGGCCCACAAGGATGCAGAGGCTGGTCATTAGCCACCACCTTGGTTCTTTTCTTAAAAGTCAGAAGTATGTGGTGGCACTATAGGTTTCTGACTACACAGGTTTAGCAGGCAGAGGACCTTCTGGGTCTCCCTTCTCCTTCAATCTTCTCATCCCTCCTCCTCCCGGCACCTCCTACAGGCTGGACTTCCTACCCCCATCCACTTCTTAGATAGCACCTACAGCCTGTTAGACACTTCAGGGATGGCTGATGGTTATCGCCTGCCCTTCTGATTCATCACTGAAGCAGCCAAACGGATGTGGAGCTTCTATGAATGCAGGCTGATCCAGAAAGAAGCTGAGAGCAGGGGCAGTTCCAGTCATTCAAATCCGAATTGGACATGAAAAGGGAACCTGAGAGTCTGAGAGCTGAAGCTACACAGATCTGGGTGTGTACCTCTTCTAGCCTTGCCCTGGCCAAGTGACCTCAGACAGGTTAATCCATGTAACTCTCAGTCATCTCAAAGAGTTCTTATGAGAACTGAACCATAATACAGGTAGGTATTAGTTCCCTCTCCTATAGACTTTTGCCCTAGGCCATGGACTCTCCCCTCCCATTCAGGCTTCAATGGTGTATGCCATACTTGTATCCTGATCTCCTCTTAGAATGCAGGGTGTATTCAACATAGCATGTGACTACTGGTCCTCAAGCTGCTCAGATGTTCATTTTCAGCCACAGCAGGCCTCAGTCTAGAAAAGAGATCCTACCATGTGGAGGGGACCAGGAATGACTCCCACCCTACATGCCCTAAAGTCATATGGCTTACCCAGCAGAGGCACAGCTTTATAAGCGAGAGGTTCTCAACCTGAACACATAGCTCCTGCCTGAGACAGAAAACCTCAGCCCTGCCCACTCTGACATTTCAAAATGTATGTGACTAAACCAATAGTGGGTTTTTTTTTTTGGGGGGGGGGGTCTTTTTGACACAGGGTCTCCCTTTAGCCCCAGCTGTCCTGGAACTCACTCTGTAGACCAGGCTGGCTTTGAACTCACAAAGATCCGCCCGCCTCTGCCTCCCAAGTGCTAGGATTAAAGGCGTGCACCTGGACAGGAAGGGTGCTTCCTGTCCATTGGCTACTCTATTGTACTCGCCCCCTGGCCAGAGGTGTCTAGTGAGAAAGAGCTCTGGAGTCAATCCCAATTCCAGTATTTTCGAGCTGAGTACATTGGTAAGTCATCTACCTGCATCCTCAGAGATAAACTGGAGAAAGAGTGACCACATGAGGAGGACAAAGCATACAAAGCACTAGCATACCGCCCATGCTAGGGCATGGCTATGAGCCATGACCATGTCTGTGAATGTGACAGAACGTTCTGAAAACTTCCCACCCCAGATGTCTTAGGTGGGCTCCCCAGACTTGAATGGGGCCCTGTCACAGGTCTGTGCTTCCTGAGGTTCATGGCAGTCTCTCTCTCTCTCTCTCTCTCTCTCTCTCTCTCTCTCTCTCTCTCTCTCTCTCTCTCTCTCGCATGCGCACACATGCACACACTACTGTTTATATGTTCATATGCCCTTCAGAGTAAGTTATGGAACTTCAATTTCATGGGGGGAGCATTGAATAAAGGCCAGAAGAACTGAGGCATGAAGCTAAGGGAAGAACAGCCCAATCGTGTGAAGCAGGAGACAAGTACAAGACAGAGGGAGCTGACAAGAATGGGTCCATTACAGCTTTACAATGCAACAGCTAGATGGCTGTTAATCCACATCCTCCTTCTCCAGAACAAAACAATCTACGCACTACTCTCCCTAAAACCCAGGACTTAATTCCTCTCCAAGGCCCCAGGAGAACCTTGGTCTTAGCCTGATCTGTGACCACTGGTCCCTGCATAAAGCCTCCCTGGAGGGCCAGCCCACATGGCTTTGTTATAATGACACCCTGGACTATCTGACCTATACTGTCTCCCAGCCTCCTCCTCTCTTAAGTTCCTGAAGCCCCAGCCAAAGACAACAGTGTGGGCTTGTTGCTTTGGGGCCCAGAATGGAAGGCTCCCCAGCACCTGGGAGCAGCTGGACACTGGAACTGAAGGACTCCTCGTGGCTGGTCTCCTCATCCTGTGCCAAGTGCATCTGTAAACAAGCCTTCTCTGTGGCTCCCTGCAGCTGCTCCCCCAAGGGATCAAAAGTCGGAGAAACGGGCTAGATTGGGGCAGCCTATAGCTTGCAAGTGAGAACTGGGCTGGCAGGGGCTGCTTGGCCTTAAAGGTGGTCCCTGTATACAGCCAAGCTTTACACTGCTGGCCTTGTGCCTACAGCCTCAAATGGGTTCACCAGTGTCCAGGACTGCTATTTTGTGCCAAGCTGCTGGGACCCCATGAGCCATGGGGCTTGTGTCACTGCTGTAGGTCCCACTGTTTTACAAGCTGGCGGGGAGAATGAGCTCGCTGGGGTGGAGATGCCTGGATGCTAGGCTGTTGTGCGTGATCCTGTTTGCTATAAAACAGCCAGACATTCCTAGGACCTGGAATCACGCCGAGGCCATGGAGCAAGTCTTCCCTGCCATATATCTCCATGCGGGGGACAGGCCGAGACATCTGAGATAATAAAGACATGACTGTCTTATCCCTGGGGCTTGTCTCCCCCTTTGTCCTAGGGCTCAGCAGCCAGCCAGTTTAGAAATACCCTCCCCCCTCTCCTGGGAAAGTACAGTTTCATCAGATTCTATAGCCCCTGGGGTGAGCTTCCCAAGAGCCAGGCCTAGGCCGTACTCCTCCCAGCTCAGCAGAGCAAGAGGTGATCAAGGATCCAGCCTTTAGCAGCACACAGGAGAGAAGATGGGGAGCCAGGTGGTACACCCTCAAGCCACACCACAGCAAGCTCTATTCTCTGTGCATACATCTCTAGCTCTCACTTGCTCTCCAACAGTGGAACTAACTTTTAGAGATAAGCAGCAATGATCTTGAGATGAACAGGCTTTTCCAAAGTCACACACCTACCAGGTGCCACAGAGAAACCTTGATCTGTTCTGCTCTGAAGCCACGGCTCCTGGAGCAACTCTAAAGCTACTTTTTTCTTTTCCTTTTCAGCACACCTCCTTCCTTAGCTTCCAATTTCTCAACCCTAAAGGGGAGGGGAGTCTTCTCTTTAACACCCGAAGGGAAAATTTCATGTAAGGGAGGCAAATCCAAGAAATCAAAGTAGCCTGGGCTCCCGTGAGTCACTTCCACTTCAATCTGACCAAGTGATGACAATATCATGTCAACAGAGCAAGTGGCTTCATGAAGGGAACACAGGTGCATGAAAGGAGCTCAAGATGAACCTGGCTCACTTTGTGACCTGGAAGGCTGGACCTCGCCTTCTTAACCTCGGAAGCCAGTGGCTATAAAGAGGCATCAGCCGTGCTGGAGAGATGGCTTAGCGGTTAAGAGCGCCGACTGCTCTTACAGAGGACCCGGGTTCGATCCCCAGCACCCACATGGCGGCCGAGAACCATCCGAAACTCCAATTCCAGGAGAACTCCAGTTCCAGGGGAATCTGACACCCTCTTCTGACCTCCGCGGCATTGCACGACAAGGGTGCACAGACCTGCATGCAGACAGTACATTCATACACATACAGAAATAAATAAAATTTAAAAAAAAAAGAGGCATCAGCCACTCAAAAGTAAGAGTATTGGGGTACAGAACCTAACAGCCTAGGTTCAGTCTGAGCAATTTTGTGAAGCTCATCTCTAAGCCAGTTTTCTTATTTGAAAAATAAACACCTGTTCTACCAGCTTCATGGGCCTTCACAAAAATGAACATGAAAACACGACAGCTTTATAGTTTTTTTTGTTTTTTTTTTTTATTTATTTTTTTATTTTTGAGATAGGGTCTCCCTTTTAGTACCAGCTGTCCTGGAGCTCGCTCTGTAGACCAGGCAGGCCTTGACCTCACAGAGATCCGCCTACCGAGTGCTGGGGCTAAAAGTGTGCGCCACCTCGCCCGGCTACAACAGCTTTACAAACAGATGACACTGCAACCGGAGTGTCTTCCTATTGTTTTCTTTTGCGTTTCTGATGTCCCCTTCTTGTTTTTCTTTGAATCAAACATCTGAACTCACTAAGTTCAACACCATGCTTGCTTAACATGCATAAAACCCTGATACAATCCTAAGCACAGCCCTCCTCCAAAAAAAGTGCCAAGGAGAGGCTCAAACACCTGCTAAAAAGACAGGAGAAAGGCTGGAGAGATGGCCTAGCGGTTAAGAGCGCCGACCACTCTTACAGAGGACCCGGGTTCGATCCCCAGCACCCACATGGTGGCCAAGAGCCGTCTGAAACTCCAATTCCAGGAGAACTCCAGTTCCAGGGGAATCCGACACCCTCTTCTGACCTCTACCACGGGTGCACCAACCTGCATGCAGACAGTACATTCATACACGTACAGAAATAAATAAGATTAATGAAAAATTAATAAATAAATAAATAAAATAAAAAGACAGGAGACATAGTAACATCAAACAGTGCAAGCGCAGAGCCAGCTGGCTCCTGGTGTACTGCAGGCCAAGACCTGGTGAGGCACAAAAAGGACCAGGGTCTATCAATCTAAACTTTGGGCCCACCTGAGACCCTCTGACTTGAAAGCAGAGCCTCAGGGCTAGAGGTTTAGCATCCCCTAATTTGATCATTATTTACAGGACCACAGATCTCTCAAGGCCAACTACAGCTTCAGAGCCTAAGCAATCTCCCTGCCTTTTCCACCCTCTGCAGGCCTTTGCAAACTAGGGAGCCTCTATTCTATTAGGTAAACAACTGCCCTCCTTAGGAGCAAAAGATTGCTAAGCTAAACCAACTCTGAGTGCTAAGCAATCCTTTTGCTTCCCTCCTCTGGCCACCCTGGCCCATGAACCACAAGGAGAACATGGAGGACATGTGGTCTACAGGTCTGAATGCATGTTGCCAAGAGTTCTCTGCTTGCACGCATTCCAACAAGCCCAAGCTTCTCCCCAGCCCTGAAATAAACCAATTCCTGTGAATCCATGTGCATATTTCATTAATCCCTGACAGTCCAAACTCATTGAGGCTTGTGGGGACAGGACAATATGAAAGACGCTGTCTTGACTACAAGCTCCCAAGAGACAGTCTACACAAGATTCACTCATGATCTTGGCTTGAGGATTACCTGAGAGGTAACTTCATGAGAATCAAGCAGACTGGGATGCAGGGAATTGGCAGCAATTACTTGAGAATGGGAACCAAGATCCTTGGTTTTGAGGATAGTTGGGCTTCCCAGAAGTCGTAGTGAGGCTGCAGGCTTATGGAGACAAGACTGAGCACAGGGCTCTTTCAACAGCAATTCTGGAGTCTATACTCTCCAGAGGGCAATGAGAAAACAAACTCAAGAAACCTTGCCCAGGCTTTTCTTGCTGTTTCCCTGCCACCTAGTGGCTGCTCTGAATCATTACAGGTCCACTTCAAATTCATTTTCTTGGGTCCACAGTGCCATTTAGACAGAGATACTACTGGACATCTGAGCTTCATTACTACACATCTTCACAACACTGCAAGGTAGGCAGATATCCCTTTTCAATTGGGAAAATGACAACTAACAGAAGCCACCCCAGGCTGCCAACAGTCAAAGAATGTTCTGAAGAACAGTCATTGGGGAGGGGGCAAGGAATGAAGCAGTGACACAGAGTATGGATGCTCTTGAAAACAGGTTTAGTGAAACAAGCCCAGCACAAAGACTACATAGTATACACGATTCTATTTTTATAAAATGTTCAGAAGGGGGAAATGTACAGCTACAGAGACAGACCAGTGGTGAAGGTGCTTTGAGATGAATAGCTCTAGGGCTCAGGGCTTTATTCTGAGGTACAGGGAATATTCTAAAAATGATCAGTGATAAGTTTTACAACTTTGTGAATAAACTAAAAACCACTGACTTGTATACTTCTGATAAATGAACAGTATGGTTCATGAATCACATCTCAACACACTTATTATACCCATTATACCCAAAAGGAAAGGGTTGGAACATCCCACTTGTCTTATTAGCTGAGAACCACTTAGCCTTGTCATTCTCAGCACCAATCACTGGGCCTCAATGGACTGACTCTGTTGCTAAAAATCAGTCCCGTTAAAGCAATCTGCATAGCTTCATGGCCTCCCTCCACGCCCTGCACAGCCATCTACCTGCAAGAGGACCCTGACATTTGCGTATCCAGCCACTCCAAAAGAAAAATCAAGGCAGAAGTAAGGGCCTCCACTCTCTTCACCAGCTGATTCTTTAGACTTGGAATTTTGGACAGGATGTCCTTTTAAATCTCCTTAGGCCATTGAGGGTAGGGGAAATGCTTCCTGTGTTCCACATTTTGTACTTATCTTAGAACTACTGTGTCCTGAGGCCTGAGTCAATTCACAAAAGGACTTGAGTAAATACACATGAATGGGAGGAGGTGTTAAAGACAGGGTTACATGAAGCCAAGGCTGGCCTTCAACTCTTGATCCTGTTGCCTCTACCTCCCAAGTGCTGGGATTACATACAAGTGTGCACCACCTCACTCAAAAGTACAAGATACCCTAAAATTGGAATACACTGATACTCATAAAATTAAAAATAACAAAAATAAATAGTTTTTGGATTTTTTTAATAGGCTAGAGAGTCAACCCTTCTCCAATGGTATTCAAATTTCTTGGCAGCACCCAACTGACCTCCCAGGGGCACACAATCCCTATTTGCTTGTGGGGGCAAGTAGGCAACATCAGAGAGCAAAACTGATGAGCCTACATGAACCACTGTAGGTCTCATAACACCTTTGTCTCTGTAATGGTGTTCCATTTAAGACTTTGTTTAAAAAAAAAAAAAGACACAAATTAGACACCTAACAACCTGGGTCTCCAACACTTCTTTCCAAGTAGTGTTATTACTACTGTGGGAGAAACGAAGACAGAACGCCAAACGGGACTCACTCAAGTCAAACTGTGTTTACCAGGGCTCAAGGCTCCAGGTGCTAAGGAAAAAGTGATCTTGGAAAAGCTGGCATCCATGACAGTGTGTACAGAACAGAAGAGGTACATGCGAACTCAGCTCCTAGCACTGACATCACTCTGGCAGGGTAGGGGAGGAATCTTCAGGTTGTGCCACTCTTTAGAGGCGCCAAGCAATGGACCTAACTCCCCAACACCTACAGTAACATCCTCAAGTAACAAAGAAGGACTTTCTTTTAGGAGTTAAGTGCTTCAGAAATAAGCCCCAAATCCCATTCCTTCAAGCAGATTAGTCCTCTGAGCTTCATAAAAAGCCAAGATTGGCATCGGAGCTGTAGGGGAGTCTGAAACTCTACACATTGCCTGCACATCTGAACTGTTCAGAGAGGAGATGTAAAGGGGAGGCTGGATCCCACTCCTGGCAGTGATGAGGGCATCTCACTCATCCAGGAGACTAAGACTAGGAGTCAACAGGTTTCTCTGGTCCTAATTTGACAATGACAATGGAAGTGACAACTACTAACTATCCTCTACTTTAGAGCTGGTACCACCCGCTAAGTGCTTTACATATAAAAATTCTCCATTCTCAGGCAAACAATTTCTGTTTCACACAGGAAAATATTTAAAGTACTTGCCTAAAGTCAGAGATCAAATTAGTGGCAGACAGTAAGACCCTGTCATATTTAACAGGGGGGAAAAATGTAATTCATGGATTAACATATCCAAACATGTGTCTATGCTAAAGTAACCTACCATAACTATTAGTGCTGCTTATATACCTATATATCTAATTGCTTATGCTTCATTAGTAGGATCGAAAGGTTATTCCTGGACAAACTGTCAGCCCATGAAAGGAAACAGCCAGAATTGACCAGAGTCCAAGTCAACAGCTCCAGAGAGAGTGGACTGTTTTACCTCTCATCCACCTGTGCCCCTTTTCTAAGCCTAGGGAACAATCTGCGGAAGAGGGGGCGTGGTAGAATGTAAGGGCTGCGATTGGGGTGAATGGTGAAACTACAGCAATGTAGTCTGGACACTCATTTGATCAACTTGATTGAACAAACAACCTGTCACCCCCCACTGGATGGTGGGGCTGTAGGTGTTTGGGCACAACAGCCTGCAGATAGGTTTTGCATGAAGGATGCTTGTACTCATGGATTATCACTTATAGCTAAAAATGAAAAAAAAAACTGAGAGAAAGATGCAGGACAGTTATGGCAGAATGCATGATCTGGGATGGGTGGGGGTGGGGGGGAAGGAAAGGGAAATAAGCCTGAACTGAATTGGAAAAATGTATGAAATTCACCAAAGCATCCAATTAAACTTAAATTAAAAAAAAAAAAAAAACAAATTAGTGGCAGAGCCAAATGCTAAGCCTAAGATGCAATGCAAAGCACAATGCAGTGTAGTTTAACCTCAATCTTTGCATCTGACCAATGACACCAGCCATCCTTGATACCTTCAGGGCTGTCAGTCAGATAAAGTCCCATCAGTGAATTTGCTATCAAAACTCAAAAGTGCCTCATGTTCCCTGACCTTCCAGAAAGAAGATGCAGCTGGAGCCAGATTCATCACTCTAAATTTAGGACAAGCCAAGGGAAGAAGGGAGCCAGGTTTTAGGGCTGGCTTCCCACCCCCTAACCTTGTGTATTCATCCAGACTCAGCCTGGTCACTAAGCAAACCTCAATCTGCAAATTCTCAGGGGTGCTCTAATGCAAACAGTAACAGCACACTGCCAGATCCAAATCCCAGCTCTCACTCTCAGCTCAAGTTTAACTGTAACATACCTAATTTCTTTTTTTCATAAAATTTTTTCATTTTTTTCTGTGTATGAATTGTATACTGTCTGCTGTAGGTTTGTGCACTCGTGTCCTTGCAAAAGCCGCAGAGGTCAGAAGGGGTGTCAGAAAAACCCCTCGGAAAGAACTGAAGTGCGGGACGGTTCTCAGCCGCCATGTAGGTGCGGGGATCGACCGGGTTCCTCTGCAAGAGCGGTCAGCGCTCTTAACCACTAGGCCATCTCTAGGCCCCACCCCTTTTTTTTTCCAACATACCTAATTTCTATATAGTGCACAAAAAAAAAAAAATAAAGCACTGTCCTGAGGCCTGAGTCAATTCACAAAAGGACTTGAGTAAATACACATGAATAGGAGGAGGTGTTAAAGACAAGGTTACATGTAGCCAAGGCTGGCCTTCAACTTTTTTTAATTTCTTTTTTTTTTATTAATTTTATTTATTTCTGTATGTGTATGAATGTACTGTCTGCATGCAAGTCTGTGCACCCGTGTCGTGCAACGCCGCGGAGGTCAGAAGAGGGTCTCGGATTCCCCTGGAACTGGAGTTCTCCTGGAATTGGAGCTTCAGACGGTTCTCAGCCGTCATATGGGTGCTGGGGATCGAACCCGGGTCCTCTGTAAGAGCGGTCGGCGCTCTTAACCGCTAGGCCATCTCTCCAGCCCCGGCCTTCAACTCTTGATCCTGTTGCCTCTACCTCCCAAGTGCTGGGATTACAAGTGTGCACCACCTCACCCAAAAGCACCTCAAGATACCCTAAAATTGGAAACTCCCCCCACCCCCAGTGTCGAGACTCAAACCCAGAGCCTTAGGGAGGCTAGGTGAGTGCCCTCCGCTCAGCCACACCCTCAATCCCTTGAGGATACTCTAAGCTATGCAAGGGAAAATGGCACCTTTCTCTAGTGCTTATCCTAAAGCACTTTCTCCAAAATGCTGCTCCTGAATTCCTGTACTTGAAACTTTTCCCAGTGCTCGCTGGCACTGGTCACCATGAGATGCTCCACTTAAAACTTCCAGCTTTGTGATTGATCACATTCATTTTACTTCCACACAGGTTAAACCCACAGGTTCCAAAAGCACAAAGCTCTGACTCTGGCAGGAAGACTTTAAGCAATTCTGAATCAGTCTCTCTCTGTATCATTGTGTAACAATGATTTCCACAGTATCAATTTCATAGGGCTGTTGTAAACATCAGGGTGGTACACTGAGTTCTCAATCAACAGCTACTATTCACCAGAAAACCTGTTCCATTTCTTTTGTGTTCCTCAGTAGTGAGGGCAGAGCACTCTCAGAGTTTAAGTGTTGCTCCTCCTTTTACTGTGCTCCTTTGTTTAGAGCCTGGAGACCTAGCTCTTCCCACTACACCTGCCCTCCTGTTGTAGTGGAGCAGGATTCTTGGCCACTCTTCAACATGCTCGACTCTTTGATATGTATTCATATCCTTCCCAACCAGCAATCTTTAGCTACACACACACACACACACACACACACACACACACACACACACACACACCGCAAACATACAAATGCACATGCTAGTTCTGCACACACACTCATTGACACATTTCTGCTTGTTGAATTAACCCCATCTTTCAAAGTACAAGGAAAACATCAGTGTTGAGGGCAGCCAGGTGAGCAAAGCAATCTCTCTACTGAGATACATCTCTAGCCCTAAAATGTCACTTTTTTCAAGAAGCCTTTCCTGATTCCATCCCCCAACTGTGTGTGTCCATACACACATACATGTATACACACACACACAACTAAATGGGCTTTCTCTGAGTATTTGGTAGCAGACCCCTTCTTTCATCCTCTTTACAATAATTCTCACTTGGGTTTCTATCTCAGATAAGACCTCTCAAAGTAAGGCTTTTATTTATTTTATTTTATTTTATTTTTTTGAGACAGGTTCTCCCTGTAGCTCTGGCTGTCCTGGAACTCTGTAGACCAGGCTGGTCTTGAACTCATAGAGATCCCCTGCCTCTGTCTCGAGTGCTAGGATTAAAGGTGTGCAACACCATGCCAGGCCTCTAAGTAAGGGTTTTTTATTGTTTTTTGTTTTTTTTTTTTNGTTTTGTGTTTTGTTTTGATTTTTTTTTTTTTTTTTTTTTTTTTTTTTTTTGTCTTTGGCTGTCCTGGAACTCACTCTGTAGACCAGCTGGCCTTGAACTCACAAAGATCCGCCTGCCTCTGCCTCCCACAGTGCTAGGATAAAGGCGTGGCACACCACCCCAGCCAATACAATTAGGTGCCACACACTTTTTTTTTTGGTTTTTAAATGACATTGTCTTTAACACAAAAGCCCTGAGGAGATGCGTGGTTTTTAATATGGCAGCATCTTCCAAAAATTTGTATGCCTTCTATCAAGAGCCTCAGGTTACTTCAGAGGCTTAACCAGTTTGAGAAACCCAGTCCTTGTAATTCTGGGACAGAAAATACACTGCTCATCTTATCTTCAGATGTTTCTTACTTCCCAGGGGCCCCAAAGACAGAAGCAATTTCATAGAGGAAGCAGCTCAGGAGTTAGGAACCATATACTGTACTTCTATGAATTAAAAAGCTTGGGAGATGCCAGGGGTGGTGGCGCATGCCTTTAATCCCAGCAGCTGGGAGGCAGATCTGAGTTCAAGGACAGACTGGCAACGTGGCCCAGAGGGTCCCGAATCCAAAAACAAAACAATAAAAACAAAAAAAAACATGCAGGCTACCACTGCATCTCAAGCTTAAATGAAACACTCTTGAGTATAACATTATAGCTCGAAGAAAATATTAACCTGGGACTGTAGATGCAGCAGCCTCTGGTAGAGTGCTTACCTAGCGTGAACAAAAACTCTATGTTCAATGCCCAGCGCACCTGCATACCCCTAGTGCAAACGCCAAGTCAACATCATGCCCGTCAAGAGACACTAGTCGGTACCAGCGTCGTCTCGGAACAGATAGCCGGAAAAACAAAATGAATCTCTCTATTAACAGACTAAACAGAAGCCTCTTACATAGACCTACAGCACATTCACGTGATGTAGAACTTCACATGTAACCTCAACTCTTTCCCTTGCAACATGAATCTGGCAAACGACACTGCTTAGCTACTTGATACGTTACGCACCCCCAAAACACCTTTCACATTGATCTCATTGATCTCCCACACTCAAATATGCAGATTAACATTATTCCTAAACTGATGTAGCTCAGAGACATGCAAACTGTTCCAAGACTACAAAGCTAGTGAAGCCAGCATAGCTCTGCAGTTATTTCCTATTAGACAATATCTTGGATCTACGTGATTCTTTTATTGTTTTATGTATGTCATTAATTTATTATTTAGTATTTATGTAGTTGTACTGTATTGCTGCATGTAGTGTTGTGCACCCGTGTCGTGCAATGCCACGGAGGTCAGAAAAAGGGTCTCAGATTCCCTGGACTAGTTTCTCTGGAATTGGAGTTACAGCGGTTTTCTGCATGTTAAGTACACGATATTAACATACCCTGACACTCCCCTAAGGAATGACATAACAGGAGACAAGGCTATTTCAGTAAAGGAAACAACTTTGTTTGTTTGTTTTTCTTCCTAATCACAGATATCCACCTGCCTCTGCCTATTGGAGCAGCTTCATTCACACTCATTTCTAGCGCTGTTTATACAATCCGGAGTTTGGTATTGCATCATCCCAACATCCTCTGTGGATGTACTAAAATCTCTGAGACGGGACACCCATTTCCAAGAAAACTTGCATATCTCACTTCTATCAGGTTCTCAGAAACTGCCTCTGCTGAAAAAGCACTTCTTCCATTTGAGCCCCCAAGGCCTGGTTTGCCTTTTGAACAATTTCTCTTTTTACAATGGGTCAGAAAGGGTGCTTAACTCTGCAGTAGGCTTGTCAATCTAATCACTCAAGGAATGTCTAAAAATCAGTGATACCTATCTCATCCTCCCTTGAGGCTAAAGGACCCAAGAGTGACTGAGGTGCTTTTACAATGTCTGGCTCCAGACCCCCATAACATACCTGAAAATCCTTTGTCACTATCCTACCCCTATAGTTACCTTAGATTGCAGGAACAGCAGAGCTTCCCAAATTACCCCTGGACAGAGCTATCACCTCTTAGGAACCAAATGAGCCCTTCAAGCAATAACCACCTCTTCAAACTGCCTCGCAGAACTGGAAGGGATGCAATAATCAACGGGGCCACACTTCGACCATAACAGCTTAATGACACATACCGCTTGCCACCCATTCTTTCTCTAAATCTATAGCTCATGTCAGTCCCCTGAAAGATGGGCTTAGAGTCACCCACCGCACCACTTTTTAGAACTTAGGACGGTGGCTTTGTGGCCTTGCTGATTCAATCTTCCTCTGCTTCTGATTCTCATCTCTAGTTGTGTACCAGGGTTGTGTGGCTAAGACTAGCAGAGTGGAGCCTCGGTTTTCACTTGAAAACTCTATTAACAGCAGCATACTGGTCTTGAGGCTTTTAGAAAAATGTATCTGCATTCTAGCTTTGGCATGAAAAACCTTAGCTAATCCCTAGTTCACAAACCTGACCTCTCAAATGGCTACATAAATAATTCCTTACTTTGGACTGCACTTAATTATCTTTGTGCCAGTTCACCACAAACCCACCCTGTGTGTGTGTGTTGCGTGTGTTTGTGTGTTTGGTGGTACTGGCAGTTGAGCTTAAACCCTCTCACATACTAGACAAGCATACTACCCACTGAGGGAGATTCCCCAGCACCACAGCCCCAGCTTTCTGTTGAGACAATCAAGATGTTAATGATACTTTCAGACTACAAACTTGGAACGCCTCATTCCTCAAAGATAAAGCAGTAAAAAGAACTGTAGCCTGTGGCTACCCTAAAATTCATGTCAGATACAAAATAAACTTTAAGAAATCTAATATATTCTCAAACTTACTGCATACTTAAATATAATCGCGTGCAGTATAGACTATCCCCTAAATATCTCTATAAAATTTTAAGTAATGCTCAGACTTTTAGCTCCAGAAATTGACTAAAATAGTCTCAGGCATTATTTTTAAAAATCATAAGTTCTTTGCGCGGCGTCGTTCTGTGTATAGTAATATCATGTTCATCCCACAAGCACATTGGTAATATGATTTCATTATTTTCTTCCCAATTAGTAGTCCTTATTTCCTTCTCTTATTATTCTAGCAAGAAAAAAAAAAAAAAAAAAAAAAGCTTAGGCTACCACTGCATCTCAAGCTTAAATGAAATCAAACTCTTGAGTTATAACATTATAGCTCTGAAGAAAATATTCAACCTGGGACTGTAGATGCAGCTCAGTCGGTAGAGTGCTTACCTAGCGTGAACAAAAACTCTATGTTCAATGCCCAGCACTGCATAACCCCTGTGATAGTGCTAACATGTAATCACAGCACTCAGGAGATGGGCATGGTCATCTTCAGCTATATACCAAGTTCAAGATCAATATGAGATACAAGAGACCTGTCTGGAATTCATAAGCCTCTGTCTCAAGATAGAAAAAACTGAATCTCTCTATTAACAGACTAAACAGAAGCCTCTTACATAGACCTACAGCACATTCACAGTGATGTAAGAACTTCACATGTAACCTCAACTCTTTCCCTTGCAACATGAATCTGGCAAACTGCTATACTGCTTAGCACTTTGATAGTTACCACCCCCAAAACACCTTTCACATATGATCTCATTTATTCCTCACACTCAATATGCAGATTTTAAACATTATTCCTAAATTACTGATGTAGCTCAGAGACATGCAAACTGTTCCAAGACTACAAAGCTAGTGAAGCCAGAGTCAAAGCTCTGCAGTTATTTCCCTAGGTTAGACAATATCTTGGATCTTACGTTGATTCTTTTTAATTTTTGTTTTATGTAATGAGTATTTTTATAATTTTATTTATTTTTTTAGATTTTATTTATTTTTGTATGTGTATGTACTGTCTGCATGTAGGTTTGTGCACCCGTGTCGTGCAATGCCACGGAGGTCAGAAAAGGGTCTCAGATTCCCCTGGAACTGGAGTTCTCCTGGAATTGGAGTTACAGACGGTTCTCTGCATGTTAAGTACACGATATTAACACTACCCTGACACTCCCCTAAGGAATGACATAACAGGAGACAAGGCTATTTCAGTAAAGGAAACAAACTTTGTTTTGTTTGTTTTTCTTCCTAATCACAGATATCCACCTGCCTCTGCCTATTGGAGCAGCTTCATTCACACTCATTTCTAGCGCTGTTTATACAATCCGGAGTTTGGTATTGCATCATCCCAACATCCTCTGTGGATGTACTAAAATCTCTGAGACGGGACACCCATTTCCAAGAAAACTTGCATATCTCACTTCTATCAGGTTCTCAGAAACTGCCTCTGCTGAAAAAGCACTTCTTCCATTTGAGCCCCCAAGGCCTGGTTTGCCTTTTGAACAATTTCTCTTTTTACAATGGGTCAGAAAGGGTGCTTAACTCTGCAGTAGGCTTGTCAATCTAATCACTCAAGGAATGTCTAAAAATCAGTGATACCTATCTCATCCTCCCTTGAGGCTAAAGGACCCAAGAGTGACTGAGGTGCTTTTACAATGTCTGGCTCCAGACCCCCATAACATACCTGAAAATCCTTTGTCACTATCCTACCCCTATAGTTACCTTAGATTGCAGGAACAGCAGAGCTTCCCAAATTACCCCTGGACAGAGCTATCACCTCTTAGGAACCAAATGAGCCCTTCAAGCAATAACCACCTCTTCAAACTGCCTCGCAGAACTGGAAGGGATGCAATAATCAACGGGGCCACACTTCGACCATAACAGCTTAATGACACATACCGCTTGCCACCCATTCTTTCTCTAAATCTATAGCTCATGTCAGTCCCCTGAAAGATGGGCTTAGAGTCACCCACCGCACCACTTTTTAGAACTTAGGACGGTGGCTTTGTGGCCTTGCTGATTCAATCTTCCTCTGCTTCTGATTCTCATCTCTAGTTGTGTACCAGGGTTGTGTGGCTAAGACTAGCAGAGTGGAGCCTCGGTTTTCACTTGAAAACTCTATTAACAGCAGCATACTGGTCTTGAGGCTTTTAGAAAAATGTATCTGCATTCTAGCTTTGGCATGAAAAACCTTAGCTAATCTCCTTAGTTCACAAACCTGACCTCTCAAATGGCTACATAAATAATTCACTTACTTTGGACTGCACTTAATTATCTTTGTGCCAGTTCACCAAAAACCCACTGTGTGTGTGTGTTGCGTGTGTTTGTGTGTTTGGTGGTACTGGCAGTTGAGCTTAAACCCTCTCACATACTAGACAAGCATACTACCCACTGAGGGAGATTCCCCAGCACCACAGCCCCAGCTTTCTGTTGAGACAATCAAGATGTTAATGATACTTTCAGACTACAAACTTGGAACGCCTCATTCCTCAAAGATAAAGCAGTAAAAAGAACTGTAGCCTGTGGCTACCCTAAAATTCATGTCAGATACAAAATAAACTTTAAGAAATCTAATATATTCTCAAACTTACTGCATACTTAAAATAATCTGGTGAGCTATAGACTATCCCCTAAAATTATCTCTATAAAATTTTAAGTAATGCTCAGACTTTTAGCTCCAGAAATTGACTAAAATAGTCTCAGGCATTATTTTTAAAAATCATAGTCTTGCTGGGCGTGGTGGCGCACGCCTTTAATCCTAGCACTTGGGAGGCAGAGGCAGGCGGATCTTTGTGAGTTCAAGGCCAGCCTGGTCTACAGAGTGAGTTCCAGGACAGCTGGGACTACAGGGAGACCCTGTCTCGAAAAGACCAAAAAATTAAAAAATAAATAAATAAAAATAAAAATCATAGTCTTAGGCTAGAGATGGCTCAGCAGTTAAGAGAGGACTTCTTCCCTTTCCAGAGGACCAGAGTTCAATCAATTCCCAGCAACCACATTGAACAGATCACAACCACATTGAACAGATCACAACCACCTCTAACTCCTGGGGGATTCAACACCTCTAGCCTCTATAGGCACATTTACTCAGATCCACATACAAGAACACAGACCCTTGGTGCACACACAATTTTAAAAAATCTTGGAGGCTGGACAGACAGTTAAGAGCACTGGCTGCTCTTGCAGAGGACCCAGGGTTCCATTCCCAACACCCACATGGTGGCTAACAATTGTCTGTAACTCCAGTTCCAGGGTATTGGATGGCCTCTTCTGACCTCTGAGGGTATTATATAACACAGGTGTACTTATGTAGGTAATACACTCATACATAAATAATAAAAATAGAAAAATATTTTAAAAAATAAATCTTATAAAAAGGCAAACATCTTTGGTCCCATCTAGTCATATATTTTTATTTTTTTTATGTGTATGAATGTACTGTCTGCGTGTAGGTTGTGCACCCTTGTCATGCAATGCCACAGAGGTCAGAAGAGGGTCTCAGGTTCCCCTGGAAATGGAGTTAAAGCCGTTTCTCAGCCGTCATGTGGGTGCTGGGGATCGAACCCAGGTCCTCTGTAAGAGCAGTTCTTAACCACTAGGCCATCTCTCCAGCCCCCTATTTTTTTTTAAAGTTTAAGAGTTTTATCACCAAGGTGTGAAATACTCCCCAAATGACATTCTAAGAAGCTTCTAAAAGCTTGACTAAGCTAGGAATGGTGGCTCACATCTCTAATCCTACCATTACTGAGTATTACTGAGGAAGCAGAAGCTATAGTCAAAGCCAGCCTAGCCTACATAGTGAGAACCTGTCTTCCCAGACCCTCCCAAAACAAGCTGACTGATTTTCAAGTCCTGCTCCTACATACAGATTCACCATCCCTAACAATAACCAGATGCAGTTACACACAACACCATCAGAAAGGCAGAAGCTGCCTCCAAAAGGTATGTTAGTAGTAGTACCACAACCTTCATCACAGTGAAGGAAAGTTTGTTGTCCCTGAAGTCTTCGGGTCACTACCCCGAGGCTGAGGTTCAGTGATTCCTAGGGTCCAGAAATTGTGGTAAGGTGTCCACAGCTCAGGACTTTCTGAGTAGTGAGAACTGCTTCTAATTCTGTACTCTATTTTAATGGCAAAGACAGTGCTATGTTCACCTTTATCTTGAAAATCTGTTCCTCTACTTCAGAAAAAGAATTCGATAAACCAAAGCTCATCCACAACCAGGATACCACACTACCCCAGGGCTTCCTTTACATCTTGGCCTCGTTCATCTGCCAAGTTTTTTGTTTTGTTTTGTTTTCAAGCTTATTTTTATGTGTTTTGCCTACATGTTTAAGTATACCAATGCATACAGTGCTCACTATAGAAGAGGGCATTGGATCCCTTGGAACTACCATTTCAGACAGCTGTTAGCCTCCATGTGGGTGTGGAAACCAAACCAAGGTCCCCTGCAAGAGCAGTCAGTGCTCTTAACCCCTGAGCCTTCTCTCCAGCCTACTACCTAAGTATGAAGCAGGGTTAACAACCACCTAAACCTAACAGGGAATATAAACTGCTGGCCACATCAAAAGCAGTATTAGCAATGCAAAGTAGATCTGTGTGTTTGTGACAAGTCTAGCAAACAGCAGCCAAATGCCTAATTCTTTACAAAGAAAATCAGATCACTAGTATACTGTCATACATAAAATGTCCTTCAGTATACTTCTAGTTAGCACAAAGTCCAGTGAAAGCTGACAGTGGCCAGCCCACACTCCAATCGGGATAGAGCTGACTGCAGCAGTACACAGAGAGCACAGTAGATAAAGGCCCCTATGGGATAGTTAGCTGGAAATCCTTACCTCTCTCAGCCTGCTTACACATGCATTGCTTGAATTTATCATTCTCCAATGTCTCTAATGCCCAACATGGAGCACATAATAATGGGAAATAAATGTGTTACAATACATTCGTGCACACACATGCACACATAGGCAAACCTTTGACTTGGGAGCATTTCAAAGTCAGATGAGAACACAAGGTTATTCAGGAAAAGGCAGCTGTCAAAATCACAAGGGAAAAGAAAATTCCAACTAGAATTCCAACTAGTAAGGCAGAGGCAAGTGGATCTCTGTGAGTTCAAGGCCAGCCTGATCTACACAGTGAGTTCCAGGCCAGCTGCAGCTACAAGGAAACTCCATCTCAAAAAAACCAAAAATTAAAAAAAAAAAAAAAACCCTGGGGGCTGGAGAGATGGCTCAGTGGTTAAGAGCACCGACTGCTCTTGCAGAGGACCCGGGTTCGATCCCCAGGACCCGCATGGCGGCCGAGAGCCATCTGTAGTTCCAGTTCCAGGGGAATCTGGCGCCCTCTTCTGATCTCCGCGGCATTGCACGACAGGAGTGCACGGACCTGCATGCAGACAATGCATTCATAACACATAGGAAAATAAATTTAGGCTGGGTGTGGTGGCGCACGCCTTTAATCCTAGCACTCGGGAGGCAGAGGCAGGCGGATCTTTGTGAGTTCAAGGCCAGCCTGGTCTACAGAGTGAGTTCCAGGACAGCTGGGGCTACAGGAAGACCCTGTCTCGAAAAGACATAAATAAATAAATAAATAAATAAATAAATAAATAAATAAATAAATAATTTTTTTAGAAAATCAAAAATAAAAAAAAATTTTTTAAAGATTTAAATTTTAAAAATCATTTATTAAATTTACCAAATGACTGTTGAGAAAGAGTGAAGGCACTTTCAGTTACCTTAGCTTTTGGCATCCTCCAAACAGAGTATTTCAATGTGTTGTACCTTTTCTCCCCTGCCCTGACCCCAGCAGGGTACAAATGACAAGTCCATTTCCGTAATCCCTGCTCTCTAGAGCTATGCTCTAGTGTGAGAAATACAGAACACGGCTGAGTGCACGTTGAAGCTGGAGGCATGTGGAATGACCCAGCAGTGGGGAAACAGACACACTATAGTAATCTACCATCCTCGAGGTTTGTAGCACAGCAATAGCGTAGCCATAGCTACTAAATGAAGCTTTAAAGAAAAACAAAAGTGGGGTTGGAGAAAAGCCTCAGCGGTTGAGAACACTGGCTATTTGCAGAAGACCCAGGTTTAAATCCCAACACCCACATGGTAACTAACAACCACCCATAACTCCAGTTCCAGTGGATCCAACACCTCCTTCTGTCCTCTGCAGCCACTGCACAATAGGGGTGCACTTGCTCACATAAAATACATTTTTAAAAAATTAAAAAGTGAGGGAACATTGCAAAAATTCAAACACTTATAAGGTTTTTAAACAGCCATGGAAAAAAAGAACCCAGTTAGTGACATCTCCCATTTTTCCACATAATTTAGTGACCACGCTCTGAAGCTGGGTGAGCACAGGTGAAGACTTAAGAGAGAACAAGGCAAGCTACACAAGAGTGTGAATGAAAGCCTTTCCCCATCATCTACCAGAGTCTAATCAGTTATTTCTGAAAGTTAATGGAATTGCTATTTCCAAGTTAGAAGCTATCCCTTTCCACAGTTACGTAACAGACTTCCAACAGATATGGAAAAGCTATAACCAATAAGGATGGGAAGTGCCTTTTTATTTTGGGAAAGTAGATAGGGCTGGCTGGGAGGTGAGGCAAAGTCTCATATAACTCAAGCTGGCCTCAAACTTGCCATGAAGCCAAGCATGATGTTGGACTTCTGATCCTCCTGCCTCTACCTCCCAAGTGCTGGGATGACAGGCATGCACGACCATTCTTGGTTCTCAATCCTTCCTGAGTAAGGCTACTATACTGAGTTTTGTTTTTGTTTTGAGACAGCATCTCATGTAGTCAGGCTAGCCTGGAAATCACTATGCAGGTGAAGATGACCTTGAACATCTCATGCTCCTGCCTCCACCTCTGATGCTAGGGATGGAAAACAGGACAGTGTATGCTGAGCACGCTGGGACTGAGCTTTACCCCCAGTCCTGGTAAAACATGTTTTTGAACACCAGTGCTATATTAATATTATATCAGACTCAATACTGTAAATTCTGCTACAAACTAAGTCTGGTATTATGTATCCCAGGACAGTTATGAATTCAACCCAACACATTTATAGATGATGAAGTCACGATGCAATGTCAAAGGGTTGAACACCCCATAAACCTAAGCCACCTACACTCACTGAGCAGTATCACTCACTAAGCCAAGACTATAAACAAGTTCGCTGAGTCAAAGAAAACAATGTTTAAATAGAAAGCCATGTTACTCTCATCCATTTGCTGCTCATGTTCTTCTGTGACTTCCTCATTCATAAAATCATGTGCCTATCCAATGACTATTTTTAGAGGCAAACCTTGAGTTAAGCACTGCTCAAGACAGTCATCAAGCAGGACCCACAGGCACTGTGCTAAGATGTTGGGATACACATATCTCTGTTCTCCAGGACATCACTGCATGACCCAAGTACTCTCCCTAGACTAGTCAAAAATAAAATGCTGGGGCAGACTTTATGTGAGATAGCTGGTAAAGACACTTGTCACCAAGTCTGATGACCCGAGTTCCATCCACAGTTCCATACTGTGAATCCACATGGTAGAACAGACTCCTGCAGGTTGTCTTCGGACCTCTACTTGCATGCCGTAGCATGCTCAAGCACAAACACACAAAAGAAACACAAGTGAAAAAGAAAAAAATAAAACAAAACAAAAAAACAACATGGGCATGGTGCCATACACCTTTAATTCTAGTACTTAGAGGCAGAGGCAGTTTCTGAGTTCAAGGCCAATTGAATGTACATAGTGAGTCCCTGTCTTTAAAAACAAAAATCAGGAGCTGGAGAGATGGCTCAGTGGTTAAGAGTGCCAATTGCTCTTGCAGAGGACCAGGGTTCAATTCCCAGCACCCACATGGCAGCTAAGAACAGTCTTTAAGCTAAGCTAGGCATGGTGGTACCATGCCTTTAATTCTAGCACTTGGGAGGCAGAGGCAGGCGGATATCTGTGAGTTCAAGGCCAGCCTGGTCTACATGGTGAGTTCCAGGCCAGCTATAGGGAGATCCTGTCTAAAAAAATAAAAATAAACTAGTGAAGCTTCATTCTGCCTCTTTACAAATTCTTCTCATCCAGCTCTGCTTAGTTCTAACACATTATGGTATCATGCCAAAGTTGAGTCCCTACAGAACTAAGACTATACTGTTATCAGCCTAAACTGGATTAATGTTCTAAGCTTCTCATACAAATTGGTCTAGTGCCCTTAAGGTTTATGTAGATATATTTATCTCATTCTTATCACCTATAGAAGATGAAACAGAGTAATAAAACAAAATCTGTAACATAAGAGCTAAAGTTTGGGACAAACACGTAGGAGCTGTGGTTCTCAAACTTGGCTGCATTTTAGAAATACATAGAGAACATTTTTTGTGTGTGTAAGTCTGCATGTAGGTTGGTGCACCCGTGTCATGCAATGCTGCGGAGGTCAGAAGAGGGTGTCGGATTCCCCTGGAACTGGAGTTTAAAGATGGTTCTTAGCCGCCATGTGGATGCTAGGAATCGAACCCGGGTCCTCTGTAAGAGCAGTTGATGCTCTTAACTGCTGAGCCATCTCTCCAGCACCACATTTTAAATTCCACCACTCAAGCTGCACTCTTATAAGTAATCAAATTTGAGAACCAGGCTAGAGGGACCCTGTCTACTTTCCAACTAATCTATAGAAATGTGCTAAAACTGCCTCCCAAAACCCCAAGACAAAATATTTACAAAGTTTTCTACACTAAGAACTGTTTTGACCTATTCAGTAAGCAAGGGAAGTTACAAGGCTATTGTAAAACAGAACAGGGATAAATCTGAACATATAGAAATGGCTCAATCTCATTGTCAGAAAACAAACAAAAATAATACAGTTTTTAAAAATATAATGCCAAAACTTGTTAGTAATTGATGTTATCTAGGAGTTACATTCCCATTTCTAAATACCTGAAAAGTAAGAGGCGGAGGGAAAATAACAACCTTCAGGCTGACTTGTGAAGGGTTTTGTTTGTTTAATACATCTGAAAAGAATGCATATACAAAGAACTGAGACATGAGAAAGCATTGGTTCAACACTAATGAATCTATAAGAATTAGGACTTGGAGAAGGTGGAAATTACCTAAACATTTTAAAAAATTGGAATCTACAAACAGAATAATCTGATAAAATCCCTAGTAACACTTATGAAGAGTCCTAAGACTCTTGCCATGATTTTTATTGAACAAGAGCTTCAGCCAGGTACTCAAGGGTTCCTCATATGCATGGTGGGGAAAAAGGGATCGCCCTGACTAGGGCCCATGTGGGCATCCCCAACCTCACTAGTCCCTAGCTTAGTGAAGCAGGTCTACAACCTCTTCACCTGACAGAGCATGGCAATTGTCTACAGGAAATCTGTCTTCTAGTACCACCCACAAAGGACCCCAGGTGCTAGGTCTTCAGTTGGGTTCTAGGAACACCATACAGTGTGCTCCAAATCTATGCCACGCATATAAGAAAATTACTGACGGAGGCAAAATAAACATTTTTAAAATTAGAAACATAATCCATTTGGTGTATTTTTTTTTAAAGGTGCAATACTTTATCAGTGAAAGAAGTTAGACATTATACCCTCCCTCAAAACAAAACAAAACAAAAAAATTAACAAATGGCAAACAAATATCCTTGAAAGTCACAGTCACATATAGAGTGCATCCTAGAAAGAGGAGGGGCAGGACAGCTTCCACCCACCTTCATGGGTTTCATCAAAGACTGGATCCACTCAAGGGTGGAAAGAAAAGGCAACTTTCAAAAAGGAGTATGTTATTAAATGAGGCATGTCTATACTCCTTCCTAAGAGCACCAGGTAGGGAACATTTTCTTAACTAGATCTAGGAAGTGGAATGTGGGAATGATCTGTCCTCCTCTCCTAAGAGCTGTCCACTGGTAACAAATTTAAAAAACAAGACTAAAATACAATCCCAACACACTTCTCTCTCACAAAGAGAGAGAGAGAGAGAGAGAGAGAGAGAGAGAGAGAGAGAGAGGAAAAAAACGCTAGGATGTCCCAGATTACTCTCTAAAAAGGAACCAGGGAGCAGCTATAACAATTGGAATTAGTCTTGTTACAGAGTTGTCACAAGCATGCCTTGCTTTGAAACAAAACTTTTTTTTCTTTTTTTCTTTTTTGGAAACAAAACAAAAACTAGTACTCATCACTTTTCAGACAATACACAATTATTCAAAATTAACTAAGTACTGGGAGGGCAGAGGCCATACCAACTGGCCTTGTCTCACACGAGAGCATGTGGGGGTGGGTAGGTGCAGGGCGTTTGTCATTATTGCAGAAACAAATTTTAATTTTTAATCTTAGTTTGATTTAAACATTGCTTTTAGTATGATGACAACACCAGCTTGCAGAAAAGGCTCTGGAGAGGTGTTCATAGCAGCACACACCTGCGGCTCTTCTTCGGTTCTGGAGGCTCCAAGGCAGCCAATATTGCTTCATCAAACACATTCTTTAGGCCTTTCTGAAAAGGGGTAGAAAGAAGAAATGGGCAATCTGATTTTCAATATAACAGAGTTGGAGTTCAAGTTTAAAACAGCCAAAAACCCCAAGAGAGTGGGCAAAGAAAGAAACATTAATAACCCTGAAACTCGACTGAATACTCTTGCTTCACTGAGTTTTGTGTCATCCAGGGCACAGGAGAGCAGGTATTCATGAGTTGAGACAGTGGTCCTTTTGAGATAGCCTTTTGTAGACGATGTATGTCACAAGAAGCAAACACGCACGTGTCATCTGAGAATTGTATGAGTTTAGTATGTGTTGCTGAAACATTTACACAGAAACAAGGGAAGCAGCTCTGCATTCAAATGAAACAGTGGGATGAAAAAACAGCACAGAGGATGACCGTGGCATCCATGTATAGGGAAAGCACAGGCAGAAAGTGCACTAGTATGGCGGATGCAAAAATATTCACTTTGAACTCCCTTTAACCCACTAATTAAGACTGAGCCAAGGGGATTCAAGGAAGCAAGGAAGTGTGTACCTGATACAAAAGTAATGTTAGAGCCACGTCAGTGCAACAGAACAGAATAAAGCTTCATCAGGCATGTATACAAACAATTGTATATTTTTAATTCCAAAATTTTAAGGTAACCACAATTTTATGTTTCCCTCACAACAATAAAATCAGAAGCAGGAAAATATAAAGGTGGCAGCTTTACATTTCAACATTAGCAAACCTTAAGTCAACTCTTAAAGTGGATGCTAGTCTTAAGAGAGAATGTATAACAAAAGAACTCATAATGCAGTAGCAGATACATGAATATCTCCCCCACCCCAGAATGACAAATACTCCACCTACAGCACAAACAGCCAAAGCAATGGCAACACAAAAGTTTCACTGCACAAAGAAAAAAACCATAAAAGAATCCTCCCTTCCCCATTATACTCTATTAGCAAGTCAACCTGTTTCATAGTTTGTCATGCAATTACAATTAACAATTAGTAGGAGTAAAATGATGTTTAGCAATAACTTTCTCCATCTAAGATCTAGCAGTGTTAAACTCTTATTTTCTCCAAGAGGACATCATTCTTAATGCCAGACCACATTCCCTTTTGCAACAATAATTCAAACCAAAAAGCTCTGAGCATCAGGCAACTCAAGCAGCAGAAAGTTAAACAACTCTAACTTGACTACCGATGACAAAAAAATATTCTAAGATGGTGCATTCTTGATCAAAAACAAATACAGAGGTTGCTCTAAGGTGGTGAGTAAAAGACGCAGAGGCTTTCAAACAGGACGGCTTTATTCCTTTCTTTGTAAATGATCTTTCTACAGTGGTGGGACAGGAAGCAGCAGCACAGAGGGGAGGAGAGCACAGTCTAGAATAGACAGCACTTCCTTTTGGGTTGAGTTTCCGGAGGCTCGAGGGCAGCTAGGATAGCCTCATCAAACACATTCTTCAGACCTCTCTATAAGACAGAGGGGAGGAGAGAGAATAGCAGCCAGGTTAGAGGATTAGAAAGACCAGCACACACAATAGCAGTCCGGATTAAAAGAGCTGAATTCACAGAAGCAATGTGTTTAAGAAAAGGAGAGAATGCTAGTTTGGGGGTGGAAGATGGGGGTTTTTTTGTTGTTTTCGGTTTTTTTTTGGGGGGGTCTCTTTGAGACAGGGTCTACCTTTACTCCCAGCTGGCCTGGAGCTTGCTATGTAGACCAGGCTGGGCTTGAACTCACATAGATCCACCTGCCTCTTCCTCCCAAGTACTGGGATTAAAGGTATGCACCACATGCCCAGTGAGAATGCTAGTTACTTTTTTTTTCCAAAGCCAATTTTTATTGAAGCTTTGTTCATTTCATACAACATTTCCCAATCAAATCTACAGAGAATGCTAGTTCTTAAACCTAATATTGGCAGAGTAGATAACTGAACAAAACTTTTCCTCAAAAGTAAACTAGGCAAAAAAAAAAAAAGTTATGAAAAAATACAGTATGCTGACTTCTAAAAGTATCACATACTATTGCATTTTGTTATAAATAGAGGAGAGGGCAGGGGGAAAAGCTACAAACACAAGACAGATGTATGGGAAGAACTAAGCCTTGCAGAATCCCCCAGTAAGTATTATTACTGATAATAATGACATACATATTTTGGAAATAAATCTGCTAGAATACCAGACTTTTGTGAATTCAGCCCATGAATAACTGAAGGACACCAACAGCAGACTAACAGGTATGCTTGCATGTTTCTAGGTTCAGTGAATTATCTGGATGAGATTAAACAGGATTTAGTAAATCAGTTTTCTAGAATTAAAAGGCTCAGATTTAGGAGTGCTTCCCATGGAACAGTAGTAGCAATTGTAAGCAGTTAAGAATGGACTCTAGAAACAGCATACACTTCAGTTATTCAGTGATGTTACTAGAACAAGTAACCACCACCCAAGTCATAAGAAAACAAAGAATGAGGTTTTAGAATGAGTGTTAGCAAGTAATCAAATGCTTTCAGATGTTTGCATAGGTATTAGAGCATATGGCATGGAATGAAAATGAAGAGTATTCTCACATCCACAGGGACTAAGATGTAGAAATACACTTACACCTCCACCAGGACTCCAAGGATACTATGACTCAGTAGTAGTAGTACTTTAGCCTGGACAAACTCACCTCCACCTAAAGCCACCAGTTTACCTCCCACACTGGTTTGTTTCACTTGTTCATTGATTGGGTCCTTTGGATCGCAAATAAAAATGCCCACAAAGTCCCAGAACAAAGCTCCAGTTCCATGTGTCACCCAAACTACCCTAAGCATTCTTTCCTCATATTCCACCCCACAGGAATGATATCACCACAGTTCAGGAAAATGGATTGAAAAGGTTCAATTTTCTCCATCATTTTCACAGCAGAAATATACAAAAGTTAAGGTCCTCTGCATTCTTTATGTACATCTAGGATTAATTCTTAAAGGCAAATATAAAAAGAAGTAAGGAAAAATAAATCATAAAAAAAATTAAATGGGCTGGAGAGATGGCTCAGTGGTTAAGAGCACTGAATGCTCTTGCAGAGGACCCAGGTTCGATTCCCAGCACCCACACGGTGGCTAAGAACTGTCTTTAACTCCAGTTCCAGGAGAATCCGATGCCCTCTTCTGAACTCCACAGCACTGCACGACACGGGTGCACCAAGCTACATGCAGACAGTACACTCATACACATAAAAAAAAAATAATTAAAAAAAATAAAAAATAAAAAAACAAGAAACACCAGGCGTGGTGGCGCATGCCTTCAAAGCCAGCACTTGGGAGGCAGAAGCAAGCGGATGGATCTCTGCAAGTTCAAGGCCAGCCTGGTCTACAGAGCGAGTTCCAGGGCAGTTGGGGCTAGAGGGAGACCCTGTTTCAAAAAGACCAAAAAAAAAAAAAAAAAAAAGTACGGTACACTCCACATGAAGAAGGAAATCCTAGCCAGGCAAGGTGGCTTAATTCTAGCATTTAGGAGGCAAAGGGAGAATCCTGAGTTCAAGGCCAATATGGTCTAAAGTAAAATCCTATCTCGCCGGGTGTGGTGGTGCACGCCTTTAATCCTAGCACTCGGGAGGCAGAGGCAGGCGGATCTTTGTGCGTTCAAGGCCAGCCTGGTCTACAGAGTGAGTTCCAGGACAGCTGGGACTGCAGGGAGACCCTGTCTCGAAAAGACCAAAAAAAAAAAAAAAATCCTATCTCAAAAAGGGAGGGGTTTATTTTTACTACAAAGTTCAACAAATACCGTATCCAACAAAGCTAACCTTGGCTTTACCACTACTTTACTTATAGAGGGTTTACTTTCGGGAGAACCTACAAAGAGAATGTGAAAAGTCTGAGCTCCTACACATAACCACAAACCCAATCTTCTATCTTCCACTTCTCTCACTTCTAACTATCTGGAAATAAAAGTTCCTCCTACATAATAACAACCTTTTACATTTCCAGTTCTACGTGGTTTACTAGATAAACCTATCCCCACTGAAAATCTTGTATGAAGCATCCAATTATCTAAAAGACAAGCTTCACCAGTGACTTAAAAATTGAGTCCACAGCCCGGCATGGTGGCTCACGCCTTTAATCCTAGCACTTGGGAGGCAGAGGCAGGTGGATCTTTCTTTGTGAGTTCAAGGCCAGCCTGGTCTACAGAGTGAGTTCCAGGTCAGCTGGGGCTACAGGGAGACCCTGTCTCAAAAAGACCAAAAAAAAAGAAAAAAAAAAATTGAGTCCACACAGCCTACTTGTCTGTTTCTCCAAAGCAGCCCACATGGGATACACTGGTCCAGTTACATACGACTCCTGCCTCCCCCACTGGAAACATCCTGACACACTTTCCAAGAGATGGTATTAGAACACTGGAGACAAGAACATACCTCCTAATGTCTCAGTCTGTGCTGAGGGAGACATGTCAAATTATCCAAACTTTTAAATAAAGATCTACTTCTGCAATGGAATTATTGCTGAAACTAGGCTTGGGAATGTAGATTCAGGGAAGGAATAGTCCTTGAAGTTATCCCTTGGAAGTCTGGTAAAGAATAAAAGTGGGGGTTTTTTTCATGTTTTATTAATTTTATTATTCTATGAGCATATTGCCTACAGGTATATAAATGCACCTGTGTCCTGTAATGCCCTGAAGGTCAGAAGAGGACATTGGATTCCCTGAAACTGGAGTTACAGATGACTATTAGCCACAGTGTGGGTGCTGGGACCCAAACAAGGTTCCTTTGCAAAAGCAGCCAGTGCTCTTAACCACTGAGCCATCTCTCAAGTCCCTAAGCATAAAAGATTTTATCTTTAAAACTGCAACCAAGGGCTGGAGAGATGGCACAGCCATTAAGGGCCAACAAAAAGAATTAAAAAAAAAATGCAACCAAACAAAATATTGGAAGTTTAAATTATGTACTATATACACTAAATACCTTCTGAAAAACCTAATATACACAATAATGTATATTATCCTAATACACATTAATCAATAATCTAATAGTAAAAATTTTAAATGAACAATTAAAAAAATAAAAGACACAAAAATAAATTTTAAAATAAACAGTAACCAGAAAAAGCCTAAAAACTACAATTGGATTTTAATGTATTAGTAACCTCTATTTTAACCAAGCATATCTGCTCATTGTTCAAACTTTAATGAATCAGCACTAGAAGACCAAAAAGTTTTGTAACTAATTACTTTTATAATTCTTTCTTGAACCACAGTCAAAGAGCTGGCAGTATATGACAGTCAATGCTAACTGTCGCTGGGCGTGGTGGCACGTGCCTTTAATCCTAGCACTTGGGAGGCAGAGGCAGGCGGATCTTTGTGAGTTCAAGGCCAGCCTGGTCTACAGAGTGAGTTCCAGGACAGCTGGGGCTACAGGGAGACCCTGTCTAGGAAAAGATCAAAAACAAAACAAAACAAAAAAAAAAATACTGGGGCTGGAGAGATGGCCTAGCGGTTAAGAGCGCCAACTGCTCTTGCAGAGGACTCGGGTTCGATCCCCAGCACCCACATGGCGGCTGAGAACCGTCCGTAACTCCAATTCCAGGAGAACTCCAGTTCCAGGGGAATCCGACGCCCTCTTCTGACCTCCGAGGCATTGCATGACACGGGTGTACAAACCTACATGCAGACAGTACATTCATACACATAAAATAAAAAATTAAAATAAAATAAATAAAATAAAATAAAAAAACTGCAAACCTGACAAAATCTAGAATCATCTGGGAGATGACCTCTGGGAATGCCTGTGAGTAGTTACCTTGGTTCCATTAACTGGTATGGGAAGTTAATTGTGGCTGTCCCAGAGCAGAGATCTTAAGACTATATAAAAAGAAAAAAGCAGGCCGGGGCGGTGGCACACGCCTTTAATCCCACCACTTTGGGAGGCAGAGGTAGGCAGATCTCTGTGAGTTCCAGGACAGCCAGAGCTACAGGGAGACCTTGTCTCAAAAAGACCAAAACAAAAAAGCAAGCATTCATTTGTTCTCTATTTCTTGACTTGTGGATGGGCATGACCAATTGCTTGAAGCTCCTGCTGCCTTGACTTCCCTGCCATGATAACTGTACGCTAGAATAAACCTTCTCTATCAGAGGTTGCTTTTGTCAAGGGTATTTTATCACATCAATTAGAAAAGAAACTAAAACACAATGCTATAAAGCTAAAAACTGAATTGAACCATACAAGCTTGTTACAGCTCTCACTCACTGCTCCTTGTCCTGAGTTTTTCCATCAAACTACAAGAGTTCCCATCGGATCACTCAGAAATGGCCAGAAGAAAAGATTAGACCATGTGAGAAAGGAACAACTTCAAAACATAGGAATAGAGATCACATAGAAAGTTATGAATGAGGACTTCAGCAAAAAATAGTCGATGTAGGCCGAGCAGGAGGCAGAGGAAAGGTGAGTTCAAGGCCAGTCTGGTCTACAGAGTTGAGTTCTAGGCCAGCTGGGGCTATAGGGAGACCTTGTCTCAAAAAGACAAAAATCAATGCAGTAGCATTCTTTGACTGGAAAGCCTCAAATATTATAATTCTCTGCCCCAATTGAACTTATTACCCCCAGAAATATGTGGCATTTTTCATAATGGCAAGGAAAAAAATCCTTAAATTTCTTAGATAAAAATTTAAGTGGGGGCTGGAGATGGCTCAGTGGTTAAAAGCATGGACTGCTCTTGCAGAGGACCCGGGTTTGATTCCCAGCACCCACATGGCAGCTAAGAACAGTCTTTTAACTCCAGTTCCAGGGGAATCCAACGCCTTCTTCTGACTTCCGTGGCACTGCACAATACGGGTGCACCAACTTGGTACGCTCATACACATAAAAAATAAATAAATTTTTTTTTTAATTTAAGTGAAGAAAAAAATGCTTAAGTCTGTACTTATCTGGAACTCACTTGCAAAGTTTTTTGGGTTTTTTTGGGGGGAGGGATTTTTTTGCCTTTTTTTGAGACAGGGTCTCCTGTAGCCCCAGCTGGCCTACAACTCACTCTGTAGACCAGGCTGGCCTTGAACTCACAAAAATCGGCCTGCTTCTGCCTCCTGAGTGCTAGGATTAAAGGTGTGCACCACCATGCCTGGCAAGGATTTTTTTTTTTTTAGTATCATCTTGACCACTCCAAAACATTCAGTAGAACTACAACAGAGGCTAACCAAAACAACACCTTTAGAGATTCACAATGCAGTCCATAAACACAGGCCTCTCACAATACAGATTGAAGCCAGACATAGTCTTCCTGGGCAGTTTTGAGTGCTGCTGACCCCTGCTACAAACAACCTCTGTCAAGTCAAATGTGGTACTACACTATATTGTAATCCCAACACTCAGGAAGCTGAGAGAGGAGGACAAATTTCAAGACTACAATGGGTTAGTTATATAACAGGTACTAAAATAGCCTGAGCTACAAAGCAAGACATTATCTCAAAAAGAAAAAGAGGGAGCCAGACGTGGTGGCGCACACCTTTAATCCTAGCACTCGGGAGGCAGAGGCAGGCGGATCTTTGTGAGTTCAAGGCCAGCCTGGTCTACAGAATGAGTTCCAGGACAGCTGGGGCCACAAGGAGACCCTGTCTCGAAAAAGACAAAAAAAAAGAAAGAGGGAATAGATAACTCAGAAGTTAAGTGCACATCCTGTTCTTCCCAGACAAGAGTTCAGTCAGTTCCCAGCACCTACATCAGGCAGCTCACAACCACCTATAACTTCAGGTGCAGGGGCCTCCTCAAGCACCTACAGTCACATGGCATACATTCATTCACATACCCCACACATACACACACACACAAAGACAGAGAGAGACTGAGACAGAGAAACAGAGACTGAGACAGAGAGAGGCATACACACACATAAAAAAAAACATTTTTGAGGCTGGGTATGGTGGTATATGCCTTTAATCCCAGTACTTGGGAGGCAGAAGCAGGTGGATCTCTCTAAGTTCAAGGCCAGCCTGGTCTACATAGTGAGTTATAGGCCAGCTGGGGCTACAGAAGACCCTGTCTCAAAAAGACCAAAGACCCCCCCAAAAAAAAAAATCTTAAGGGGAAAAATAAAAGGAAAAGAAAAAGAGCCTCTGCATTCCAGTTCTTCAGGAATTATTCAACAATACAAAAACAGGTTCCACAGAGCCCTTACCTGTGTGAGGGCAGAACACTCCACATACTTGACAGCCTTCAGATCTCGGGCCAGCTTTTCAGCAGTCTCTGGAGTGATAGGCTTCTGTTTGTTCTTAGCAAGTTTCTCAATAGTAGAAGGATCATCTCTGAGATCAATTTGGGTTCCAACAAGCAAGAAAGGAGTCTTTGGACAGTGGTGAGTTATCTCGGGCACCCACTACAGAAAAGGTATAAGGTATTTTAAATATGCCTTTGTTAATGCATAAACCTCTAAATTAATTTTCAACAGGGCAACAGAATTTGTGTACTCTTCAAGGGAAGAATCTGACCAACTTACCTTTTCTTTCACATTTTCAAATGAGGATGGAGAGACCACTGAAAAACATACTAGAAATACATCTGTTTGTGGATAACTCAGTGGTCGTAGTCGGTCATAATCCTCTTGCCCTAGAGAAAAAATAAAGGAGACCAGCAAGTGAAATTTGGTATCTTCATGGCATCACAAGTCTAAATAAATAAAAATTACAGGTCAAGGGACTGAAGATGGATTATCTAGCAAATACAGAGCCCCAAGTTCAATGCCCACAGCAAATAGAACCAGGCATGGTAGCACAAACCTATAATCCCAACATTCAGGAGGCAGAGGGTTTTTGTTTTCCTTTGTTTTGTTGTTTTTAATATATTTTTTTATTTTATTTTTATGTATATGAATGTACTGTCTGCATGCAGGTCTGTGCACCCATGTGGTGCAATGCCGCGGAGGTCAGAAGAGGGCGTCGGATTCCCCTGGAACTAGAGTCAAAGACGGTTCTCAGCTGCCATGTGGGTGCTGGGAATCGAACCCAGGTCCTCTGCAAGAGCAGTCGGCGCTCTTAACCGCTAGGCCATCTCTCCAGCCCCGGCAGAGGGTTTTTGATATTGATGCCAGTCTGGGATAAAAATACTGGCCAAAGATGGCCATGATGAGACACTGGTGAAATGTAAAAGAGGGTGACTATCACCAAGCCCAATAATCTGAGTTCCATCTCCAGTGCCCAAATGGCAGGAGAGAACCAACTCTCAGAAGTTGTCCTCTGATCTCCACCTCCACATGCATACTGTGGCACACATATGTACATACATACATACATGTGATTAAAAAGGAAAACAAAAAGAGATGGGTATGGTGGCTCATGTTGATAACCTCAACAATCAGAGACAGATCACACATTTGAGCTCAGCATAGTCTACAAAGCAAGTTCCAGGCCAGCCAGGCCTATACAGCAAGATGCTAATCTTTAAAAAAAAAGGGGGGGGAGGAGAGGTTGGGTTGGGGTGTGGTGAGGAGGTAGGTGGCTCAGGGGTTAAGACCACTGGCTGCTCTTACAAAGGCCTAAGGTTCAGTTCCCAAGACCCACAGAGAAGAACTGTCTGTAATTCCATTTCTAGGAGATCCAATGCCCTCTTCTGGCCTCTGTGGGAATTGCATGCACATGATGCACTTACCTACATGTAGGCAAAAACAATTATACACACACATAAATTTAAAAAAGGGGGGGGGGCCGGGAGTGGTGGCACATGCCTTTAATCCTAGCACTTGGGAGGCACAGGCAGGGGGATCTTTGTGAGTTCAAGGCCAGCCTGGTCTACAGAGTGAGTTCCAGGACAGCTGGGACTACAGGAAGACCCTGTCTCAAAAAGACCCAAAAAAAGGGGGGGGGGGGCTGGAGAGATGGCTCAGCGGTGATAAGCTCTATCTGCTCTTGTAGAGGAAACAGATTCTATTCCCAGCACCCACATGGCAGCTAACAACTGTCTGTAACTCCAGTTCCAGGGAATCCAAACACTCTCTTCTGATCTCTACAGGCACTGCACAACATGGGTCCACTTACAAACATGCAGGCAATACACTCATATAAAAATAAAAATACGGGGGCTGGAGAGATAGCCTAGCGGTTAAGAGCACCGACTGCTCTGGCAGAGGACCCAGGTTTGATCCCCAGCACCCACATGGCAGCTGAAAACCGTCTGTAACTCCAATTCCAGGAGAACTCCAGTTCCAGGGGAATCCGAGACCCTCTTCTGACCTCCGCGGCATTGCACGACACGGGTGCACAGACTTGCATGCAGACAGTACATTCATACACATACAGAAATAAATTTAAAAAAAAATTAATAAAAAAAAATTTAAAAAAAAAATACATTTTTAATGCAAAATTAAGATAAATCACAGCTGTCAGTAATCTAAGCATGCAGCTAACAGCATTATGGCCATTAGCAGCAAAGCAATTTATCTAACCAAATACAGGGCTGAGTACATGCTATCTGGAGAGCACTCTCTCTCAGCCTCTATTTACAGATGTCAATAACAGAACAACAAGGACTTTGGAATTATATTATTTGCTTTTATTTCTAGTCTGAAGGCTTTAAACTATCTCTATTAATAGCTCAATAATAATGTAATGACAATAAACTACTGCTACAGATGTGGGTTTTAAAAAAAATCATGCCCAATTTTGGCTATGTAATAATTACGGTAAAAAACAAAGATCTTTAAAAAAAAAAAAACTAACAAAATCCACATCCATAATGACTACTAAATAAATTCAACTTTTAGACAATCTGTGCACATAAGCCCATTCTAAAACTGGAAAGGCCTAGGGAAAATGAATCAATGAATATCAAAAAGAATAAAATATCTAGGAATTAACCAGTGAGGTGAAAAGCTCATACAATGAAAATTGCAAACATTGCTGAAAGCAAAGAAGCCCTAAATAAATGGAAATACATTGCATATTCATGAACTGGAAGATTTAATATTAGGATGTCAAAAAAAAATTACTAGTAGGATATCTAGTATACTACCCACAGCAACCTACACATTCAATACAATCCCTATCAAAACTCCAAAGAATTCTTGAGTAAAGGGGGGCAGGGGGTTTCATTTCAACCCAAAACCAATCTTGAAAAGAAGATAGAGGGCCCATATTTCTTGATTTCAAAACAATGAATAAAAACAAAATAATGTGATATGGACCAAAAAAAAAAAAAATATATATATATCAAAGGAAAAGTGAACCTAGAAATAATCAGAGACAGACAGACAGACAGACAGACAGACAAGAGTTCAAATAGTTTTGACAAGGATGTCAAGGCCATCAGGTAGTAAACAAAAAACTGGAGACCCAGCCAGGTGTGGTAGGGCACACCTTTAATCCCAGCACTCAGGGGGCAGAGGCAGGCTGATCTCTGGAAATTCAAGGCCAACCTAGTCTACATAGTTCCAGGCTAGCTGGGGCTACAGGAAGATCCTGTCTCAAAAAGATGCCCCCCCAAAAAAAATTTTTTTTAAAGAAAAAGAAATTGAATACCCACATGTAAAAGGATGAAGGTGGGGCCTTTACCTAATATCATATAAAATAATTAATTCAAAATTGATCAAAGCCCTAAATGTAGGGCTAGAGATGGCTCAACAGCTAAGAGCAGTGGCTGCTCTTGCCAAGGACTGGGTTCAGTTCCCAGTACCCAAATGATGGCTAACAACTGTCCTTAACTCCAGTTCCAGAGGATCTATCATCTTCTCTGGCCTCCTCAGGCATTATACACCAAGGGTGCACTTACATACATAAAAGCAAAACACACATGCCAGGCATGGTGGCGCACGCTGGCACTCGCAAGGCCAGCCTGATCTACATAGTGAGATCCAAGACAGCTAGGGCTACAGGGAGACCCTGTCTCAAAAAGATAAAAAAGACCAGGCTGGAGGGATGGCCTAGCGGTTAAGAGCGCCGACTGCTCTTGCAGAGGACTCAGGTTCGATCCCCAGCACCCACATGGTGGCTGAGAACCGTCTGTAACTCCAATTCCAGGAGAACTCCAGTTCCAGGGGAATCCGACACCCTCTCTGACCTCCGCGGCATTGCAGGACACGGATGCACAGACCAACATGCAGACAGTACATTCATACACATAAATAAATAAAATATTTTAAAAAAAGATAAAAAAAGACCAAAAAACAAACAAAAACCAAACTCAGAAAGTACATGGCAAAAACTTCAGAGCATTAGATCTAGCAATGATCTGGAAAACATATAAAACACTGGCTGGGGGTGGTGGCACACCCCTTTAATCCCAACACTTGGGAGGTGGATCTCTGTAAGATCAAGGCAAGCCTGGTCTACACAGTGAACTCTAGGCCTACTGGGGCTACAGAGAAACTCTGTCCTGTCCTGCCCCTCCAACCCCCCCCCCCCCGCTACACACACACACACAAAAGCCAAAACAAAAAGCAGTTCACAGCATCATAGCAGCCTTTTGCAGAGGACCTAGGTTTGATTTCCAGCACCCACATGGTGTCTAACAACCACCCTAACTACAGTTCCAGGGGATCCAATGCCCTCTTCTGGCTCCATGGGCATGTATGCATGGGTGCACTTACATGTACATGGGCAAAACACTCATATACATTAATTTTTGTTGTTGTTGTTGTTTTGAGACAGTGTCTCCCTATAGCCCCAGGTGACCTGGAACTCACTCTGTAGACCAGGCTGGCCTTGAACTCAGGATTAAAGGCGTGGGCCACCATGCCCAGCTTAAAGAAGGTTCTTAGCTGCCATGTGGGTGCTGGGAATCGAACCCAGGTCCTCTGCAAGAGTAGTTGGTGATCTTAACTGCTGAGCCATCTCTCCAGCTCCATTAATGTTTTTTTTTTAAACACACAGGAAATGCTCCATCTTATATCATACTGCAAGTCACCCACTGTTTTACTTCCACTGTTTTCTCAATTTTCTCTAATACACCATTACTCTCATAATTTCTAAGTCATTAAAATTTTCTCTGATCAAGTGTCTATTTCACCCTTCCGATCAAATCCATGGATTCTCAATGTGGCAGAATAGTACACTCCATGAGAACAGCTTGTTAACTGGCAAGAACAGAGTGAATCCTACAAAGTTTAGAATTCCTACTTTTTTTTTTTTTTTTTTTTTTTTTTTTT